>CM050521.1:79636059-80071059 GCA_027563665.1 Antrozous pallidus
AGAGCGAGCTTTCCAGTTGGGAGTGTTGCCAAATCCAGTTGCCTTTGCATCTGTTTTCTGCAGAAAGTCAACAGCATCTCTTGAGCTGGTCGTTTTAATTTATAGCCCTGACTAATTGACCCCAGGACTCTGGCCAGTATCTTGCAGAGGGGACATCAGTAAATTCAGCCTCTCGGGATAAGATTCAGCTGCTCAGAAAGGTGTGTTGCTTCCAGAGAGCCTGGCTCACACCGCTTGCTACTGCTGCTCATTCATTCACTCCACAAACATTCACGCCAACTTAGGGCCATGCCTAGGGCTACTCTCTTCCTGTGCCTGGTCAATTAGCAAAGAACTCTCTCATCAAGGAGTCTCGTTAGCGTGGTGCCCTGGGATCTAGACGGTGACGGGTGACATAGACGACATCTCCCTCCTCTTTGTCATCCAGTGACTTGAGCAAAGACACTGAAGGACAGAAAATAGCCGAAACTATGAAAGTTTTGCCCTGGGCCCTGTGGACTTTGAGTGGCCAGCCCAGCAGTGCCCGGAATAAGAGGCCCTTGACACAATCTTTTGTGCTCTAGACACTGCTGGCAGGTGAACCAGGGACAGGTGCGTCCTTCCCTATACCTCCCTCCACAGGCTGGGCGCACAGCAAGGCAGTCTCCCCTTCGGATCTCGGGGATAATTTCCAATGGAAAGGAAGGAGAGGGTATCACTCTGACCTGGAAATAGATGGAAAAGGACTCCTGCCGCTCTAGCAGGAGTGTGTGGGTCCCCGACCTATCTCTCTCTTCTCATGCAAGAGTCCCCAAAGACAATGGTGTCCTGGTAAATGTGTAACAACTGGCTTTCTAAGGGAAGGGAAGGGGGGCTAATTCGTAACATTTGCTCATTTCTGGCATATCAATATTCCCACCATGGCCAGTTTCAAACTACCTACATGATGTCACTGAGCACAGAATTGGGAAGAGATGCCAACAAGGTTCTCACAGCACCTCCAGTAGAGAACTACTCAAATCCCCACACCAAGAACGCAGCCCCTCTTCCTATTCTTGAATGAGGGAGGGGAGGGATTGTGTTGCAAGAATGAGCTAGCAACAAAAGCCAATGGGGGCAGCACATGACATTTTGCTAGACTGCAAAGGAAGGGGGTGTGAATTTTTACTCCTTAAGTACAATTAAAAAGACGCTGTGAAAAAGAAGCAATTATTATTGAACAGATAAGGAGACCACATCTCCCATCTCTCATTTGCTCACATCTCCCCATAAAGAAGCGCAAGGGTTCTGTCTACAGCGCAGGTATGACGACGGGGGTCCCCAGATTTAAGTCTTTCGGTGGCTCCCTATTACTCACAGGATGAAGTCCCAGATAAGTAGAGTGGCATGGAGGCCATCTTTACCCAATACCGCCTTCTCTCCAGCTTTATCTTCTGTTTGTCACCTCTCTTCACCAGCCTGCCATCTTGTCTCAACTCCAGCCACGCTGCTTGGAGCGCCGAGCTCTGGTCAGGAGTCACACCTTCCCCCTCCACTATTTCTGGAACTTCTCCTTTCTGACCGCCTCCCACCCCCAGCTGACATCCACATCTCTTTCTATTGATTGATTGTCCTTATTTCTTTAAAAGACACTCTGTCTCTCTCCACTAATAACTCTTTGAAGGCAAGAGCTGGTCTAATTTGTCCTCCAGGACATACAGGAAATGTTGACTAAATGCTTGCTGAAATCATCTTATTTCATTAAGAAAAATAGTCTCGCTGCTCAGATTTCTGTATGTTCAGGTTGCCTGAAGACTGAAAATCTCGTTGGAAAAGAACCCAGACAGGGTGGTTTTTCTGATGAGGCTGCAAGTCAGACAACAAAAATGGGCCCTCTCTGTGCCGCATCCAGTCCCACCTGCACCTTCAGTTTCCCCCGTGCAAACTGGCATCAGAGATGTGTCACCCCCAGCAGCCTTCCTCCACGAGAGCACAGTCTGCCCTTTGCTGCTGGGTCACAGTGAGCAGCTGCAGAGGCTATGTGGTTTGGCTAGAATCACACTGGCCTTGACCTGGGTCAGGGAATACCAAGTGAGACACAAATGTTTATTATCATAGCTCCACGGCCCACTTTGGAACTCAAACAATGTGAGGCTTTGCTTCGTCCTAATATATCCAATATGCTGCTCCAGCACGGATGTTCTTCATCAACTCAGTCTGCAGAGTAAGATTGCTGCTTCGGGAGAAGCTGTTCTTTCCACTTCGTGCACTTCAGAAATACAGTGAGTCAGACATCGACTATCCTTACGCAATAGGGGATATATCCTCCAGAGCTTCCCCCCAGGTGAAACCTAAACAAACTCGGTTACAAGGAAATTACCTACAGAAGAGCTCAATACAAGGTCCCGGACACCAGGGACTGGTACCAAGCCTCAACAGGTACCAAGTCAAACCATCTATCCCATGCTGTTTCCCACAACATTATGTTGTATGGGATGATCAACTGATATCATAAAAATGGCCTCTGGTCAAATAACTTATAGAAATGCTAGGTTGCAAGGTATGAAAGAGTTCCCTTGCTGTAGGACAGCTGAGAGCTTTAGCATGCCAAGGTGTATTATCAACCTCCAGAATGTGGTAAGGTATGCAGTGTTCCCCAGACTTAATGAACCATGGAAACCCCACTTGCCTCCTTCTTTGATGGATCACCTCTAGGCATTGATACTCTCCCAGCAGCACTTTGGGAATCCAGCTCTAACCTCATGAACTCATTCAATCACTGAGCAGGCCAGGCACTCTAACCAAAGCCAGGGAAAGGAAGCATTAATGGTTTGGGGGGGGATCTTTAAATCTCTGGTTAGAGGAAAACACAGGATGAAGTCATACGACAGAATGTTAAAATTTCTCCAAAGCAATAATTTTTAATCCCAAGTATAGAGCCACGGAGAGCATCCAATACTGCCAAGAGAATAGACTGTTCATTCCTTCAACATTTTATGGTTGTCATCAACGTAGAACTAGCACAGACTTGGGAATTCGATACACCTGCATTCAAATCTTCTATTCACTGGCTCTACACTTGCCTACTGGAGGGCTGTTGTGAGAATTAAATAAAATAATGAGCACCATCACATAATAAAAAGCAATTAATACAAGCCTAAATACTCTATGATAAAGAAAACATCTCACTATGTCTTATGCAAATAACCTATGCTCTGTCTACATAGAACCTATGGTTCTATTCCAAGCTCTGGTACTTGTCCGGATGCAGAATAAATCTCTTGTAGTCAAGGATCTCCAGATAGAATCTATGGTATATATATCATCAGATAGATAGATAGATAGATAGATAGATAGATAGATGATTGTATATATGAGTGTATAGATAGATATGATTTATTATAAGGCATTGGCTCTCACAATGACTTCTTGGCTGAGAAGATATGCAGTTGGCAAGCTGGAGACCCAGGAGAATCAATGGTGTCATGTCCAGTCTGAAAACCAGCAGGCTTGAGGACGCAATAGAGCAATCATTTCAGTCTGACACCAAAGGCCATAAAAGACAATGTCCCAGTTCAAGTAGTCAAGCAGGAGACGTTCTCTCTTGCTCATCCTTCTTGTTCTATTCAGGCTTCAATTGACTGGGTGAAGAGCACTCACCCTGGGGAGGGCCATCTGCTTCACTCAGTCCACTGACTCAAAGCTAATCTCAGCCAGTAACATCCCCACAGCCAAACCCAGCATAATATGTGGCCAAATGTCTGGCCACCTCATAGCCCCATCAAGTTGACACATAAAGTTAACCATCACAACATCTAAATACAGCTACTGAATTATCAAGGATGAGGAAATGTAGGATTTGGGGCTGTCATAAAACCAATGTGTCAAGCAGCAATGGCAAATGACAACCCAAAAGTCCTAAATAACTGGAGGGAATGACTATTCAATAGTCTCATCCTCTGCCCACTGACTGGCCCCTAGATCAGCAGATCATGGCTCCAACTTCAATGCCAACATTTGGAGAACTATAAATAAAAGAAAAAATATTTTGAGCCATCAAACACTGAGAACAATGTTTCTCACCAATCAGAAAGGATATATGCACCCCTATGTTCATAGCAGCACAACTTACAATAGCTAAGATTTGGAAACAGCCTAAGTGCCCATCAGCAGACGAGTGGATTAAAAAACTGTGATACATCTACACAATGGAATACTACCCTGCTATAAGAAAGAAGGAATTCTTATCATTTGCAACAGCATGGATGGACCTGGAGAGCATGCTAAGCAAAATAAGCCAGTTGGAGAAAGATAAATATCACATGGTCTCACTCATTTGTGGAATATAAAGAACAACATAAACTGATAAACAAAAATAGAGCCAGAAGAAAAAAATTTTTTAGAATTATAATAGAACTAATCCTGTTACTTGCAGATTTTTAATATTTCCTACAACTTGTGTGATATTATGTTAGTATAGTTTTGGTAATATTATGATATTTAAAATATTTTTTCTTGAAATAATAATGTTTATTGCATGTAATATTATTATATTTAAAATTGTTTTTCTTGAGAGAAAAAAAGAACAATGTTTCTTTGTTTGGTTGGCTGTCTTAGTCATATATCCTTAATGCTAGTGGGCCTACTAGAAGAAAAAACAATGAAGCACCCCTCACACGTCTTCCAGCACACACAAAAAAAGGACAATTAAGGAATATAACTGAGATTATCACTGGGAAATGGGTGGGTAATTAGGAAGAACAGTTGCTATAAGCACTATGATTTTAATTAATGAGACTCTAACTAAAACCTTCATTCTGTTGGACTCTTCACACTCCACTTTTAGTGGCAACACAAGGTAACATGGCATGAAAAGAAAGAAAGACTAACAATTGCTGAGCACTGATGTGCCAGGTACTGGGCCAAGCCTTTTAAAGACATTGACCCACCTAATTCCCACCACAATCCTGAGGCAGGTAAGCATTTATTTTCCCCATTTTGTAGGTGGGAGAACTGAAGTTAAGCGATTTTTCCAAGGTTATATGACCTTGAAGAGCCTTTCTCCTTATGGATAATGAGTATTCTATAAATGACGATATTTGCCCCTTTGTTAAAGATGCCACTAAACTCAATTCAAGTAAATGATAATATAAACTCTCCTCATAGATTTTAATTTCTATATTTCATGCATTCTTATAAGCCAAATCAAATCCTCTCTGAGTCAAAGTAGAATAAAGACTGGTAGGAAGATGGGTGCCAAGGACAATGATCAGAATTTATCTGACTCCAAAGATGTTAGATTGGAAGGACTGAGTTGAACTGGGTTTGTGTTTTGTTTTTGTTTGTTGTTGTTGTTGTTGGTTTTTTGTTGTTGTTGTTCTGTTTGTGCATCCTTCAAGACTTTCTGGAGTGAATCTAGATCTTCTTATCTTAGACTTGCAGCAGACGGATGAGTAATTTCCTCTAAGACAATCCCCATCTTCTCTCTCCTATTGAATGGGACCAGGGTTCTTTTTCTAAAGCACTGACCTATCCGAACAAGTCAGTTACCTATGGCTGAAACTGAAAACATCTACTTAGTGCGTCAAACAAATGCTGAACTCTCTCTCAGAAAGATCTGCACACCACCGTGTTAGGGAAAAGGATACTGATGTCTGCAATTTACTTTGAAATGCATCAAAAAATAACATGGGGGGGGAGGATAACATGGATTGATAAATGACAGACGGATAGAGATAGATAGAGGCATCTGTGGAAAAGCAAATGTAGCAATTTTCATTGTAGAGTTGAAATGACAGCTATAAGATGTTCTCTTTACAATTCTATCACCTTAACTAATGAAAAAATTTTCTTTTTTTTTTTCATTAAAAATATTGGGGATTATAGAGAAAGGAAATGTAATGGTGGCTGTCAGTGGCTTGGGAAATTCAGTTCAAGATGATGAAAAATCAGATCCAGGTGGAAATCTCTCGTACCTGGGCAGAACTGACAGCCACTGAACTGCACACTGTCAATGGCAAATATTATATTATGTGTATCTCAACATAAATAAATAAATTAATTAATAATAAAATGGGGAAGAAGGGGAATTTTTTTTAAAATTGCTATAGCAACAGTAATTGCTTTTGATAATACACAGGATAGAAAACGAGACTTTTAACTATTTTACATAAATATCAAAAATGAAGTGAAATTACAGATTCTTTGGTCTCCATAGAAGAAAGTGCCTGAAGAAAAGTCCTCTCCGGCCTTTTAAAGAGCCCTGGCCTGAACCCGGAAATGTGATTACGCTTCTACTAAGCACGTGCCCCGGGTCTCCGTGAGCGGTTGTGCAGAGCACTGTGCGCATGCGCCTCCCGGTGTGCCGTCCTCTGGAAGAAAAGCGCTGACCCAGCGTCACTCTGGGTCCTTCTCAACGCCAGCACCTTCTCAACTGTGGAGTCCTCTGCACATTTTATACAAGTCTTTGTACATTAATTAACTAAAAAGTGAAAACCAAAAAACTGTCTGCTGGAGCCCTCCTATCTGCAAAATCCAGGCTGAGCTCCTGAGCGGAGCCAACGCGGGCCTGCAAGCCTGCGGCTCCGCCCGTGACGCAGACCCGCTGTGGGCTGCAGGCGTGCGCCTTCTCCAGGTGTAACATCCACCGCTGGGTGGAGGGACCTGCTCCGCCTCTCCTCTGTCCCCCCGCACCCACCCTCCACCGGGGTACACTCCGACTCTCCCTTTACCCCAACTCAGCTATCCGGCCTTCCCCTCTGATGCCCCACCCTTCAGCCGATCACCACGGCCACAGAAGCAGTTGCTCTACCTGCTTGCTGCATCCTCATTTTCTTGTTGTTTGTGTCTGTTTTGCTGTTTCTGTGATTTGTTTGTGCTGCTTTGTTGTTTTAGCTGAAATATAATTGGCATATACTTTCAGGTTCTATCATAATGATTTGTAGATGTGTATGTTGTGATATAACCACAGTATACTCCCTTAACATCATCCACCCTCACTTTCTACAACCCACAATTATTTGTACTCACAATGCACTTTATTTAAATACTAGAGACCCAATGCATGAAATTCACACACAGGAGGGGTCCCCCTCAGCCCAGCCTGCACCCTCTCCAATCTGGGACCCCAGGATCAGGCCTAAACTGGCAGTCGGACATCCCTCTCACAATCCTGGACCACTGGCTTCTAATCACTCACCTGCCTGCCTGCCTGGTTGCCTTAACTGCCCCACCACCAGCAGCCTGATCCCCCCTCACTGCCTCTGCATGCCGGCCTGATGGCCCCCAACTGCCCCCTCCCTGCTGGCCTGGTTACCCTCAACTGCCCCCCTCTGCCAGCCTGGTCGCCCCCAACTGGCCCCCCTACTGGCCTGGTTTCTCCAAACTACCCCTCCTGCCGGCCTGGTCTCCTCACACAGCCTGCTTGTTCAGGCATTTGGTCATCCCTCACTAACCCTCATGCTGGCCTGGTTGTAGGCACCCATCTTGTGAGGGTGTGAAAGTCAATATGCATATTACCTTTTTATTATATAGAATGCCTCCTGTGTATACTAGTCTGTGCCAGGGAATAGCCCTGAGACTCCAATCCTCTCCTAGTGCCCATCAGAGCAGGTGGCACATGGCTACCCCCTCAGTTTTTACATTCAGAATGAAAGGAAAGAAGAAAGGGAGAAAGAAGGAAGGAGTAAAAGAGGAAGGAAGAGTAAGAGGGAGGGAAGAAGGGAGGGAGGGAGGCAACATTTCTGTATGTCAAACTTCAGGCTGTTTTACTATGACATTCCTAAGGAAGAATTTCTTAGTTGAGGAAATAAGTGGTATAAATTCTGCAATGTTTGATAGGAAAATCAATCCATAGTTCTGGCTGTTCCCATTAGTTGCCCAGTGCCATAAATTAAATGCCTGCTTGTGGCATATTAATCTACTTTCCCTTAAATTACACACTCATGCCATATGCTTTGATCTGCCAATCTCTACTAAATTAAAGCAAACGTGAAAATGAAGTTTAACTTGAATTTTTCAGTAAACCAGGGAATATTTCAGTCTTGACTAAGACAGCACATAATGCCTTATAGAGTCAGGCATTGACCTTCCCTTTTAATCAAGACTGACCTATCCATGACCCATCTACTTGCCCGAATAAGAAAGGTGAGCCCAAAACATCCAACAGTTTCTGGTGCAATGCCTGAGAGGACCACCATGCATGCACACACATGCACAAATTCATTCTCTCTCTCTCTCTTTCTCTCTCTCTCTCCCTCTCTCTCTCTCTCTCTCTCACACACACACACACACACACACACACACACACACACACACACACATTTTCCTGCTCCTGACTTTCTCTTTGCTGAACCACTTAGTCCAAAACTACATCTCCTCCTGGGGCCAGATGTGGTCTTTCTATGTTTTCCCCAGTACCCGACAAATGCTCCGGAGAAAAAGAAAGAATTAGACAAACATGCCCTTAGGAGCTGATTGCTTGGGGTGCCATCACCTTGTTCTAACCAAGATGGCACAATAGATAGGATCAACTAAATGTTTGGGTCACATTTTATGTCGCTTTCCACACTGGATCCCCTGAGTAAACATAGTGCAGTAGAGCTGGAAATTAGGAAACAAGACTCAGATCCAAATTCTCTCACCCCATGTAAGTTGTTTTTCCCTTGTAACTTTTTTAAATATTATTTTTTAAATTATCACAAAAGCAGGTGGTCAACCTGTTTTTCCAACATATGAATGTGACTTCAACCAACAAAGTTATTCTTACAATGGAGTCCCAACAGAGGGAATTACTTAAAAGTAATGATTAAAAAATTGGTTTGGGTAGTCTCAGTTATCCAAGATATAGTTCTTGTTGGTTAAGGACAATTGAAGGTTGGTTAGGTATTTAGATTTCTGGATTCTTCTAAAAAATGATCTACAATTCCAAATATTCTTAAAGTTCTGATGGTAACTAGAAAAGGGGGGTCCTTCCATCACATTTGTTTACTCAGACCAGATTATTGAGCACCTCCTGGGTAGAGACCTAACACAGCATGGTATCCTTGAGGTTTCCTGAGAACAGAGGTCTACTTTTTCATCCACAATGATCTACTAGAGGTCTATAGGTTTTGAGCTTGGCCATTTTAGGTTCAAATCCCCATTCTGTCACTTAGCAACTGTGCTCTTGGGCAAGTTACTTAACCTTCCTCAGCTTCCTCCTCTATAATATGAGGGTAAATGCCGGAAGCCAATCATTGTTTTAATAATAGAGAGCTGTAAATTGAAATAAGTGAATACTCAAGAAAATTTAAGTGTACTGGACAAAAATCTGTTCCTAAAATATTAACTAAAATTTCTATTAGTTCATCTCTTCATAAAATTGCCTAACATGCAAATAACCTAAAGCAGTCATATTTTTGTGCAAAAATTAAAATTTAAAGTTACCAAGACTGCAATATAAAATTTCCAAAAGCCCCCATTAATCAAAAAAAGGATGGGTAGTATCATGTAAGGAAAAATATCCTGTAAGTAAATTACACTTAGAAAATTCTTACTTCAGAAAATTAATTTCCATTTGTAATGCTAATAGCAGGACACCTATGAAAAACACACAAGGTGTCAAAATAAGCCATAGGAAAATCATTTGGGCAAAAATAAAAAGAATCCCAAGTCTAATTTACAGAAAAGATTCCTTTATTAACTCTTGGTTGAGAATATGTCTGTATATTTTCAGAAAACAACTCCAAGACCATATGGATTCCTGCAACAAATAGGAGCTGACAGGTCTGTTCCAACCCCAAAGACAGGTTAGAGATGGGAGACGCTGACAACACCTTGCCATGCTAGC
Organism: Antrozous pallidus; assembly: GCA_027563665.1. NCBI lineage: Eukaryota > Metazoa > Chordata > Mammalia > Chiroptera > Vespertilionidae > Antrozous > Antrozous pallidus. Next base: position 79,645,847 of record CM050521.1, read on the forward strand.
AGTCAGCAGCTGTGCATCACTGCAGGTGGCCCAGGACCAACCCATAGAGGGTGGAACCTGCATTGCCACCATTTGTCCACCATCCAGATACCATTGCTGACATGTACACATAAGGAACTATTTGACATTGAAACTGGGACTCAGAACTGTTTGACACTGAAACTGAAACTCAAACATTTTTTGTTCGTATATGTTTATTTCTAGTATGCAGATGCAAGATTTTTTTAAAGAAAAGAAATGGGGGCGGGAATAGATACAGAAGCAAAGAAGCATTGAACAGACTTGTCAAACTACAGTGGGAAGGCAGGGGAGGGAGGTCAGGGGCTGTGGGAGATCAACCAAAGGACTTGTATGCATGCATATAAGCATAACCAATGGATACAAGACACTGGGGGGCAGGTGAGGACATATGCTAGGAGGTAGGAGAGGCTGGGGAGAGGTTAATGGGGGGGGGAACATATGTACTACAATTTGTAATATTTTAAAGAATAAATATATTATATATTGTTTTAAAAAATAATAGAAAGCTGTAGACAGGGAGTTTGGAGGACTGGTCAACCTTGATTGCTCTGAGGGGTCGAAGCTGATTACTGGGATGTTGGTGGTTGAAGCAGCCCCCACCTATTAGTCCTAAGAAGATTTACTTATTAGCTTTTACTGGTGTTTCTGGCCTGGGGGATACAGCTGTATCTTGTGATTTTAATCCTAATAAAATGAATGGTAAAGCCAGAGCGAGTAGTAGTTCTTCCACTAGAGTTGGACTATCGCCTGGCCCCATTTCCCAAATTAATATTTTTCTAAGTCTCTTTATTCATTTGTGCGGCCTTCTCCAGAAACCCAAACCCTGAACTGGGGACCCTGAATCACACGGGACGCAAAAGGGGTTCCCACATTTGGTGCCCACTCAGGGACGCCACAGGTAATAATACTAGTCTCAACTGGTTGTTAACACTGTAAGGTTAGCAACCTACATAAAGCACCTGGCATAACGCCCACCTCATGTCAACTCCCTATTTTATCCCAACAAGCTGGAAAGTTTAGTCCTTGGGGAGGGGAAAGCAGAGCATCTCTGGAGGGAGAAAGGGAGAGAGAATACCTAGTCCTCCTCCCCTTTAACGCTATGCCTGTTCGAAGATGAGCATTTAGCTCACAGGTGAGACACTGAGAGATTCTTCTCTGAGAAATCTGGAGCAGCCCAAGGGGAAAAAGAACATATATACTGATATCAGACATTCTTCCCCAAACAGACCGTGGTAAAGTCCACAGTCTACAAGAACTGTCCCACCTCTCCCTCCCCACCATATACAGAACTTACCACTGGTATTTTAATTTTAATACCTTCTCTTAAATATGAACAGCTGCTAGAAGAATGCCAGACATTTAAAGAGATCTATAACATAAATTATGGGGAGGGAGAAAGACTGAGAAGAGATGTTTTATAAGGAGATGAAAATGTATGTTTTAAAAAAAGAAACCACCACCTCCCACATCTTACCAGCACATCAATAGGGCTCCTGTACAATAAAAAGGGATTAAAGCTAAAAGAAGTGCACGCCTCACACCCCACTTAGGGAGGCTCTAGGAAAACCCAAAGACAACAGGAGAGACCAAAAGAAAGACATCGGAGAAAATTTTAACTTATGACACCACAGCTACAATAAACACAACCTAAATCCTAAAGAATTAGACTTATCTACCTCAATTCCTTTTTTCTCATATATAAAGTGTGGCTTTCAACCCAAAATGACAAGTCATGCTAAAGGGAGGCGGGGTATGTATCCATGTAAAAGTCTTTGTGTGTGTGATGTGTGGAAAGATGACTCTGTCAAACATCAGACAGGAAGTTTTAAATAGCTATTATTAATATACTAAGCTCTAATGGGAAAAGCAGACAACATAAAAGAACAGATGGATAATGTAAGCAGAGTGTGGAAATTCTAAAGAAAGAAAGAAAGAAAGAAAGAAAGAAAGAAAGAAAGAATCCAAAGGAAATGTTAGAAATTAAAAACACAGAAATAATAAATGCCTTTGATGGACTTATCAGTAGTCTGGCCATGGCTAAAGAGAGAAAAAAAATGAGCATGAATATATGTATGTCAGTGGAAACTTCCAAAACTGAAATGCACAGAGGAAAAAGAATGAAAAAGGCAGAATGGAATATCCAAGAACTGTGGGATAATTACAATATACAGGATGGGAATATCAAAAGTAAAATAGAGAAAGCAACAAAAAATATTTGAAATAATAATATTGAGGATTTTCTAAAATTAATGACAAATCACTGGTTCAGGAATCTCAGAGAATACTAAGTAGTATAAATACCAAAAATCCACACCTAACAATATCATATTCAAACGGCAGAAAATCAAATACAGAGAAAATCTTGAAAGAAAGGTAAGGGGCAGGGGATGGAGGGACCCACCTTATCTACAGAGAAACAATAATAAGAATTACATGGACTTCCCTTCAGAAACCATGTAAGCAAGGATAGTGAAGTGAAATATTTAAAGCATTAGATTTAAAAAATCCATCAATCTAGAATTCTGTATCCTGCAAAATTATCCATCAATAGTGAAGGAGAAATATGCTTTTAAGACATACAATAATTAAGGAAATCTGTCACCAGTAGATTTGCCATGCAAGAAATGTTAAAAGAAGTTCTTTAGAGAGAAGTAAAATGACATAGTTCTAAAACTCATAAAGAAAGAAAGAACACACTGGAGAAGAAATAAATGAAACATTTTCTTATTCTTAATTGATCTAATAGTTAACAGTTTGTCAAAAATAATAATAGCAATCATGTATTCAATAATTATAACTTATAGGTAAGTGAAAATGAATGATAACAATGTTATAAAGAATGGGAGGGGCTCTGTAAAAAATCAATAATATATATAATTGCCGAAACCGGTTTGACTCAGTGGATAGAGCGTCGGACTGCAGACTGAAAGGTCCCAGGTTCGATTCCGGTCAAGGGGCATGTACCTTGGCTGCGGGCACATCCCCAGTAGGGGATCGATGTTTCTCTCTCATCGATGTTTCTGACTTTCTATCCCTCTCCCTTCTGCTCTGTAAAAAATCAATAAAATATATTTTTTTAAAAATAATGGAAGGGGGAAATTGGGAATTGTTTATTATAAGAATAGTATAACTGTGAAGCAACATAGTATTATTTGAAAGTGGAGTTAGATGCCTTGTAAATGTATATTGCAAACTCTAGAACAACCACTAAGGAATTTTTTGAAATACTGATTATTAAGACAAAAGAGAAAATAGAATTATATAAGGAGCTTAATTAAAATTGGAAAAAGCGCCAAGACCGATTTGGCTCAGTGGATAGAGCGTTGGACTGCGGACTGAGGGGTCCCGGGTTCGATTTCGGCAAGGGCATGTACCTTGGCTGCAGGCGCATCCCCGGTGGGGGGCGTGCAAGAGGCAGCTGATCGATGTCTCTCTCTCGTCGATGTTTCTGACTTTCTATCCCTCTCCCTTCCGCTCTGTAAAAAAATCAATAGAATGTATTTAAAAAAATAAAATAAAATAAAATAATAATAAAATTGAAGAAAGTAGAAAAAGAATAGAAGATCAAAGCAACAAAGAATAAGGGCAAACAAATAGAAAACAGTTATAATTATGGTAGATGTAGTAAATCAAACTACAGCAATAATGACTAAAAGAAATTGTAAGAGTGAGTTTTTTAAAAAGACTCAACAACAACAAAACTATCACATTTACCTTCAGTGAGATGAGGAAATAAGAAATAACTCATAAATTAAAGATAAGATTCAAACAATATTTCAATTAAAGCATCACAATATAGATTTAGGAACTCTTTCAGCAAAGTACAGAAAAACAAACAAAAAAACACACCAGGAACAGAAATAGAGAACAACAATGTTAGAGGGTCAATGCGAGAGACAGTGAAGGATCAAAGGTTTGCCTAGGCCCAATCCCAGACGAAATTATAGAGATGCAAAACACACAGCATCACCTCCCTAAGCATACAATGTGCACTTAGGATGTTCCCAGTACCGTGGCAATCACCAACATTTGGCTCAAAACCTGTATCAAAGCGCTGCCTCCCTATTCTAGTACAGATATAGGATGCACAGCATAAGTGTTCATGATTAGAAAGCCGGGCTGTGGTTTCTTCCTGATCTCACATTGTCAGAGACCAGCCCAGATCCCCTCTGGGCTGCCCCATGCCTACAGAACCAGACCTGCGGGCTGTGCCAGAGCGTGGAGCTTTCAAATGGAATCTGAGTCACTCGGCACAACATGCCAGCAAACGCATGCTTCTGTGCCAATCTCCGTGCCTTCTCTTCAGTTCAGCTCACTCCTGGCACCCGTATATTCTGATTCATCTGGTCCTCACTCTGGGGCCTGCGGGGATTTTAGGGCCCTGGGCCAAAGGAACAGACAAGGAATTAACCACAAAAACTGCGGGAGCAGAGGTGTGAGAGGGAACGGAAAGCTCAGCCTTGGGGTACATTTATCAAGTGTGAGGCATCGGGGTGCAAATTCAACAAAAGCAGAAATATTTATGCACAAGAATTGTCCTCATAAGTGTTTATGATAGCAGAAAGTACAAACCTGGAAATAACCTAAGTATCTGGAAATAAAGTAGGTTAAACCATAGCACATGCACACAGCTGTAATGATAACAGAAGTGGACCCTAGCTGGTTTTGCTCAGTTGTTAGAAGTTTGGCATGCAGGCCCAAAGGTTGTGGGTTCCATTCCTGGTCAAGGGTATGTACCTCTGCTGCAGGCTCAATCACAGGCCCAGGTGAGGGTCTGTGCAGAGGCAACCAACTGATGCCTCTCTTACTTCGGTGTTTCTCTCTCTCTCTCTCTCTCTCTCTCTCTCTCTCTCTCTCTCTCTCTCTCTCTCTCTCAAAATCAATGAAAACTATCCTCAGGTGAGGATTAAAAATAGTAATAACAGATGAGTTTATGTACATGAATAGATGTTTATCACTGAATGGGGGAGAAGACGACAAAATGATTCCATTTTTTTAATTATATATAGCACATCTAATAGGTCTAAATCAGGGTTTCTCCACCTCAGCACTGACATTGGGGCCGGATTAGTTTTAGTTTTGGGCTCTGCCCTGTGCATTGTAGGAAGTTTAGCAGCATCCCTGCCTCTGCCTTCTTGGTGCCAATGGCACCTTCCCAATTGTGACAACCCCGTATGGCTCCAGACACTGCCCAATGTCCCTGGGGACTAGAGAGTCCCCAGTTGAGAGCCCCTGCCCTGAATGAAGAAGTCTGGCAGGACACACAGTAGAGATGTTGGTATTTTCTATTCAGCAAGTCTTCACCATGACTGTCTCTTCTTGGTAGAATAGTGGGTGATTTGTTTTTGTTTTTTTTCTATTTAAAGAGGAAAAGATCCCTGAGCTAACATGTATTTCTCTAGGCGTTATTAATTTTTTTAAATACTGCATAGTCACATTGAAACAAAGAACTCGCCGTGGTGAATGGACTTTGTTAATAAACCTAAAATGAAATAAGAAATAACTCATAAATTAAAGATATGATTTTAAAAAATGTACAATTTCTGTGCTTGGACTTTGAATGCCCATACCTAGCTAGACCTGAAATAAACATAATTTTTTAATTCGGGGAATAAGAACATTTTGAAGGTGGGCGGGACCTGTAGAGGTGGGACAAATCCAGCCTGCACCTGCTTTTGCAGGTATATTTTCTGGAACCTAGCCGCAGGAATGGTCCATGGCAACTCTCAGACCACGTTGGCAGAATGGACTAGTTGTCACCGAGACCGTAGGGCCCACATAAAACATGTGCAATCTGACGCTTCACAGAAGAAGCTTGTCGGCACCCCCCGTACCCCCTACACACACACATACACACATACACACACACACACACACACACACACACACACACACACACACACGAGCATCTCCTCTGGACTCTGCATGCCCACAGATCTCATCACCTCCACCTTGAAAGTGGATCCAGGATTGGCCACATCTCACAGCTCCACCACCTCTCATCCGACTCTAGCAAGAGCTCCTAACGACCGTCCCTGCTTCTGTCTTCATCCCTCCTTAGTCTTCCCTCAGAACAGCGGTCACAGTGACCCTTTTAAAATAGAAGTCAAATCATGGCCCTTCTCTTCTCAAAATCATCCAGTGGCCTCGTCTCTCCCTAAGTACAAACCAAAGTCCTTACAGGGACCAACAAGGCTCATTCATGGAGCTCTACCTCCTCTCCCCCCACCTGCCCTTCTCACCCTCCCCGCCTCCACCTTCCCCACTCAGCTCCAGCCCACTGTCCTCCTTGATGTTCTTCTACCAGCCCCCTCCCTGGACCTTTGCACATGCCCTTCCCTTAGCCTGAGATTCCCTCACTCAGTCTGCACGACACTCTCTTACCTCATCCAGGTCTCTATTCAAATTCACCATCTCAAGGAGGCCTCGTGGAACCTGGACCCCTCTCCCCATGCCAGCACTCCCCACCCATTCTCCTCCCTGACTGACTGTTCTCCCATAGCCCTGTCTCACATGAAATTCTATACATTTTCCTTACTTACTACTATCAAGAGAATATAAGTTAAATATGAGCAGGGACTTCAGTCTGTTACTCACTACTATGCCCCGCACATAGCAGTGCCTGGCCCATGTAGCTCAGCAGTTGAGCGCGACCTATGAACCAGGAGATCATGGTTCAAATCCTGGTCAGGGCACATTCCCGTATTGTGGACTTGATCCCCAGTAGAGGGCATGCAGGAGACAGCCAATTGATGATTCTCTCTCATCGTGGATGTTTCTCTCTCTCTCTCTCCTTCTCCCTTCCTCACTCTAAAACCAATAAAAAACATTTTTAAAAAAAGAAAAAGCACAAACCCAGGATTTTGACACAAAAGTGAGATCAGGTACACCTGCCTTCAAAGCCCATGAATTTTCTTTTTTTAAAAATATATTTTACTGATTTTTTACAGAGAAAAAAGGGAGAGGGATAGAGGGTTAGAATCATCGATGAGAGAGAAACATCGATCAGCTGCCTCCTGCACACTCCCCACTTGGGGATGTGGCCACAACCAAGGTACATGCCCTTGACCAGAACCCAACCTGAGACCCTTAAGTCCGCAGGCCGACACTCTATCCACTGAGTCAAATCATTTAGGGCCCCATGAACTTTCTACTAAGTGAAACTTATTATCAAGAGCTCAGGCCATGCCTAGCACATAGTATAAGACACATACATCAGCATTATTCTCATTACAAAGTCCCTCGGGCCTTGCATGAAGGAACCATGACAACTAAGGAAGAATGTGTCTCTCCCATGATTGACCCAAAGAATGTGTCTCTCCACATGGGCCCCACCAACTGCCGCTCCTCTGGCCCTTTCTGTCATCATCTCTTCCCTGCCCGCCCCCCTTTCCCTCAGTCTCCGCCTAATTTAAAGCAAAAAACTAACCTCAATCTACACACCACTGTAATGATGACTGAAATAGTCACATTAGTTCATGGTCTCTCAAGACACCGCCATTACCACCAACCTCTCGCAGTCTTTCAGAGACTGCCATCTGATTAAACTCCATCGATGGGTGTTATTTTCCGAACAAAATGCACTTAAGATTTCAGAAACAGGTGGGGAAAGTGCCTGGGCTTATTAGCAGATGACTTCAACTGCCTGAGAGGAAACTAAAAACCGCCTTCAACTCCCCAGGGAAATTTCAGAAACTCCAGAGCAGCTCCGAGCACAACTACAGATTGGCTACAAATCAAACATCTCACGGCGACCGTGCCCTCATTAAGCAACCAAGCTGGAGGGTGCTGTTGGGAGAGGCAAGGGGAGGCGGTGGACGGATGCAAATGAAACTCCTAGCGAGGCCTGTCACACTTGCCACAGCGGGAAAAGGGCCGCAACCAGATGGCAAAACAAGGCTGTGAATTAGGCCCGAAAGAACGAAATCTCTTAAAAGTCTGAAACGATGTCAGCCAATGAGATCAGAAAGTACGGAAGTTACACATTACTAGTTCAAAGTCCCTAGGTGCTCAGGCTTGGAGCAGAGGAGCAGGTGTGAAGAGACGATAAGGATGCTTCTGAGACACCAGAGAGGGCAGGTTTGTTATAGATCCTGAAATCTTCTAAAGATTGTCGTCACACCCATAACATTTTAAAGACATAAAATTGTGTGAGTGTGGGGTGTTGGTTATATTAAACTTCTTGGAATTCTCTCTCATCATGAAAACTGGTATGAGGCATAGAGGTGGAGGGAGGTGGCAGACAAGATGGCTTCTTCTTTGTCCTCAGGACAGAAAGGATGAAAGCTGTACAAACAGATTCCCAAGAGAACAGCCATCAGAGGGAAGAACTACATCTCCCAGAAGGCTTTGCATGGGGAAAGATGTGACTTGTCAGAAGCCAATTAGGCAAAGCTGCACATGTCTAAGGGAGCAAAATGGCTGGCTGGGACAAAATGGCCTGGATAAGGCAAGTCAAATAAGGGAGAAAATTCCAAGACATTGGGGTCCTAAAAAGAGAGAGGATGAGTTTTTAAAAGAGTTTCCTTAGACTAAGCCCTTAAAATTCCTAAAACATTAGAGAAGTGTGATTCAAGAAAGTTTTGTTCTGAAAGGTGACATGTTCCTGGGATGAAACTACAAAGTACTCTGAAACTTCACCTTAGTCAACCCATCCCCCTTTTATTTCTGCGCCTCGGCCTGCTTTGGGGTACTCACACGCTACTCAGTTTATGGAGATCTGACATACTTCTCTTCCTGTACCTACCTTGTTGCCAAAGGGCACACCTGATGTGCTCAGCACACCCCGTAAGATAACACACCTGCTATTCTCAGGGGATGGGAGAAGCGTGCCCTTGCTACTTCTGATTAAAGCTGATGCATCATAATAACCAAGAAGCAAGCAGGGGTTTGTTAAATTTATTCCAAGTAAACACTTTAATAGCCTCCCCGACTGGCAGGGGGCTGCTCATAATAGGCACATACATATGTAAAACAGTAAAAGAGAAGGTGCCAGAATTTTTCTGCCACCTGTACTCTCCTTTCCTGGTTCCACCACCTGGGGTGAGGGGGCTGAGGAGCTGTTGGAAACACAGAAGGTGCAGTAACCTTGGAAAGCTGGGAGCTGAAGGCGCAGTGAGCTGGAGAGTGAGAGGAAGCCAAATGACAGAGGCTGGTCTGAACACCTTTTCAGTACACAAGCCCTACTAGGTCAGTGGTCGGCAAACTCATCAGTCAACAGAGCCAAATAGCAACAACACAACAATTGAAATTTATTTTGGAGAGCCAAATTTTTTTTTAACTTAAACTTCTTCTAATGCCACTTTTTAAAAATAGACTCTCCCAAGCTGTGGTATTTTGTGGAAGAGCCACACTTAAGGGGCCAAAGAGCCGCATGTGGCTAGAGAACCGCAGTTTGCTGACCACGGTACTAGGTGATCCGTGTCCTCCATTGCTATTGCTTTGGACTACAGAACTACAGGATTATAAAACAAATGCCCTGTTATAGCCACAGAGTTATTTCTTCCAGGAGCTTCAGTCACATCTCTGGACAAGTTTATCAACAGAACCGAACCGCCCACTTCCTGGCAATAAACCAGCATCAGACCGGAGTGCTGACACTCCTCACCTCACTGGGACATTCTGGACCATACAGAAAAAGCATTTTACGTGCAGGTTATTACTCAACTGTGCGAGTGAAAATTCTCTGTTCTGTATGCGGATGCAAATCATACACATCAAAAGCTTTACTTGGTGTGAGTCAGGAAGCCTATCAGAGGGCAAACACTCTTGAAATGTCTACCTCCCTTGACACGATCAACTTTTCTTTCTATCCAACCCATCGGAGAGATCTTGTTTTAAAGTCCAAGAGGAAACGTTGATCTCAAGCAGTAGGACTAGGCTTTCCAAACTCTTTGATCAAGAGCTATTTGACCAAACTCTGCTAATAATGTTAACAACTATAAGAAGACTTTTTCTTGTGTAAAAGTCCATATGGTGATTTCATGTATATGATTCCCTATCGGTGCAGGCTTCTTCTACTCCTTTATAGTTTATAAAACTGGGGTCCATAGCTGTTGAAAGGCTCGCTCAAAACTATTATTAGAACTACAATGGGAACCTAAGCCTCCTAAGTCCATTATAGCACTCTTCCACCTTTTTGGGTCTTCGAGTCTTTCAAACTTATTATGACAATTGGTCAGTCCACCACATATGGTGAGCACAAACCTGGGCACGTATATACACGTGTGTGTATCAAGATCTATAATAATGTCCCTTCCTTTATTCCTAATATTAGTCACTCGTCTCCTCTCCTATTTCCTCGATCAGTCTGGCTAGCGGTATATTTCTTACGGTAAGGTATGGTCAAGAGTGTTCAAAATCCACTGCTCATCTTTCCCCCCTAAATGACCCCCAAAAAAATTCTGAAATAAAGTGAGTTATTGAAAAGTTAAATTGGTATCATACTTTTAACTTAGGAGGTAGGATGTTTTTATAAACTCATTAGTCAAAAAATTAAAGCTATTTTCCCTTTCCCCTTTTGAGAGGGAGCTGGGCACGAGGTCCTTAGAGATTAGTTTCTGTAGCCCTTAAGGAAGAGTTAACAGGATGATACCTTAGGAAAGATTGTCCAAAGGACGGACAGGTGGACAGGATGGACAGTGGTGCAACAAGAGAAAGAAGGATTTGTCTTTTCCCTAAAGATTGGGTTCCCAGAAAGTCATGTGAGTACGTTAGGAAGTAAGAGGTAGGGAGGAAGAGGTGGAGGATTGCACAGCATCACAATGTCAAGCCTGCAATCGTTGAGGAGGGATCCTATGAGCATCATCACTGACAAGCATAGAAGCAGAGCCTGACAGATGTGGAGAACCGGTCTCCACCGGAGCATCTAGGAACATGTGGAAGGATACCAACAATGGTGACCATCATGGACTTAAGATCAAGTCCTTCCTCCATCTCCTAAGACACACATAGCTGCTCAGGACCTTGCATAATGCCATAGAGAGGAGAGAAAGCCCCATAACAATGAACATCAGAATCCATCCCCAGCCATAGGTAGTGAGGTTTAAAGCCAGTTTTGACTTCATTTAGAAAAACCAAACATGACATCACTTGTACCTCTAGCTCAAAGCATTTTGCAGTTGCTCCAGGCTGTTTCTGATACCATGGTGATATGATTGACTTCTGATCCTACCCAGAACCGCTACAGGGACTCCCCCAGGATGGGAAGGAGTACCAAATGCCAGGCCAGATCATGTGTCAGAGGGTATCCCAGGCTTAGGATCTGGGAGCTGAAAGGTACCAGCTCCAATAACAAACTGAAAATGAGTTTTTATTTTTCCCTCGCTCCCTCCCTCCTCCGCCACTGAATCCCCTGCCTTTCCCCATTGATCATGGATATACTGGGACAGCCTCTGTTTATACTAAAATTCCAAGTCTACAAAAAGCTTAAGAGGATTCTCAGGAAACTGAAAGAAATAAAAGGAGACTGCAAACACTCAAGCCACTAAGCCAGAACTGCCAGCTAGAAACACACAGAATGACATTGAAAAGTCCCAGGTGAAGTCAACGTCTTAAATACAACTCCAGACTCACCTCATTTAAGGCACCTACTGGGAAATCCTAGAGGGGTCCTCTAAAAGCAACAGCTTACGGGGAATGCTCAAGTTTCCATACCAGCCTAAAACAGACCCACTGGCTGGAAAGAGGGAACTCCTCCTGCCTCACTACCTTGTGCTGGGATATTGGTTCTTCTCTGCCTCCAGCCTTTAACTGCTCGTCCTGGGTCTCAAACCCATTGGCATTTCAGCTGAAACCACACCATTGACTCTCAGAGTCACTGGCTTGCCAACCACAGGCATTGGGACTTGTCAACCTCCATAATCACATAGATCAATTCCTTATAATAAATCCCTCTCTATACATACATCCTGTTGGTTCTTTATCTCTGGAGAACTCTGATAATAAAGGGATTGATGTGGAAGACCAACTTAAGAGCACCTCCGAATTCAAAGAAAAACGGAGAGAGTGCTTTAACATAATAGACCCTCTTAATGAAAGAGCAGAACCAATGAAACAAAAGTAGTAATTAAAGACATAATAAAAGAAAACTTTTCTTGGTTGATTTATAAATAATACGATTGTCTACTAGGAAAACTCAGAAAGAAAAGTAACAAAATGCATTATAACACAGTTGCAGAGGGGCCAACAGGAGAGAACGAAAAGGTCAACAGAGGTGGGGCACAGACCCTCACCCACAAACTGCAGGGGCTTGAATTCTCACCCCTCCTGAGGTAGGTCCTCCACGGCTGCTTCACCTTCCACGCACAACTCATACCGGGACCCAGGTGGCAGATAGAGACTCGGCCAGCAATAGCTGCTCTATATCTAAATTCAGTCTATTACCAGGAATGCTCAGGACCTACTCAAAAATGCAAATATTCCTTTCCACTAGTATTTACAGGGTAAACTAAGATTTCTGCTTGAGTATTAAAATTGACAGTAAAATAGTAATCAAGTTTTCAGATTAATTTAAATTGGCCAAGTGAAATAAGTGAATACTCAAGAAAATTTTAGTGTACTGGACAAAAAGCTTTTCTTAAAACATTAACTAAAATATCTATTAGTAGTTCATCTCACTGTAAAATTGCCTAACATCCAAAGAACGTAAAGCAGTCATATATGTGTGCAAAAATTAAAATTTAAAATTACCAAGACTGCAATCTAAAATTTCCAAAAGCCCCCATTATTCAAAGAAGGGGAGGGGGCAGTGGGGTAATATCATGTAAGGAAAAATATCCTGTAAGTAAAATACATCTAGAAAATTCTTACTCCAGTAAAGTAAATTCCATTTGTAAAACCAACTAACTGCAGGACACCCATGAAAAAACACACATTGTGTCAAAATAAGCCAAAGGAAAATCATTTAGGCAAAAATTAAAAAGAATCCCAAGTCTATTTTGCAGAGAGGATCCCTTCGTTAACTTTTGGTCAACAATGTGTTTGTGTGTTTTCAGAGAACAACTCTAAGACCATGTGGGTTCCTGCGACTGTGAGGAACTGACGGATCTGTTCCAGTCACGAAGATGTTCCAGAGATGGGGGACACTGACGACACCTTGCCATGCTAGCAGTTGGCAGCTGTGCATGTCTGCAGGCAGCCCAGGACCAAACCAGAGAGGATGGATCTTGCATTGCCACGATGTGTCCACCATCTGGATACCATTGCTGACATGTACACATAAAGAATTATTTGACACTGAAACTGGGACTCAGAACAGTTGGACATTGAAACTGAGACTGAAACATTTTTTGTTCTTATACATTTATTTCTAGTATGCAGAGGCAAGATATTTTTGAAGAAAAGAAACAGGGGAGAGTGATTGATATAGAAGCAGGGAGGCATTGAACAGGCTGTCAAGCTACAGGGGGAAGGCTGGGGTAGATGGGAGGTGGGTGCTGGGGGAGATCAACCGAAGAACTTGTATGCATGCATATGAGCATAACCAATGAATGAAAGACACTGGGGCGGGGAGGGTGGTGGGTGAGGACATGTGCTGGGGGGTAGGCGAGGCTGGGGGGAGGATAATGGGGAGGGGGAAAGGAAAACATGTACTACTATTAAATATAAGTTATACTGCAAAAAATCAATAAAAATATATTAAATTGAAAAAAAATAAAAATAAAAATTTATTATCAAAAAATGCATTATAAAATAAATAACTGTCCTATGTACCAACAATAATCAAGACAATATAATATGGAAGGTGGGGGTCCTCCAATATTAATAATAAATATAAAGTACCTATAAATAAACATAATAAGAACCATATCAAAAAATTGATAAAGTCTTCCAATAATTAGAGGGCATACCAATTCCTTAACTGAATCAATATTGTAAAAATTATAAATTATACCCAAAATAATCTATACATTTAATGCCATTTCAATGGGATTTTGGGGATGTATGTCAAAGATATTCTAAATTGTTCATGGAAGTTTAAATGTACATTGATTAAGATGTTTCTGGAGTGGGGGGAAAGAACATTAATGAAAGGAGACTTATTCAACCAGATACTAATAGATATTTTATAAAGTTACAGTAAATAAAACAATATGAAGCTAATGCAAGGGGGGAAAAGGCAAATTAATGGACTAGAATTGGAAGTCAAGAAAGAACTGAAGTAAACTTCAAAAGTTAGCATATGAAAATGAAACATTTAATATTAATGGAGTTAGAATTTAAGAATCAGTATGTATTAACTATATAGCAGTTTGGCAAAAAAAATTAATTTAGTGCCTATCTTATACAAGACACCAAAATAAATAACAATGTAGTAAAGATATAAATGAAAAAAAATGGGGCCACAAGAATGCTAAATTGTAGCTCAAGGAACTGATTACATGTCATGAAAACAGAAAATTTATTTAGAAAGCTTATTTTCCTGAGCATGAAAATAAAGGATTGAGAAATTTTACTTTGGAAGAATTCCTATCTATCGACACACAATATAAAATTAAAAGTAAGCAACATATGAGGAAGAAATTGCAACACGTAATGGCATAGAGTAATGAAATAATTCTTCCAATTCAATAAAATACGCATTATCAAGAGACACATATAAAAAAATTCAAACGGTTTATAAGATTATAAAAATGTTCAACTTCATTAAGTTTTAAAATGTAAATAAAACAATGACAATGATTGTCTGCCATCAAATTGGCATCGATTTTTTTTTAATGATCTCAGCCTAAATGGTAGACCACAGACAATCTCATAAACTACTAGCAATAGTAGCTGCTATTATGGCACTTCTGGGAACAATTTGGCAACAGCCTAAAATCAATGTACTGCTAGTGCAGTGTGATAAAGAGTCATTCTATGTCCAGAAATTTATTGTAAGAAAATAATCAGATGGGGGGGCTGCTATAAAAATGTTTATTACAATATTACACATTATGATTAAAAATTATAACCTAAATGACCAACAATGAGAATTTTTTTAAAACGTTATAATTCATACAATCATTAAAAGTGATGTTGCAGATTTTTTCCTGACATAAACTGACCATCTTCCCTCCCTCCTCTTCACCATCTCCCTGCCCCTTAAAAGAAAGAACTGATGTGGACTACCACTAGTAAGGCAGTCCTTCATCCCTCAATTAGGCTGAGTAAAAAAAGGTTAACACCGCCGGTGTAGCTCAGTGGAGAGAGCATCGGCCTGTGGACTGAAAGGTCTCAGGTTCGATTCCGATCAAAGGCATGTACCTTGACTGCAGGCACCTCCCCAGTGGGGGGTGTGCAGGAGGCAGTTGATTGATGTTTCTAACTTTCTATCCCTCTCCTTTCCTCTCTGTAAAAATAATCAATAAAATATATTAGAAAAAAAAAGGTTAACACTACTGCTGAAGATGCACATCTAGTTACACAGGAAAATGTTCCAGATACAGTCAAAGAGCACATTACAATTTGATTTCTAATTTAACTTAAATAATAAATTTGAAACTATAATTTAAATTCGGACTAATAATTTAATGTTAACTTTTATTTTAAAATTATTTTCAGAAACACATACATAAATAGTAAAAAGATATAAAATATTGCAATGGTTATATCTGGGTATTAAAATTACATTTTTAAATTTTTCTTCTTTTGCTTATGCTTATATTAATATATTTACATGCATTTATTTGCTTACCAAACTCAGGATATTAATGAACATCTAACAAAATCCTTCTGCAATAGGTAAACACGTTTTAACTTGTTAAAATATAATAGATAATAGCGTTCAAGTTTCTGTTCATGGAGTGATTTATCCAAAGGGGAAAAAAAACCAGTTTCAATGCCCTCATTTGCTTTTTCAATTGCCTTGCAGTTAAGCTAGTTTTTCTCACTTCAAAACTTTTTGTTTGTTTTTTTTGTTTGTTTTTAAATATATTTTATTGATTTTTTTACAGAGAGAAAGGGAAAGGGATAGAAAGTCAGAAACATTGATTAGAAAGAAACATCTATTAGCTGCCTCCTGCACACCCCCTACTGGAGAGGTGCCCACAGCCAAGGTACATGCCCTTGACTGGAATCGAACCTGGGACCTTTCAGTCCACAGGCCGACACTCTATCCACTGAGCAAAACCGTTTTCACCTTCAAAACTTTTTGTTACTTTCTTTGAGTCACTCCACATTAAGATGAAATAACACAAAAACAGCTTTGTAATAGTGTAACTGCTTTTTGCTTTCATTCAAAGATCCTAGATTGTTTTAATAAGCGTATAGTTTTTTTCCCTTCTCCTGAGCTAAGACAGAAATAATCTTCGCAATGACTCTGTTATCTCCGTTCAGGATTAAAATAGAGCACACACTGTTCCAATATAACTAGGCCTAAGGTTCTTTTAGATGGTACTTGACGAAGTTAGAGCATTCTAAAATTGTGGTTCTGAGCTAAAAAGAGAGACAAGGACTTCCATTCTGTTCTGGGATGATAGAACTACTTTTAAAACTGCCAAACTCACTGTGCCTGGCACCTGGGTAAGACCGTTAGTGGACGCTCAGTGACATCAATCAGAGAAATAAAGTCTTCACAGAAGAATTCACAGCAGAGTGAGGGTCTTGATGATGCTTCCCAACATGCCAATCTAGAAGGAACATAAAACTTCAAGGACAATGCAATCCAATGGAGAAAGCTGCATCCCAGAATTCCTCTCCTGGCAAGGCCTGTTAGGTGGCTGGAAAAAACACTTCGAAAAACCTTCAGGGGCAGTGGTGGTGAAAAATGCAGCCGGAAGGGACATTTTAAAGGAAATGTAGAGAGCCCCCTGTGGTCAACCCTGCTAACTTCACCCTAATTCATTCCTCCATGTTTCTTCCTTGGTGCCTAGATGTGCCTAAAGACAGTGGTTAGCAAACTGCAGCTCGAGAGCCACATGCAGCTCTTTGGCTCTTCCACAAAATACCACGGTCTGGGCGAGTCTATGTTGAAGAAGTGGCGTTAGAAGAAGTTTAAAACATTTGGCTCTCAAAAGAAATTTCAATCGTTGTACTGTTGATATTTGGCTCTGTTGACTAATGAGTTTGCCGACCGCTGGATTAGGACATAGTAAATGCCCAATAAATATCTGTTGGAAGAATGAATTGCTTCAAAATGGCTGACTCTTTCTGATAAAAAAAAATGCATATTGAGTTACAAAGAGAGAGGGGGCCAAAGCAAACATCTAGCAATAACAGCGATGCCAACGTTGCTAAAATATTGATTGGCGTTGAGGTGACTTGT
This sequence comes from Antrozous pallidus, assembly GCA_027563665.1. NCBI lineage: Eukaryota > Metazoa > Chordata > Mammalia > Chiroptera > Vespertilionidae > Antrozous > Antrozous pallidus. Next base: position 79,663,113 of record CM050521.1, read on the forward strand.
TCAGTTCTTTGCTCCCAGGATGAATCAATGCCGCACTGTAAATAGAGGAAGCATCTGGGCCTAACAGAATCTAGAAATGTCTGCTTCCTTTTCCAAAAATTGTCTTCGTGTTCATGCCTAGGTCACTTATTTAACCCCAAGTCGTTTGGGGGTATTTTTTAGCAATCCGTAATATAAAGGAAGGAGGGAACTACACCCAGGAGATTCTTTTTAACTAGCATTTATAAAGCACTGTATTTTCCTCATGAGTTCACCCTTACTCACAGGGATGCTTTTACTTATTCGTTCATTCATTTTATCCCTACATGTAGCAATCCAGGGTGGGGCATGAGACTATCATAGTGTTTTCATAAAGTAATAGTCTGATTCAATAAAGACCCTACAAAATACTAAACACAATGTGTATCATGAAGGAAAGTTTGCTTTCAGAAACCAAGCAAAACTGCACAGCAAGTAGCCACAGCAATCTAAAAATAGAGCCAAAAAATAAAAATAAAAAAATGAAGAGTGCCAGAACCCTGCAGCCCAGTGCACTCACTCCATCCGCCCTCTAACCCTCTCCCTCCATCAGGAAGGACATGGGCTTCACCTGGCTCTTTAAGGCCTGGGTGGCTGCAGCCCCCTTCGAGCCCACGCTCCATTTTCTGGACAATGCAAGCCAAGTAATCCTTATCTGTGGCTTTGTATGGGTGTCATCATTCTTAAAAAGCAATGTGGCCCTGACCAGTTTGGCTCAGTGGACAGAGCGTCGGCCTGTGGACTGAAGGGTCCTAGGTTCAATTCCAGTCAAGGGCATGTACTTTGGTTTCGGGCACATCCCAAGTAGGGGGTATGCAGAAGGCAGCTGATCGATGTTTCTAACTCTCTATACCTCTCCCTTCCTCTCTGTAAAAAATCAATAAAATATATATTTTTTTAAAAAGCAATGTGGAGACTGCGTGGGAAAGAGCTGATGAGCAATCGCGGTTTTAAATAAAGACCCTAAAATTGAATAATCAACCAGGTAAGGAATGGACTCATTGCAGAGGGTGAACTCCTCTGTCCCCGGAGAAGCAAAAGGGGATGTGACCAAGGCCGTTCATCATCAGATTAAATAATAAAAAGACCCAAAAGTCACTTTCCACTTCCACATTTCTTATCTGATCTAAGGTTTGTCTACATCAGTTGAAGGAGTGCTTCCTTTCTGGATGCAATGGTAACTGAGAATCAGGAGGGAAAAGGACCACGTCTATACATTTGACTCACCATCTCCCACACCTGCCCTCCACTTTTGACATCATCCCAGCACATGCAGGGTTAATGGCTGCTTACAGTAAATAAGAAAGAGGCTGGCAGCAATCGTGTGTTTACATCTCTCACTGACGAAGGAAATTCTATTATCACTTGTATACCTTTACGTAATTATAATTTAGGACCTTTTATGTCAAGAACCCCAAGCTCTTCCATGATTGCTTCTAAATTGAGTCCATTTATTCTGTATTTCACAAGTTCCTATGACCATTTGTGAAATACCTCTGGCAAACAAAAAGATACCAAAATATAGTAGAGAACAGAGCATGGTATCCAGGGGTGGTATGAATAGCACTGAATTTTGACTCAGGAGTTCTGGGTTCAAATTCTAGTTTTATAATTTTTTTAAACATATCTTGTGCATGTTCAGTGAGAGAACCAAATTTTTATTTCCTTCAAAAGCATAACCCCCCACTACTGTACCACATCAGTAATCTAGTCTCTTTTCTTGTCTGAAAATGAGAATAATATGAAGGTTTGCTATGAAGATTAAATGGAATAACACATGTGAAAGGGATATTGCAATCTAAGGTACTATTATTAACTCAACCAATAGATGGTCCAAACTCCTTATCTCAACCAATGTTCTCCCACAAAACCTTCACCTGAGACACTGATGCTGTCATTTTTCACTGTTTGAATTTAATAAGCTCTCCCTTCCCCATCTTCCGGTTGATGACGATGTTAACAACTGGGAAATACAGAGACTGGACAGACCAAGAGAAGAGCAAAAATAATGTCAGAAATTAGCACTCCTGGAATGCCCAAGAATTAAAGTTTATAGGCATAACTGAGTAGGCATAAAATAAATGAAATACCAATTAATTAAAACTCATGTTGCAAATGTAGACACATTGAGATTCATCAATTCCAGTTTATGTAGCTCAACTGACAAATAACTTATGGAAAGAATTTCTAAATGTTGATCCATAAATCATTTTTTTCAACCAACCAAATTATTAAATACATACACAGAAGTTTGTTTTCCTGAGTCTCTTGCTTCTTCAGAATTTTAAAACCGGGATGGTCTGGGGGAATAATCGGGAGCAGTGGTGTCCAGCAGAGCCTTCTGCGATGATGGGAGTGTTGTATGATTTGTGCTGTCCAATACGGCACCTACTAGCCACATGTGGCCATCAAACACTCAGAATCTGCCTCGTGCAACTAAAAAAACTAAATTTCTACTTTTATTTAACTTCAGTGAATTTGGGTGTAAATAATCCCCTCAAACTATAACCCCAGGATTGATTTGCCAGAAATCACTCAGTCATGCTTCAGGGAGAGATTTTCGTGTACTGGTAGCTAATTCAAGAAGAGAAAATAATCATTCTTTAGACTTGCTTTAGAGAGATTCCTTCCCACTCTGAGATTCTATAATATTAAAGAATCAACCAAATGATCAGTTTAAAGAAAAGGAAGAGATGTCTACATTTTAATCAATCAGCCCAAAGATTATCCTCATTAATTATCTCAGTAACCTTATATGCTGCATCTCCAAAAGGTCTGACATATTGAGATGTTCCTCCTTTTTAACAGAACCCTTTTTAACAGAACCTATTGTTTAGGTAAAAGTGTGACCATTACATCGGGGAGGCTGGATCAGCATTTGCCTCAGGAGTGGACCCTGATTGGCCTGAACTATCCATGATGTAATTCCAGTCAATGAGACTTGAAGTGTAGTCAACTGGGGAAGGAAGGGTACAGCAAGGCTGCTTTTGAACATGGTCTCCTCATTCTGAAGACTTCATTTGCCTCTGATGTCACCTATCGACTCAATGCCTGGAACTTCAGCAGCCATGTTATGACTGTGAAGAGAGCTACTCTGAGGACTAGCCCATCCTGCTGAGGGTGACAGAGCAGAAATATGGAAAGAACCTAGGTTTTCAATGACACTATCGCAGAAATATGGAAAGAACCTAGGTTTTCGATGACACTATCGAGCCTCTGAAGCACCCAATCCTAGCATAATCCTACTTACTGCTTTTCTATATGCAAAATGACATAAATACCCTTTTGATGTTTTTTGGCCACTCTGGGTTGAATTTTCTGTTACTTGCACCTAAAGCATTCTGATGCAAGTCACCTATTAAGTACCAGGTAGGCATTTAGTAGACATTATCTTATTCAATCCTTGCAACAACCATCCGAAGAAAGTATCATCAACTCCCTGTGGCAGCTGGGAAATCTGAGACTCAAGAGGGATGAAGTTGCCAAGGTCACCTGACTAATAAATGGCTGTCAAGACTGAAACTCAGGTGTGTCTGATACGGAAGCCCACATTCCTCTCTTCCAGCTCCCGCCTCTCAGAACGGAATGTCCCCATGAGCATGCGGATTAGCAGGCATGTCTTAAAGTGGCCTGGCTCTTGCACTCAGCTGCCTGACTTTCCACATTACCTGTAGATCTGCCCGAGAGAATACAGCGATCTGCTGCCCTAGGTGATCCCACCCAACTAGCTTAAAATTGGGAAACCATTAGAGCTGTGATTCATTTCAACTTTTATTTCAGAGCACTCCCTTCACACTCTTCCCGACAGCTGAGGAAGCAGGCTCTGAGGCCCGAGTCTCCACCTCCCATCAGCCTTCCTGCAGCTTCCTCCCTGGCGCACCTGATGCTCTTAGCTGGCTCGGTAGGGAGTGTGGCCGTGACAGCAGCAAAATGCACCCTCCTGCCCTCTTTCCTTTCCTCCCAGCAGAGCACCTCAGCACGGTGGCCTGCCCCAAATGCTGGGGGTAATTGTGAAAAGCCCAGGAGCCTTGCGACTCTACCCCTGAACGGGGAGGTACACTCATGAATAATGGACGCAGCGGGTGACTCACGCGGTGCTCTGTGGTTATTAGCCATCTCCACGGTGTGCTACTTCACAGAATGATGATATGCTAATGGGTTCATTTGCTCGCTTTGTTTTGATTCCTCGGGATGGACTCTTTCGCCTACCAGTGGAATAAAAATGCTCAAGGCTTTTCATTTAGTTGTCAGGGAGATCGCGTCTGAGGCCATGATTTATGTCCATCATTGAGGCTCCAATCTGTTTAGAGACTTTGAAAGCATTTAAGTAGGGGAGCTTAAAGAATAGGCTGCTTTAAATAACGTTAAGTAGATGTTCTCCCTTCCAGGAAATGAAGCTTAGTCCCATCCCCCTTGAGTGTGGACAGGATTTAGCATCTAGTATCCAATGAATGAGAGTATAGGAAGGAGAGAACAGTAGCCATACAGTGGCAAACACTGCCTTCAACAAGGGATCAGGTTTATCGTAATGAGTGTTACCCTGGGGACAGCATGTGCTCCCTGGAAGAATGTGCGGAGGAAGGAACTGCATCTCTGTGGTCTTCCTTCCCAAAAACCCAGACCCCCTGAATTACATCAAATTACCCCAAACTGAGAGGCAGTCTACACAACATCTGACCAGCACTCCTCAAAACTGTCAAGGCCATTCAAACTAAAGAAAGACTGAGGAACCATTACAGACCACTGGAGGCAATGAGACATAAAGCTCACGTGCCGTGTAGTGACCTGGATGGGATCGGGAAAGAAAGTGGACAAGGGTGGAAAAAATGGCAAAACCCAAATAAAGTTTAGAGTTAATAGCAATGTACCAAGGTCAAATGTGCCATATATCTTCATTTTGTCAAAAGTGCCACAGAAATGTTAAGATGTTAATATTAGGGGAAACTGGGTAAAGGGTATATGGAGACAATCTGTGTCATCTTTGCAACTTTTCTGTAAATCTAAAATTATTCCAAAATGAAAATTTAACTCTTCCCCTACCCCAAAAAAGTGAATAAAAAGAAGTAGAATAACTGCCCTCTTTCCCGACTTCCCCCAAACACACACACACACACATCCTTAGGCCTTTATAACTGGGTTTGGGGTGAGGATGATAAGTAAGTTAAGAGAAGGCAAAGGGGATAAGAAAAATTCAGATGGTAAGAAGGAAAAGAAGAAGAAGGATGTGGAAGAGGAGGAGATGGGGTGGAGTGGAGTGGAGAAGTGGAGAGAGGAAAGTATAAAGGTGAAGGCCCCCAAGGTTTTGTCCCTGCTCAGGAGAAAGGAAATAAAATTAAAGTAGCAAAAAGATAGTGTGAACAGTGTTGCCCATTTCACTGCCTGACACACTGGGGTACTTTGTTCAGAAATGCCAAAGAGTTGCCGAAACCGGTTTGGCTCAGTGGATAGAGCGTCGGACTGAGGACTGAAGGGTCCCGGGTTCGATTCTGGCAAGGGCATGTACCTTGGCTGCGGGCATATCCCCAGTAGGGGGCGTGCAAGAGGCAGCTGATCGATGTTTCTCTCTCATCGATGTTTCTGACTTTCTATCCCTCTTCCTTCCAAAAAATCAATAAAAAAATATATTTATATATTTAAAGAAATGCCAAAGAGTGTAGAAATGATGAGACATTTCTCCAGCACGGAGGTGAAAGTGACCAGCCAGAGGCTCACCAATCCCATTTCCTCTTCCAGGGCCCACAAGAAAACTGAATTTTCCAGTCATCCTTGCTCTTAGACTGGTACCATATGACTCAGGTCTGGCCAGTGGTGTGTAGATGGAAATAACATGCACCACATCCCAGACCAGCCTCTACAACATCTCACACCATCCACCATCCTCTCTCTTTCTCTCCTGATCATAAGACAGGCAGCTGGGAAGCTAAGGCCTCTGAGAGAGTACAGCTACACCAGGGAAGAAGCCCAGACTCCATAGTCTCTGCCTCGAAGCTTTCAGACAGAAGAGATGCCCAAGCTGCATTGGATGGTGGCCAAGTGAGGAATAAAGTTTCGTTGCAACAGGTTATCGGGATTTGAGGCTTGTTTGTTATAGCAGCTAGCCTATCCTAATACAGAATGGATACACAGATAACTAATGATCAAAACATTCTAAGGCAATTCAGAGTGTGGGAAGCAAAAGAGGTGGCATTAGTCTGCTGCCTCCAAGGAATGAAGCTTTTGGTCTGGCAGAGCTGGGAACTGAATATTACAACAGCAGCACATGGTCCACGGATCCTGCTGGTTCACTTCAGCTGAAACACTACAGGGAAGAATGGGAACACGGAGAAATGAGGCTGGGAAAGAAAGTCCAGGCCAGACCCTAGCAAGTCCTCAGCACCTACTTTACAGCTGTGGAGAGCACCCCCAGGGAAGACACCTGAGCATTCTTTAAATCAGCATCAGCTGAATCCAAGTCGCCAGACAGAGCCACGTCTTGGAAACATATCCACCAAGAAGGCTGGATGTGTTATCAATACTGACTCTTGACTTTGTCCCAGGTGTTGGGGAGAGGGCCTTGAAATGTAAATCCAGCCTAGCCCCGGGAATGGGGGAATGAATAGGGCCTGGGCCCACTGAAACTCTTTTGATCCTAAGTTTTTTGGTGAAACACCTTGGTATTTTGGAAGATAAATAAACTGCTGCTGTTGGGTTTGATATCCTATCTCTCCATCAGAGAGAACAGAGATTCCACCCAGCCCCAGCTAAAATTTCTATTACTGTAGCTTCTCTTCTATTCTTTTATTTCTCCATCCCCAGCTCCTCTACTCAGAAGCTGGACCCACTCTCTCTCCACGCTGGACGTGGAAAAGAGAGAAAACCCCTTCAACAGAGATATCGTCAACAGCTCTCCAGCATCATTCTGACCCAATGTACAGAGTGACATGTGTGTGAAAGCGGGCGGGCGAGAGGATGGGTGCAGGAGCCCAGTGGAGGCAGCCTGAGCCGGGGCATGGCGAGCAGGGAAGAGCCCCAGAAGACACTGCTGGGCCTGACAGTCCATCCGCTGGTAGGAGTGTGGGGGACACAATGTGTGGGGGACACAATGTCACTGAAGTTGACTGCATGTGACTTAGTGCCTCGGCCTCCCTTCCTGCCATTCCCAGGCACTGTGCTAAATTCTTCCCATCTAGGGGCTACCGTATATCTGCAGCTGTCAAGTACAAACAGTTCCCAGAGAAAGAGATTAAAGAGGTTTCACGTGTTATTCAACAAGTTGTTCCCATCTTCCTTTACCCACATTTTGAAGGACAACGTGTACTTTTTCTCTTTATTTCTCCCTTTCATTGCTTCTCTTTTTCTGCTCAGTGCAGGTCAACAAATATTTATTGTCTCTTCACAGCAGCCGTGCAAACTGTGTGGGATATAAATTTAGGTGAGGAAGTGTGTGGAGCTAAGGACCTCCAACTAAAGAAAGACTGAGGAACCATTACAGACCACCGGGGTGACCTTGGACGACAGGACTCATTCTGCCCAGGTCAGCTGGAGAGGCAGCAGGATGTCTAACCAGGGCCTGGACAGACACATAGACCATTGCTAGGTTAAGAGATGGGGAGGGGAATTCCAGGCCATGAGCAAAAGCACATCACAGCAAAGAGCTTGCCGAGGTTTACAATGGTAAGGAGTCCAGTATATTGGTCAGAACACTTCGTTTGAGCTGACAGAAGCTGAACTCAAACTGACTTAAACAAGAAAGGCAGACAGACAGACAATATACTGGCTCCCAAAACCAAGCTTAATCTAACTTCAAATGTGTCCAGAGATTCCCATTCACCACCATGACTTTGAATCCACCTGTCCCTCAGCGTCTCTCTCTTCTTCGGTTCATACTCACGTAGGCCTTTCCCCGTGGTGGCAACACGGACCCTGACAGGTAGGCCCAGATATACATCCTACCAGCTTGGCACCACGTTCCAATAATTCCTGCAAAACCACAGGTTGGTTCTTCTTGGTCCAGCTAGAGGCACCTGCCCATCTCCTCCAACCAATCCCAATGGTTGAAAGAATCGTGTACCTCCACTGGCCAGGCATGCGTACCCAGCCCAGTGTGAGAGGTTGGAGGTGGGTCAGCCTCACCCAAGCCATCAAATGTCACCACACCTGGAGTGGAGATGGCAGGAGAGGTGAGGTGGTGGGTGGGAAGGATCAAGACAAAATAAGGACCAGATCACACGAACCCTTTTATGATAGTCAAAGGAACGACATGGCTTTTATTCTTCAGGCTACTGGTTCTCAACTATTTTCTCCCACAACATAAATGAGTGACCCCGTCTGCAGACACTTCCGGGCATTATTCGGGATTTTTCCACGCATTAGCTCTCACCCCACCCTTCTCCCTCGCTAGACAGCAATGATACAGTGAGCCTTGCTCTAATTGGTTTCTAAAGAGTAAAACAAAAAGAGAATAAATTATTCACAGGCTTCTGCTCTCCAATTACCAGCAGCAACAAATGACTTTGATTCAACTATGTCTCCCAGTGCCTCCACTGAGCACAGATGTTGTAGGCACTGGGGAGACACCGAGGGTTTTTAAATGGGAATGGATTGGACGAGGGGATTCTACAGGCAGAGAGGCCGGTGGAGGGGCTATTATGGTGGAAAGGTGAGAGGTGCCAAGGACTGGAGCCAAACTCATAGCTGGAGGGAATGGAAAAGGGGAAAGTAATGAGGAGATATTGCCCAGGGTGCAACTGCTTATTGACGGGAGAGCAGCAGGGCGATGATGCTTCTGCTGAGCTGACAACTTCCAAACCGTCCCTTTTCACCTCTCCTCCTTCCCACCCTCCCACCTGCAGGCCAGCTGCACATGCATGCTGAAAAAGTCAACCACAGCAGCCGACATGGGGATTCCGGCCTAGCAATGTTCTTACCCTCAAGTCCAAAGGAGTGTTTCTTCAAAACTGCTTGTTATGTGTACCTTAAAATACAATGCAATGATAATTTATTATAACCATTTGGGGTGATTTTTATGCGATTATTAATGCTTATGCAGGTGTTGTTAATAATACCTATCATTGTAATGGTGAATTATTATAAAACTAGGCGCCCGGTGCACGAAATTCGTGCACTGGGGGGTGGGTGGTCCCTCAAACCAACCTGCCCCCTCTTACATACTGGGAACCCTCAGGGGATGTCCAACTGATGGCTCACCCCCAGCCTGCCCAAGGAGCTTTAGGCCTTGGGCACCCAGCCATCGCCCTGCTCAGCTCAGCCCTGGCTGCCTGCAACCACCCGGCCCCGGGGGCTGGACACTCGCCGCCACTTCCACTCACAGTGCCCAGGGGCCGGGCACTCGCCACCACTGCCGTTTGCCATTTCATCTCCACCCTGGGGGCCCAGCGCTCTCACACCACTTGGCCCGGCCATCGCTCCTGATTGGCTGGTAGCACAGCTAATCAGGAGCAAAGGGAAGGTCAAATTTGCATGTTTCTCTTTTATTATATAGGATTATTAGTACTAGGAACTGTTCAAAATAGTGCCCCATGCTGTACTAGTGTAGTACTTTACCACTGTATACATTCATCTATCTTTATTTACTTTACTTTCACAATAACTCGGAAACAGGTGTTATTGACCCCATTTTACAAACTAGCAAACTGATCAACTCGCCCAGAGCCCTGGCCATGGCTGGTGGCAGAGGCAGGGCTGACACTGCCAACGTCTGACGCCCAGGATGGTGATTCCCACCATTTCGGTGCTCACTGTTCACAGCCAAAAATAATAAATACAAACTGTTTCCAACCTAAGAACGGGACTGTCATTTCGCTTTTAGATCTCCAGCAACTCGCATTTCCCCAGGAAGAAATTTTAGAAAGAGAGGAAGAAGATGTGGGGAGTTGGGGGGGAGTAGAAAAAGCTCCCAAAGCAATTTGGTCGGTTCTGGCAGGAGCTTCTCAATGGGGTTGCTACGGGCATTTGGGCTGAACAATTTCTCCTGGTGTTGGACGGTCCTTTGTATTTTAAGATGTTAACGTACTCCCCCCCACCCCCCCAACCCCACCTCCAGGCATTGTGACAACCAAAATTCCCACCGTGTTTTCTATCGCCCTCTGGAGGACTGGGAGGGATACTGCAGGATACCTGGTCAGAGTGGGGGCATGAGGGGATTTTGAATTCCTGAGACTTCTCCTAAGACAGAAGTAAAGCGGGTGGCTTAATTCTTCTTCTTCTTCTTCTAAATCACCATACTTCCTAATAGCGGTCCCTAAATGTTCTCTGACTCCTATGCTTTTGCGAAAGCCACTTCCTCTCCCTGGAACCTGCTCTCCCCTCCTCGTAAAACCTAACCATGAAAGGAACTGCCTATCTTGCCTTCCAGGCTCAGTCAGACACCATTGTTCTGGGAGCCCGTGGGAAGGGGCTCCTCAGGGCTCTTCGTTTTTTAAAAAATATATTTTATTGATTTTTTTACAGAGAGGAAAGAAGAGGGATAGAAAGTCAGAAACATCGATGAGAGAAACATCCATCAGCTGTCTCTTGAACACCTCCTACTGGGGATGTGCCCGTAACCAAGGTACATGGCCTTGACCGGAATCGAACCCGGGACCTTTCAGTCCACAGGCCGACGCTCTCTCCACTGAGCCACACCGGTTAGAGCAGGGTTCTTCTTCAATGTTGTTTATAAAGAGTGAAGATGCCCTTTGAACCAGTGTTTCCACTTTGAGTTCTCGACCTGTGGATGCAGCTTAAAATGTGGCAATAGCGAGCAGCCGGTGTGGCTCAGTGGTTGGGCATTGACCCCTGAACCAGGAGGTCACGGTTGGATTCCAGGTCCGCAGACATGCCCAGTAGGAGATGTGCAGGAGACAGCCATCAATGATTCTCTCGTTATTGATGTTTATCTCCCTCCCCCTTCCTTTCTCTGAATTAATAATAACATATTTTTAAATATAGCAATATCTAGGTGCCAGGAGATTTTCATCATAGCATTCCTTTAAAGAGAGAAAAGCTGGGAACAACTTAAATGTCCAGCATGCATTCACACACACACACATTATGTCATTCACACACACACACACATTGTGTCATTCACACACACACACATTGTGTCATTCACACACACACACACATTATGTCATTCACACACACACACACATTGTGTCATTCACACACACACACATTATGTCATTCACACACACACACACATTGTGTCATTCACACACACACACATTGTGTCATTCACACACACATTGTGTCATTCACAAATACACACACACATTGTGTCATTCACACACACACATTATGTCATTCACACACACACACATTGTGTCATTCACACACACACACATTGTGTCATTCACACACACACACACATTATGTCATTCACACACACACACATTGTGTCATTCACACACACACACATTGTGTCATTCACACACACACATTATGTCATTCACACATACACATTATGTCATTCACACACACACACATTATGTCATTCACACATACACATTATGTCATTCACACACACACACATTATGTCATTCACACATACACACATTGTGTCATTCACACACACACACATTGTGTCATTCACACACACACACACATTATGTCATTCACACACACACACATTGTGTCATTCACACACACACACATTGTGTCATTCACACACACACACACATTATGTCATTCACACACACACACATTGTGTCATTCACACACACACACATTGTGTCATTCACACACACACACACATTATGTCATTCACACACACACACATTGTGTCATTCACACACACACACATTGTGTCATTCACACACACACATTATGTCATTCACACATACACATTATGTCATTCACACACACACACATTATGTCATTCACACACACACATTATGTCATTCACACATACACATTATGTCATTCACACACACACACATTATGTCATTCACACATACACATTATGTCATTCACACACACACACATTATGTCATTCACATACACACACACACACACATTATGTCATTCACACACACACACATTGTGTCATTCACACACACACACACATTATGTCATTCACACACACACATTATGTCATTCACACACACACACATTGTGTCATTCACACACACACACATTGTGTCATTCACACACACACACACATTATGTCATTCACACACACACATTATGTCATTCACACATACACATTATGTCATTCACACACACACACATTATGTCATTCACACATACACATTATGTCATTCACACACACACACATTATGTCATTCACACACACACACACACACACATTATGTCATTCACACACACACACACACACACACACATTATGTCATTCACACACACACACACACACACACACATTATGTCATTCACACACACACACATTGTGTCATTCACATACACACACACATTATGTCATTCACACACACACACACACACACACATTATGTCATTCACACATACACATTATGTCATTCACACACACACACATTATGTCATTCACACACACACACATTGTGTCATTCACACACACACACACATTGTGTCATTCACACACACACACACATTGTGTCATTCACACACACACACATTGTTTCATTCACACACACATTATGTCATTCACACACACACATTATGTCATTCACACACACACACACACACACATTATGTCATTCACACACACACATTATGTCATTCACACACACACACACACACACATTATGTCATTCACACACACACACACACACACACATTATGTCATTCACACACACACACACACACATTATGTCATTCACACACACACACATTATGTCATTCACACACACACATTATGTCATTCACACACACACACACACACACACACACATTATGTCATTCACACACACACATTATGTCATTCACACACACACACATTATGTCATTCACACACACACATTATGTCATTCACACACACACACATTATGTCATTCACACACACACACATTATGTCATTCACACACACACACATTGTGTCATTCACACACACACACACATTGTGTCATTCACACACACACACACATTGTGTCATTCACACACACACACATTGTGTCATTCACACACACATTATGTCATTCACACACACACATTATGTCATTCACACACACACACACACACACACACATTATGTCATTCACACACACACACACACACACACATTATGTCATTCACACACACACACACACACATTATGTCATTCACACACACACACACACACACATTATGTCATTCACACACACACACATTATGTCATTCACACACACACATTATGTCATTCACACACACACACACACACACACACACACATTATGTCATTCACACATACACATTATGTCATTCACACACACACACATTATGTCATTCACACACACACATTATGTCATTCACACACACACACATTATGTCATTCACACACACACACATTATGTCATTCACACACACACACATTATGTCATTCACACACACACATTATGTCATTCACACACACACACACACACACACACACATTATGTCATTCACACATACACATTATGTCATTCACACACACACACATTATGTCATTCACACACACACACATTATGTCATTCACACACACACACATTATGTCATTCACACACACATTATGTCATTCACACACACACACATTGTGTCATTCACACACACACACATTATGTCATTCACACACACACACATTATGTCATTCACACACACACACACACATTATGTCATTCACACACACACATTATGTCATTCACACACACACACATTATGTCATTCACACACACACACATTATGTCATTCACACACACACACATTGTGTCATTCACACACACACACACACATTATGTCATTCACACATACACATTATGTCATTCACACACACACACATTATGTCATTCACACACACAGACATTATGTCATTCACACACACACACATTACGTCATTCACACACACACACACACACATTATGTCATTCACACATACACATTATGTCATTCACACACACACATTATGTCATTCACACACACACATTATGTCATTCACACACACACATTATGTCATTCACACACACAGACATTGTGTCATTCACACACACATACACATTATGTCATTCACACATACACATTATGTCATTCACACACACACATTATGTCATTCACACACACACATTATGTCATTCACACACACAGACATTGTGTCATTCACACACACACACATTGTGTCATTCACACACACATACACATTGTGTCATTCACACACACACACATTATGTCATTCACACACACACACATTATGTCATTCACACACACATTATGTCATTCACACACACACACATTATGTCATTCACACACACACACATTATGTCATTCACACACACACATTGTGTCATTCACACGCACACACATTGTGTCATTCACATACACACACACATTATGTCATTCACACACACACACATTATGTCATTCACACACACACACACACACACATTATGTCATTCACACACACACACATTATGTCATTCACACACACACACATTTTGTCATTCACATACACACACACATTATGTCATTCACACACACACACATTATGTCATTCACACACACACACACACACATTATGTCATTCACACACACACACATTATGTCATTCACACACACACACATTATGTCATTCACACACACATTATGTCATTCACACACACACACATTATGTCATTCACACACACACACATTATGTCATTCACACACACACAGATTATGTCATTCACACACACACACATTATGTCATTCACACACACACATTATGTCATTCACACACACACACATTGTGTCATTCACACACACACACATTATGTCATTCACACACACACATTATGTCATTCACACACACACACATTATGTCATTCACACACACACACATTATGTCATTCACACACACACACACATTATGTCATTCACACACACACACATTATGTCATTCACACACACACACATTGTGTCATTCACACACACACATTATGTCATTCACACACACACATTATGTCATTCACACACACACACATTATGTCATTCACACACACACACACACACACACATTATGTCATTCACACACACAGACATTGTGTCATTCACACACACATTATGTCATTCACACACACACATTATGTCATTCACACACACACACATTATGTCATTCACACACACATTATGTCATTCACACACACACACATTGTGTCATTCACACACACACACATTATGTCATTCACACACACACACATTATGTCATTCACACACACACATTATGTCATTCACACACACACATTATGTCATTCACACACACACACACATTATGTCATTCACACACACACATTATGTCATTCACACACACACACACATTATGTCATTCACACACACACACATTATGTCATTCACACACACACATTATGTCATTCACACACACACACATTGTGTCATTCACACACACACACATTATGTCATTCACACACACACATTATGTCATTCACACACACACATTATGTCATTCACACACACACACATTGTGTCATTCACACACACACACATTATGTCATTCACACACACACATTATGTCATTCACACACACACACATTGTGTCATTCACACACACACACATTATGTCATTCACACACACACATTATGTCATTCACACACACACACATTATGTCATTCACACACACACACATTATGTCATTCACACACACACACACATTATGTCATTCACACACACACACATTATGTCATTCACACACACACACATTGTGTCATTCACACACACACATTATGTCATTCACACACACACATTATGTCATTCACACACACACACATTATGTCATTCACACACACACACACACACACACACATTATGTCATTCACACACACAGACATTGTGTCATTCACACACACACATTATGTCATTCACACACACACATTATGTCATTCACACACACACACATTATGTCATTCACACACACATTATGTCATTCACACACACACACACACACACACACACAAACACACTACGTGGCAATATAAAAAATGCTTAAGATAAAATGTCCAGGGGAAAATAGGATATAAAATCTTATCAGGACCACAATTGCAACTGTAAGAATAAGCCACGGATACAAAGACTTCGGGAAGGATGCCAAATGATAGTACAGTTAATATTCAGGATTTTTTACGTTTTATCACTTATCCAATGTTCTACAAGGGAAGCATATTATTTTTGGGATCCAGTTTCATTTTGGAAAGAATGAAGAAGAGAGGACTGGTGACGGAGACACGGGGGCGATGCCTCACTGTCAGTTTATCCAGAAGGTGTGGAAAACACGCCGCCATCGGAGAGAGAAAAATAGCCAGCACCCCCCAGAATCCTGAGACCTCCACGTTTCCCACTCCCCTGAGACAACATGTGATTGGCTTACGTTCTGTTGAGCTGGCTCTTGGAGAAAGACGCATAAGGGACATTTGGTGACCCTTCGGTTATCCTAAATGGCATGGACATATGGCCTCTCCGGGGGAGGGAGAGCTCACCCTGTGATCGCTGAGAAACTCCAGACTAAGGAAGCGAGGCCTGTGGCGGGAACGGGTCAGGAAAGGCTGTGAGGACCATTGGAAAGATGGACCGGGGGCAGCAGCAGACATGGAGGGAAACTGGATGTCGGGGACGGAGGGAAGGAGGGGAGGCCGGGGAGCCCCGGCTCCCAGGACTGAGGGCTCAGCACAACCACAGGAGCTTTGAAAGCAAGCAGCTGCCTGGGTGGCCCCCGACCCTGGGGTGCTGGTTCATGCTGTGCGGCCTGGATGCAGAACCACTGAAATCGAAGGCAGAAAATAAATCTGAAAAGAAGAGAGACCCCTAAATGTCATAAAATGCAAGGTTTTCAACCGGGAGAAGATGAACAAACAGCACAGAGGGGATTCACTTGAGGCTGCTGGTTCTGCCACTGAACTATTCACTGTGTTGAAAGGGAAATAATTTCAGAATTTGTTTGGTCTACTTTCTCTTAAGTGGATCTCTCTATTCCTCTATCTATCTATCTATCTCTCTCTCTCTGTTTCTCCCTTTCTCCCTCCCTCCCTCCTAGACATAATCAAGCATAGAAGAAGCAGCAGAGCACTGGAGAAACATAATTTAATTAACATAATGCAGCACCCCTTCATACACCCTTTTCTAATTCTAAGCCTGGGCCATTTTCAGAGAATAAAAATGACGAACAGATCAGAGGTGTGAACCCCTAATCCACGTCTGCCATTTGACTGACGCCTTCCTGTCTGACTCTGCAGAGCACATGGGTCATGCCACTGGGCAGACTGCAGTGTGCCCGCCTCCCAGCACCAGAGCCCCCCCGCTGAGCAGCGCTGGCACCTCCTCCAAACTGGCACGGGCACGTCTGCAGCTCTTGTTCAAATAGCAACCCTTCCCAGCGTAACTGACCTCCCGGGTCCGGCCATCATTCATCCCACAAAGTCACTGCCAGCCGCACTGATGGTCACCAGTGACTGGGGAGCACTAGGTGACAGTCAGGGGGCGTAGTCACGGCTGCATTTAGAAGTAAAAAAAGAATCTCTGCTCAATCCATGTGGGAAAATGGATTTTTCACAAGTTTTCCCCCAACTTAACCTTGCCCTCTCCAGGCCCCGTAGTGTTCAGACCCAGGCTGTTCTCCCGCCCTATTCCTCCCTCTCTGCTGCAGCCCAGGAACCTGTATTCTGATGCTCTATGTGTTGGGACTGAGACATCCTATGTAATAAACGGCTAATATGCAAAGCGACCGAATGGCAGAACGACAGGTTGCTATGAAGAGCACTCACCTCCAGGGGGCAGATGCTCAATGCAGGAGCTGCCCCCTGGTGGTCAGTGCACTCCCAAAGAGGGAGCGCCGCTCTGCCAGAAGCCAGGCTCACAGCTGCCGAGCGAGCACAGTGGCGATGGCATCCTTAGGCCTGGAGAGGGCCTAAGCCATCAGTCGGACATCCCCCTAGGGCTACCAGACTGAGATGAATGAACAGCACAGAGGGCTCCCAGAGAGTGCAGGCCAGGCTGAGGGATCCCCCCCTCAGCTGAGTGCACAAATTCATGCACCGGGCCCCTAGTAGAAATATAAACCCTAATTCTGTAACTTAAGGAGACAATGCGCAGTCCTCCCAGCTTCCCCAAAGGTTTCCACGGGGTTCCAGAGATCTGGGCCTGGGGAGTGAGAACAAACCATCCTCCATGGTAAGCAAGGCCCCCTACCACCACAAGGTCCCGAGTTCACTTTTCCTGCAAAGTTTCCCTTCCACAGCCTCAGAGGCAAACCCAGTAGTTCCTCCCACACAGGCCGAGTCCTCCTGCCTCGGACCCAGCCCATCCTCCACAGCCATGTGGTCCGTCTCACAGCTACGTCACGTGCCATTCAACACGCTGGAGGGAGGGGTCGGCGGGGTGGGGGGGGGGGGGCGGATATGACCCAGGGATGGGTCATGAGTCTGTCCAGTTCTCTCCACATGGCTCCAGCCAGACACAGGATGTCAGCCTGTGCACTTGAGTGGGAGGGAGAGCTGACCAGTACAAGATTCTCAGAAGAAGGAAACCGCTCCTTTCCTGTTAGCCAGGGCCGAGCCCCCGCCCTAACGCGGTAAGCGGGAACAAAAGTTTCTGCGGAGTAAAACGTTCCCATGAGGTTACTATCGGACCCGGGCCCCCGGGCCAAGGCGATCCAGATGTGCATCATCACGGGGCACAGTTTTAACTCAAGGGCTCGTTGTATTTTTACGTCGGGTACCTTCATTTGACAGCAAAACAAAAAACAAACCAAAAAAAGCAGTAAAGTCATTCATCAACAAAAGTTTATAATGGGTAACCCAGGGTGAATTTGAGTTGTCTCCCAGGAGCCGTATCTGTCTCTCCACCACATCCACCGCCAGGCCTGGCCCAAGGCCGGGTTCCGGGGAGAAGGCTGTAATGCAGGAGAGGAGGCAAGCCAGAGGCCAGCCTTCCTCACTTGGGGAACGCCACGGAGAAGGGAACCTGGGGCAGGAGCGGGGCAGGGGTGTGTCCTCTATCTCTCGAGGGTCACCTCCCCACCCACAAACCGGAGGGTCTACATCCCAGTAAACGCAGCGGCCAGGAGAGTTAGGCAGGAGGAGTCGGGGTTTGGCTTTCTCGGGATAACTCTCAGGGTCTGTGTGGTTTGGATGGGCCTCGGATGCTCCCATAACCCCCCTCCCGCCCCCCGAGGCCGAACCTCAGAAACTACTTGGGATCATGATTGGGGGGTTGGCGAGGGAGGCTGACAAGGGGACCGCGTCGCCAAGGGCTGAAGGCTGGACACTGTATCTGGCACCGTATGACACTCACAACAGATCTCAGTGGGATCCACGCATGTGGAGGGGGTGTCTTCCTTCGTTTAGAGAAAACCTCAGGGGTTCCCTGTACACGCCAGGCCTCCACGGCCTAGGGCAGAAGTTCCCGTGGTGGTCAGGAAGCCTGGGTGGGCCCACACTCACTGGTGGGGAGGTTCGGATGGAGGTTCCCACCCTTCCTCCCCCGACAGTGCAAAGCTGCCGCTCCTCCCTGTGGGTGAATGACTTCACCTTTGTCAAATGCGCTGCTGGGAGTTATTCTGAGGGGTGGGGGGCACCACAGATGTGCCCCATTCCTGTGCGTGGAACCCCGGGTTCCCTCGTAGCCAGTGAGATGTGTTTGGTTTGAAGAGGAAGCGAGCCTTAGAGACAGGTCTGCCAGCTGGACGGAGGGTGTGTCCATGAGCCAGCTGTCTGGACAGAGTTCAACATTTAAGATACTTACTTCCCGCCCTAACCGGTTTGGCTCAGTGGATAGAGCGTCGGCCTGCAAACTGAAGGGTCCCAGACTCAGTTTGGTCAAGGGCATGGACCTTGGTTGTGGGCACATCCACAGTAGGAGGTATGCAGGAGGCAGCTGATCCATGTTTCTCTCTCATTGATGTTTCTAATTCTCTATCCCTCTCTCTTCCTCTCTGTAAAAAAAATCAATAAAATATATTAAAAAGGCCTGACCAGTTTGGCTCAGTGGATAGAGCATCGGCCTGTGGACTGAAGGGTTCCATTCTGGTCAAGGTCATATACTTTGGTTGCAGGCACATCCCCAGTGGGGGGTGTGCAGGAAGCAGCTCATAGATGTTTCTCTCTTATCAATGTTTCTGACTCCCTTTCTCTCTGTAAAGAATCAATAATATATATATATATATATATATATATATATATATATATATATATTTTTTAAGAGAATACCACTTCCTTTTAAAATATATGTATATATATATATTTTTAAAGATACTTCCTTTGGACAACAGAAACAGTAGTGTTGGGGGTATGGCTTAAAAGTATCCCCTTTTATGGTACAGTTTCTTTAGTTAATCCCAATGCTGCGTCTCTAAAATAAAAGTACAAGATGCTAAAGATAACCGTGGCCCGTCCCATGCAGAACCCATGCCTAGAGCCCGAGGGGAGACACAGCATCAAACGTAAAATATGAACGGAAAGGGAGGACTGGGCCGGGCTGCCTAGGCCCGGAGCCTGGATGCTATGCCCACGGCACGCAGCTGGCGGTGTGGGCCGCCAAGATCGCCGCACGGTGGGAAACCGTGTTAGCCAGGGGCTCTGAGGAGCAGATGCCCGGACGGAATTGGGCATGCAAGAGACTGACCGGGGGAACACGTGTAAGAGGAAAGGGGGGAGGCGCTGGGGAGGCGGGGAGAGCTGGGATACAGGTCTGACCCCCAGCGAAGGAGAGAATGGCGGAAAGTTGGGCAGAAGTGTCTCAGTCCACAGGGCGGTTCTAAGAAAAGTTCAGCAAGGCCATCGGGAGCCCCTGAGCCAATGTCACCAGCAAAAGAGGCCCCCAGCACCCAGGATGCCAGCCTTGGCATCCCTGACACTCCTTGTCACTGGCGGGTGTGCCCTTGGGAGACAGCATCGGCCAGCACAGGGACAATCTCCTCGCCCAGAAGCTGGGGCCATGGCTCAAATACACTGCCCGGGGCGACGGTGCGTCCGCAGGGCCACTGCAAAAATAAGCCCCTTCTTTTCCAAAGTGAAGGGCCAGGAAGAAGGCAAGAGGAATGGCTCTGCGAACTCCCATAGAGGAAGATCGGCCCATAAACACTCATTTCCAACGAGAAGCCTCAACATTTCCCTGTGGGAAGCCAGCACACAAAAGAAACCCCCCTGGACTTTAAAAGTCCATTCTTCCATTGCTCCCTGAGCCTCAGAATTCATCCTTTCATTGTTCCCCGTTAGCACACTTGGGGAAGACTACTGATGTGGATCAGCAGAGACTGCAGGGGGGAATGTCAACTCCAGGGGGCAGCACTGAGTCAGGGAGGGAAGCAGATGTCTCCCCCTCTCCGCCCCCACCAAGCTCCCAGTGGGTGACCAGCGTGCCGTCATAGAGAAAGATGTGCAACCAGGCTTCCCATGAGCTAACGGGGCATGTTAACCTATGACTCATCCCGGGGAGGGGTCCGAAGCTGCAGGGGACACCCCCCCCCCCCCCCACGCCACACCACGTCACCAGCCAGATTGCACATTTCCTGAAAGTCAGAAACCGGCCCCCGGTGGCAAAATGACTGCCAAGCGCCAGCATGAGGATGAGTTCCTGGTTTAATTCTGTGTGGAAAACACAATCCGTTCAACCGGGCCTGACAAGGCCTTCATCTCACCCTGGGCCGCGGGGGCAGCTCTGCTCTCTGCAATGCATTCTCGGTGAGCTACGTATAGAACGAGGGGCGCGTTCACCAAGGCCCAAATACGTCCATTCGTCCATTCGATGTGGGGAGTGAGGCCCCCGTCGTTCTCCAGGGAGTGAGCGTGCTCCGCTCCCAAACGCAAAATTACCAAGACCTGGCAGCTCCCCCTCGGCTGGGAGTCGTACAGTTCGGGGGAAGTAACCGAGACGGCCAACGCCCCGCTGGTGTCAGAGTCCGCACTGCCGTCCGAGGAGAGCAGGCCGGTGGCCAGCCCCGCTGCCATTCACAGCCGGGTTCTCTGCACAACCAGGCACCGAAGAGGGCGTGTCAAGGCGTGGAGGCTCAATCCTCCCCTAAACACGGTTCTGGAAACTGGGAGGGAAGGAGTTGGGGGCTGTCCAGTCATTAGCCCACTGAACCCTAGTAACCGTCCCCAAGGCCTGTGTTCCTATTCACTGTCTCCATTTGTAAAATGGGGAAACTGAGACTCCAAACCTGGACTCAAATGACGTAGTTAAGAGGAGTGTTGGCAAATGCATAGCCGTGGTATTCCAAAGCCCATGCATGCCTCTCTCCTCAGAGGAGGTCCTCGGGCCATCGTGTGCCATGGGAGCCGGTTAGAAATGCAGAGTCCCGGGCTGTGATTCTGCGTCTGTGTGTATAGGATCCCCCACGGACTTTGTGAGACATGAAGTTTGAGAAGCATTGAAAGGGCTCCTATCCAAAAGAGGCAGGTGCCTTGAAACCCTATGTTTAGACTAGAAAAGGGATTCCGTATAACAGAACAGAGTCAGTCATATAGAAGCATCAAAGCGTGTGTGTGTGTGTGTGTGTGTGTGTGTGTGTATTAAAGGCCTGCTGCATGAATTCGTGCATGTGTGGGGTCTGGCCAGCCTGGCCAGGGAGAGGGGACATGGGCAGTTGGCCCGCCTACCTGCTGGCCAAACTCCTGGTCAAGGAGAAAATTTGCATATTACCTTTTTATTATATAGCATATACACTGAGTGGCCAGATTATTATGCGTTCGGATATCATAATAATCTGGCCCCTCAGTGTAATTCAGAGCTCCAAGGGAGAGTAGACACCATCTAGCCCAGGGCTCTCCAAGCGCAGCAACAGAAGTAGCACCCAAAGCTTGTTTGAAAGGTCCATCCCAGGCCCCCACCCAGATTTGGAGCTGAGCCCGACAACCTAACAGCCCCCCAGGCAATGGCGGTGCTACAGAGTAACCAAGACGGTTAGGGTGGCGAGGGGCCGCTGCATGGGGGACTACTCACCCCCTAACATTGCCGGTGAAACCAACCACCTTCCTCGGGAGGAAAGATGGCTCCAGAATAGCACATGGCTGTATTAAGGAGTCAATGAGCGAACAACCAACGCCTGTGGATTTATCAAATGAAGTCCACGGTCATCAGTACATGTTCTGTATTAGAGAGCTCCGAGGGGATGCAAAGAGAAGGGGTTCCGGTGATGATGGGAATGGAGATGGGCTAGCAGACAAGACGTTCTTTTCCTGAGAGTAACTCCGTAGCTGTTTCTGATGAACCTGGTCTGGGATGAGTAGCTACAAGAAGGGGTTGTATGTGAAGGGGTTGATCCCACACACAGACCCAGAGCGGCGTGCCCCCATCCCCACCACCACCACAGGGAACTGCAGAGAATCACAGGTTTATGGGCTGTACTTCTCTCCATGTCGATGCGTTTCGTTTCATTTAAAACCTAAACCCGTACTATGAACAATAAAAGTGTTTGCCTTGCAATTCTCATTCGGCCACTGCGTCCACCACCTTCTATAGAGAAATCCAGCCCCTATTCATCACTGCTTTCAGAACTCATCTATAATTCAGCCTCCGCCGAGAACCTTCACACAACGAAATGGCTTTTACTGAGCGATGGCGCGCGTCCCCTGGACGGAGAGAGCACATTTTTCACATACATTTCACGGGCTCCAAGGAGGGTCTGCACTGTTTGGGGAGGGGAGGGGAACTTTCTATGAGCTTTCTCTGTTCTACCAGCCTGTGGAGAGTATGAAAGCATTGTCTCATGACAGAAGTAAAATTAGGGTAACCGGGAGAAAGGACGGGAGGAAGGCAGGCCAGCCAAATCGTTCAATCTTAACTTCTGCTACCAGGACCTCTGTGACTGTCAAATGTGGATTTGAAAGGCCCATTTGGGAAAAAAGGAATCATTTTATGCGCTTCATCCACACGCGGACCCGTTCCCACGGAATGTGGTGAGAAGAGAAGGGACAGCGTCGTGACGGAAGTGGAGTACGAACCAGAGAGAAAACACGGGAGGCCTTCGCAGGAAGGTGCGGGCCTGAAGGAAAAGCAAGAACAGAGCCAACAGCCGCTCGGAAGCCACGCGAGATGCTCCCTTACCTGCAGGAGGCAGCACCTTGCACATCTCTCACAACCAGAAACCTCACCACCACCACCACCCTCCCCCCCCCCCCCGAAGGCTCTACAGGCGCAGGGCCGAATGCATCTCCCCCGCGTGCTTTTTCTCCGCACACTCCTCTCCATGCGTCATCCTCCTCTGAAGCAGAAGACTCATTAATCCGATTCAAATTGCCAACTTCAGTAAATCCTTTGCCTCAGCATCGAAATGCCAACACCAGTTAAATGCCAACAGCAGCTTAACGACCGGTACCATCTCCACCCCGTTCAGGAAACCCAGCCAGCAGGCCAGCTCGCATGCGTTCCAACACTGGCACCTCGACGCTGATTCACTCAGTGGCGACGCGTGAGGTCACCTGTGGCCGCGCTGACGACGCATCCAACTGGGCGGAGAGAACTCCACAAGCAAATAAGAAAGAGCCAACTGGGCTGCAAACCTGAAGGACGTCTTCACCAAGGCGTCCGGGCTGTCGAGCGGGGGCAGCTCATCGGCGAGGATCTGCTCCGGGGGCCGGGGGTCGTGCACAATCGTTGGCCGTGGCTTCTCCTTGACATTCCCTGTGAGCCCGTCGATGATGGAGTTCCACAGGCAGTTCTGCGACTTGGACCCTGAAGCGTGAGGGGCGACAGAGGGGTGCAGGTGAAGGGCCAACCAATTCCATGCCCTGCCTTGCCCAACGCAGGATTCCAAAAGCCGAGTGGAGAAACGTACACGTCTCACAATCACTACCAACATCAGAGGGCTCTCGAGGATACCGGTCAGGCGATTTCTGGAGTAAAAAGTTAAGTTTTTCACGTCGAGGCAGAAAATAGGCCAACACTCTGGATAGTGTGACTCATAGCTAATAGAACGGATATTATATATTCTGTCTTATGTCAGGGGTGATCAACTCCAGATCCTGATGGCGCTGTGGGGATGTATGAATATACTTATCCAAATCTACAAAAGACTGCTATGTCAGAGAACAGTGCGGACGTTCACACACACGTCTCCCCTGTGAACTCAGCTTGCCCAAGGCCCGGGTTTCCAGACTCCCTTCCATGGGAACACACACACACACACACACACACACACGGGGAGGGCCCCACCTCTGAGAACTAGGACTCAGCACAGGCAGATTTGTTCTGGGAGACCAGGACCCAGGAAACGACACTGAGTGTGTGCTGCCAGCACGCCTGCAGACCCCTCCGACATTAAATGAACGCGAAAGGCAGACCGAATGGACACGATGTCACCTAACAGGGTTCGATCTGTCGGGCAATCAAGGCCAACATCAGCAGTGATGTGACATTGATATTAAGCACCTCTGAGCTGATATGAACAAAATATCACTTTACTCAGCACTCTCCCTTCTCAAAACACATAACCCCGTGTATTAAGTACATTTCCAGCTTTTTCAAATACATAACCCCATCTATGAAGTACCTTTCCAGCGTCTGTGAACGTGACACTTTAATGTCTGCCATACATGCACATCCCAGACATGCCCTGTCTGGACACCCCAATAACGTGCCTGAGCCATCTTGTCTTAGCCTCCCTCACCTCTCACCCCCTCTGTCCCCTCAATTCTTCAGGAACAGCCCACCTCGCAGGGCCATGCTTTTCAAGCACAAACCAACCAAACCAGAGTCCACACCCCCATCACCTCCCTCACTGAGCGTCCACCTTCCAGACCACTGTCCCCAGCTCCAATCACCCAGGGCAGGCACCAAACAACTAGGGACAGCCCCTATGCTTCAGAGCCACCAAATTATTCAACTGGTGGATGCTAAGCCTGCTCACCCCGACTTGCCCGATCCTCCCTGCAAAAACCGAAGTAAAGACTCTTGCCCAAAGCTCCCCACCCCCAGCCTCAGACCCCTCCAACTCTTGAAATGCAAGACAGCTTTTTAAAAGTCCTACACATCTGCTGAAACCGGTTTGGCTCAGTGGACAGAGCATCGGCCTGTGGACCGAAGGGTCCCAGATTCGACTCCAATGAAGGGCATGTACCTTGGTTGCAGGCACATCCCCAGTAGGTGGTGTGCAGGAGGCAGCTGATCGATGTTTCTCTCTCATCGATGTTTCTGACCTTACTCCTCTCCCTTCCTCTCTGTAAAAAAAAAATTAATAAAATATATTTTAAATAAATGAAATAAAATAAAAGCCCTACGCATCTATCTTAATGAAATCTAGTACTATGAATGACGTCTGGTGCTGCTGAGGCCTTATTGTAAACTCCCTGCCCGTTTCCTCTTTTACTTATTCATTCAACACATACCTGTTAATCCCCTCCTATGCCAGGTTCCATTCTGGGCTCCAGAAATAGGAAGGTAAATGGGAATGTTTCCCTTGGCAACTAGTCAACTCACAAGCAATGCAATAAACGGTTCATGCACACCCAGTGCTCTCTGGGCCCCAAAGGCCTCCCGCACCCAACCCGGGGCCCTGGGGAAGCCACGCAGGACCAGGACGTCCAAAATGGGCCGAGAGCTGCGACAGACCTGCCCCAGACACGGGAGAGAAGAGAACATGCAGAGCCAATGTCATGTGCCAGGCTCAGAGGCCTGACAGCAGCCTGATGATTAGGACGGAGCAAAGTGAGAGGGGCAGCGACCAGAGATGGGGCCAAAGGCTGGGCGGGCCACCTGTCAAGGGCCTTGAGTGACATGCTGCTCACTTTCCAATTGCTTCTGCAGGCGCAGAAGGACTAAAGATTTCAAAATGAGGCTGTGGTGGTGTGACCAGCTCTGGGTTCCAGAAAGGAAACAGCAATCTGTGGAGAAGCAAACCCTGAGGAATGGCAGGGATCTGTGAAGGGGCCCATAGACCCATTATCTGTAGACAAGACAGTAAAGTCTCACAGGCATGTGATTGAGTTTGAAGTATTTGCAAGTGTAAAAAATAGACGACAAATTCATGTAAAAGCACCTACTAGATTTTTTATCACTTCCTCAATCTGTGAATCAGAAGGGTCATGTGACCAAAACTAACTCTCTATTAAGGCTCCCAAATGGACAGGTGCTCACTCCTTCAGAAGTTGTAGCAAGAGCTACAAAGATACTCCGGCAAGTTTAAAAGAAGATTGTGGTCGAAGCTATCAATAAGATTCACTCAACCTTCATTCCCAACTCCCGTTTCCCTTGTCTTCCTCTTCTAAAGAGGCTAGAAAACAACACACTCAGCTTTCCAGCTTTCCTCACTGCTATGGCTGACCACGTGTTATAATCTTGGCCAGTGAAACATGGGTGAAAACTCCTGGGGCTGGTGTCTCCTGCTGAATAAAAAGTAAGGTCTCAACAAGAAAAACAAATAACATTTTCGTCCCTTTAAACTTGGCCTTCCTATTTTTTCTCCTGTGCCCTCCTTTCTTCTTCCTACCGGAAGGAAGACTCCGTGTTAGAGCTCCAGCCGCCATCTTGTGACCACGAGGTGACAAGCATTACCACAAAAGCCGACATCTTGCATGTGGAAAGGTGAAAAGGTGGGAAAACTTGGGTCCCCGGCAGCACAGTGGGACAGATTCCCTGATTTCCAGATTTCTTGATGTCAAACATATATCTACTGATGACAATCTTAGGTCTTTGTAGCCAGATGCATTCCAGAATGTTACACGTGTGCTCATCACATTTTATAAAGGTATTCCCACACACAAATGGTACAATCTATAAAGCACTAGGAATTGATTTTTTTTAATATATTTTATTGATTTTTTTACAGAGAAGAAGGGAAAGGAATAGAGAGTTAGAAACATCGATGAGAGAGAAACATCGATCAGCTGCCTCCTGCACACCCCCTACTGGGGATGTGCCTGCAACCAAGGTACATGCCCTTGATCAGAGTCGAACCCGGGACCCTTCAGTCTGCAGGCTGACGCTCTAGCCACTGAGCCCAACCGGTCAGGGCAGGAATTGATATTTTAATAAATCTTCCAATTATTTTGTGAGAGGCATAAATACATTATATACTTCTCTAGGGTAAAAAAGATTAATTTGTTAAATGTGAACAGTTAAAAGGCACCACAATTTTTATAAGCTATTTTGGCATTTCTTTGCTTTTTTTAATATTCTGGGAAACTCAAAAAATGGAAATAGCCTATATTTCTCTTGACCTTTGAGAGCCCAAAGAACAATTACTCTCAAGGGATGGTCTGTGGTTTTGTTTTGTTTTGTTTTTAAACTTTAAAGGGGGAGGAAGTCTTTGCTCAAGAACATATTGGGGACCAGCAATATAGTTACTCATGTTCCTCCTGGGAGGCGTGCGTGAGCCCAGCACTGGGGTGACCAGTTAGAGGACAAAGTCAGCCACAAGAAAGCGCGGGGTCTGGCAGAGTCTGCGGATGGTGAAGACACAGAGACAGGGTGGCTTTAGGAGAGAAGCAAGTAGAAGCCATAAGACTTGGCAACGGATTGGGTGCAGAGGGTAAAGGAGGGAGAAGCATCAAGAGGGATGACGTTTGCGTTGGACAGCCGGGTGGATGGTGACGAGAAACTGCTGGGCAGAGCTGCCTGTGGGCCCACAGCTGAACCATGTGCTGAAAAGCTGCGTTTCAAGATAGAAGACGTAGACGAAGATCCTCTCCATATTCATGAAGAGGAAGCAGACAGAGGATGCGTGCACGATTCAAATGAGAAAACTTACGTCAGCAAGCACTTCCGTCGTGACTCAGATAAGTATTCACAGCATGACTAAGTGAAAAATGGCCGTCCTCACCACATTCAAATGAGAGTAAGAGAACTAAAATAATCATAAGTGAGAAACACCAATCAGAACGCCAAAACTCAGGGAAGGCAGGGGACAGTGGGGTAAGAGGGAGAGATCAACCAAAGGACTTGTGTGCGTGCATGTAAGCCTAACCAATGGACACAGACAACAGGGGGGTGGGGCATGAATGAGAGGTGGGAGGTAATGGGGGAATAAGGACACATATGTAATACCTTAATCAATAAAGAAATTTTTAAAAAGAAATAAAATAAAATAATCATAAGTGTTTTCAGACATTTTTTATGTCACAAAAACACAGCAAATGATGAAGGAATTTCAGTAGGAGATATCTAGAAATCACCGGTAAGTTTCCATAAGACAGACAGGGAGAGAGCCAGCTATTCCTGAGCATGGAGAAGGGTCTTACAGGTGCCCAGATGGGATGGTTCACGCTATCCCATTGGTATCTGAGTCTCTGTTTTTCCTCAATATTGTTCCCTAATAATAAACATCGGAAAGAAGGGCTGGCTATCAAAGCCGCGGCCCTGGCCTGGAGTGTTTCAGCCAGTTAACTGACTTGATAGACGCTGTCATTAAGTGGAACTTGGGCTCCAGCCACGGGGTCTCGGTATCAGTTTATCGTGCAGACCCGCCTATAGCCTGGCCCTGAGGCGCAAACCCTGGAGAGATCCAGAGGCTGGGATGGCACGGGGCACTGGGAGAAGTTTACTGATTTCTGTATTAATCTCTTTCAGAAGTTAAATTATTGGCAACAATCTGTTTTAGGTGAATAACACAGCACTGCATGGAAAAGACTTAGGAATCCTGGCTGTGCCTGGGGGCCGAGTTCACTGACCCACGCCAACCACCCACAGAACGGCGAGGTCTGTGCCCCCAGGACTCGCGCTCACAGCTGAGCACTTCAGAGCTCAGTGCTGGATACGGAAACCTTCCCCACGCCGTCCCTCTCTCGGGAAGCTTTGGAGAGGCAGCAAAGGCAAGTCAGCCACTGGCTGATTCAGACTACAGCCAGTCTTTGGAGAAACAGCCTGTTTTCCCTCCCCCCCACCATTCCCATCCCCTCCACTACCAAAAAAAAAATGAGCTAAGAAATTTGGTGGGTATCCTGTCTAGTCGCTTGTCTTGTTTATCTCCAGTTTTTTTCGTTATCTTGGAGCTATTCTATAGTTCTGTACATCAGAGAGAGCGGATAGAAATGCAAATGAGTCTTGTTTCTAGCAATGTAAGCTGTGTTCCATGGGAAGCAGTTCATTATTGCCCTGTTGGTACCGGTGAGTGGGATCAGTTTACAGCAAAGTCACTGATGCATTCCTGATGGGCTTGTGCACTGGCCTGCTCATTGGATTCTCCTTCAGACTAGTTGGAAGGTCTTACTGGTTTCTTCACCAATTAGTGGGTTAAATAAGGCCTTTGACACATGTTCTCTTTGTATATGTATGATTTTTTAAATTATCCTTTAGCAATATCAAAGTCCTCATCTTGCCCACGACCAACATTTGCTACACCCCCATGAGAAATTCTCCTAGAATTAGCCTCAACGAGTGGCATTATACAGCGTCCTTCTTTGTCGCTGATGTCTTCCCTTGCTTTGAGGTCAGCTCTGTCTGAAGTTAATAGAGCTACTCCTGCTTCCTTTCAAGGAATGTTAGCATGGGATATTTCTCCCCAGCAAGTCCCTTTTAACTCACTTGAGTCTTTATCTTGAATGTTTCTTGCTGATAACCACAGGTGGGTCTGGTTTTCTGAGCCACTCTCACAACCTGTCTTTTAATTTGCGCATCTAGACCATTAACATCCGTAACTATGGATACAATTAGATTAATTTCTACCATATTCATTACTGTTTTCTATTTGTTGCCCTTATTTTTTGTTCCTATGTTTGCATCCCACTGCTGCTGCTGTTGTTTTTTCCCTTGATGGTTTTAATTAACCATCCTAAATGATCCCACTTGCTCCTTTTCTTAGCATACTGGTTGATTTATTTTTAAATCATTTTTTTTATTTTTTAGTGTTTTCCCTAGAGTTCACAGTACACACTTAATCCAAGGCCACTTTCAAGCAGCATTGTACCGCTTTGCAGGGAGTGTGGCTGCCGTCCTCTGTCACTGCTGTCAGAGGTCTCGGAGGACCTGTGGGTAATGCTCAGAACTGTGCTAGGGAGGAAGAAAGAGGGAGCAGACTCTGACCCCTCAGACAAGGGTAACCCCACAGGGTGCTAATTCCTGAGCCCTGCCCTGTCCTATCTAATAAAAGAGTAATATACAAATTGACCATACCTTCGCTACACCCACAAGCCATGCCCATAAGCCAATTAGAGCAAGTACGCAAATTAATCCAACCAAGTTGGCAGTTGATTTGCATATCCGAGCGCAGATCACGTTGAAGGAAGCCAAGCACTGCAGAAGGGAGCAAAGCTGCAGAGAAGTAAGCAAGCGGATGGGGGAGAAGGAAGGGAGCAAGGCAGAGGAGACAGGAGTGAGGCAGAGGAGACGGGAGTGAGGCAGCGGAGAAGGGAGGGAGCTTTGCTCAGGCTGCAGGAAGCTCTGTTCTTACAGGAATCTTCCTGCAACGGGTCTCTAGTCTACTATGAATGGCTGTGGTACAATTACCGCCTCAGCAGAGAAACCCTAAGGCAGAAATCAAGAGAAGACAGTAGATCTAGAGCTTAAAACATGAGGATGGGAAGCTGGGCTTGATAGGTACCCAATGTATAGAGTTCCCCGTGTTTACATCCTAAGAGATACAGCCGGTCCCCATGTGCTCCCCATTCCTGCAGGAGGTCCCCTCGGCCCAGGTGTCACCCCCCTCCCTGGGCGGGGCCTGTCCGCCCAGCCCCTCTGGCTCGGCCCTCCACCGGCGTGGGCAGTGCCTTCTCCAGGGACACGGCATGGTCTGCCCTGGCAAAGGGGAGAAAAGTCTCCCCGCCCCGGTTTTGGTAAGCTGGTTCTGAAAGCATGAACTGCTTCTGACCACACAGAAGCAAAAACATGCAGACAGACAGAAGTGTATCTGACGGGGGGATGGGGGGCTGAGCTTGATAAACTGCCGGCGGGAGGAGCGCAAGGTGAGATGGAAATGACACGTGCTCCATCAATGAGGTTCCTGGCTTTAAAAAAAAAAAAAGGAAATACATGAAGGTTCTGCCGGCTGAAGGCTGAGGAGGTGGAGCCCTGCAAAGCCAGGAGGAAAGAAGAGACTTAATTCTGCCAGAGGTTACAAAATAAATTCCTGGAAACTGTCAATGGTTCTCAAAGCATCTGTAACATAGGTTTGTAGGGTGTCTGTCCCCTCCTTTTAGGAGGGTGAAGCCCCTAAAATCCCAGCAGGGAAGAACGCTGGGCCAGCACACAGGTCAGGAGTGAACCGAATAAAACCCAGGGAAAGGGTTGCACGCCCACTAAAATAACAGTAATGACAGTAAGGAAATGAAGGCTCAATAATGTTTTGAATATCTTTAAATCAGTCGCAGAGCCCTGTTCCATTCTTTCGAATACTCTAGTTCTTGGCTTTAGAAACTTTTCAGAAACTCTGTCTCCTCCAATTTCCAAAAGATTCGACAATTTAACTCGATTTCGGAAAGACACACCAAGGTTGGGGGTGGGGGTAGATCCCCTAGGGCAGTGGTCAGCAATTGCGGCTCGTGAGCCACATGCGGCTCTTTGGCCCCTTGAGTGTGGCTCTTCCACAAAATACCACAGCCTGGGTGAGTCTATTTTGAAGAAATGGCATTAGAAAAAGTTTTTAAAATGTGGCTCTCCAAAGAAATTTCAATCGTTGTCCTGTTGATATTTGGCTCTGTGGACTAATGAGTTTTCCGATCACTGCCCTATGGAATGTAAGAATACAGCTTGCTTGGTGATGACGTATTTTAAATTCTCGAATGCATTCAGGCGTGGGTTTTTCTGGGTTACCCTGTTGCTCTTTGACATAATTGGATTCCATGATTCCGCCTATAACTCTGCAATATCCATTAACATTGAACAGTGCCGGGCCTCCTCCCTTCCCATCTTGACTGTTCTTCTTGTTTATGTCTTTAAGGAAAGTTTAGTTGAAATCACTTCGTCAATTTCTAAAGCAGAATCTCCTTTTTGGATTTATATTGAGATGATATTTAACAAAAGGATGATTAATCGTTTAATGTCTTTACCGAGAGAATTTTCACCTTAGCAATATATCATGCTCTCCCCCGGGTGTATGACGGGTCCTCGTATGAAACATCTGTTGTATTTATTCACGCAAACACCATTTCCTCGTTCTTAGCCTTCACGCTTCATTCTGAGAACGGCTCCTCCCGTTACTCACTCCACGGGAGCCAGGTGGCTTTCGGCAATGTAGTCCGGTGGCCCTGTCCTCAGGGATAGAGTCCAGGGGTAGGTATCCGACCCCAGCTTGGATAATCACCATTCTCCATGCTGAGACCAACAGGAAGGGCCCTTTCTGTCCTATTAGACTGCTGGGCCAGGAACCCCATCCCACCGCACGAAGGAGCCTGAGAAAATGAAGCTAGCGCCCCAAGGAAAGCAGAAAAAAACAAGGATTCCTGGGAGTGACGTGCCCCTGCCTCCAACCCTTCAGGTTCCCAGAGAGACATCCCCTGTGGGTCTGTGAGTGACCAGCATCCCCCAGCAAACCCCCGCTGAGCTGGAGATAGTTGGTGTTGGGTTTCTGTCATCTGCCATATTCAGTTTGGAGTTTTGTTTTTTTAACTTTAATGTTTTTATTGATTAGAGAGAGAGAAATATCAATTTGTTGTTCCACTTATTTATGCATTCATTGGTTGATTCTTGTATGTGCCCTACTGGAGGTTGAACCGAAAACTGGGCGCTATCAGAACAACACTATGACTGACTGCGCTACCTGGCCAGCACTTAGGGCTTTATTTCGTTTTAGTTTGGTTGGTTTTGTTTGTTTGTTTGTTTGTTTTGTTTTTAAATATATTTTATTGATTTTTTTATTATTTACTTATTTTTAAAATACATTTTATTGATTTTTCACAGAGAGGAAGGGAGAGGGATAGAAGGTCAGAAACATCGATGAGAGAGAAACATCGATCAGCTGCCTCCTGCACACTCCCCACCAGGGATGTGCCCACAGCCAAGGTACATGCCCTTGACCGGAATCGAACCTGGGACCCTTCAGTCCGCAGGCCGACGCTCTCTCCACTGAGCCACACCGGTCAGGGCGGCTCGATTACTCTTTGTCACACATCAGAAGCAGGAGGCTGGTCATCGGGGGACAAGACTGAAGGGGGGCTGCTTTCGAGCACTTTGACAACACTCACTTGGTGGCTGATTAACGAAGACGCCTGCCCCGCGCGAGTGAATCTGCCTGGCAAACACTTAGGCAGTGGCCAGTGTGACTTCGGTCCTGGAGAGTTCAAAGATAGCTTTTTTTTTTTTTAAGTTTCCTGTCATTCAGACTTGCACTGATTCAGACACCACCCTATAAATCAGTGAACGTTTTTCAACACTAATATCTGCAGAGCATGCAAAACGCCAATCCCACCGTCTGCCCGGCGATGCGTTTGTAAATCTGCCTGGTGTCCTTTGAGTTTCCGCCTTGTTATGAACCCGTGGTGGGCACACAAGGTGCCTGAAGGAGCTCGGGTGCGAGGAAGATGTGCCGTGTCCATCCTAGACGTGTGATGGCCTGGGTGCGGCCATCAGAAATGAACGTGTCTGAAAGCAACTGCTTGGGGGGTTGGAGTTTTAATCAGGAGTTCCAGAAACAGAGGGGTGCTTGGGGTGACATATTCGTCACGGAGAACTCTTTCTAGCCCTAAGAGGTTTGGCTCAGTGGAGAGGGCGTCGGCCTGCAAACTGAAGGGTCCCAGGTTCGATTCCGGTCAAGGGCAGGTACCTCGGTTGCAGGCTCCTCCCTGGCCCAGGCCCTGGTCAGGGCTCCTGCAGGACGCAACAGATAGATGTGTTTCTCTCACATACATTTCTCCGTCTTTCTCCCTCTCTTCCACTCTCCCTAACAATCAATGGAGAAATATCCTCAGGCGAGGATTAAAAATAACAAAACAAAAACACCGGTTGACCCTGCCCGACCCCCCTCACTTTGCCTTGTCCCTCATCCCCCCAAGTTACTCCTCTTCGGCTCTGCAGTAGGATCCTCGGTTTCCAACGTACCTGGGGTTTTTCCTCCCAAACAAAGTAAAAGAGGCTAAATCTGCCTCCATTTTCTTACTGCTTTTGACACCATTATTTTCTTCTCAAACACATCCGTCTCAGGAGAGAAACTGTTCTCCTCTCAGTGAGGGAAGCAACCAAAACCCCAGAATGGCCTTGCCCTGCTCACAAGCTTCGGGTCCGGAGCCCCCCCTCCAGCCCACCAGGGCTCTCCTTGCAAAAGCTCAGTCCATCGGCCCCAGGGAGGTCACTTACACATCAAATGCTGGGCTTTGCTGCCACCGTGTGGCCATGTCTGAGCACTACAAGTGGCCTCTATTGCTTGAAAAGTTATACTGGTTTGGTTGGGGGCGGGGGTCTTTGTTTTTGACATACAACATTCTAATCATTCCAGGCGTAAGATATAACGCTTCGATATTTGCATACATTTCAAAATAACTCTCCATAAGATCACAGGAAGTCCAATTAACAGTTACGGTTTTTTTCTTGTGATGAGCGCTTTGAAGATCTGCTTCTTTTAGCCACTTTCAAACACATACTCTGGTGTAATGAAGTACAGCCACCACGAAGCACTGACTTCATACCCCAGGCCTTTCGTTTTGTCCTTGAGATTCCCCACGTAGGTGAGACCACACGGCTTTTGCCTGTCTCTGCCTGACTCCTTGCACTCAGCCTGATTACAAGGGTCATCCTCGAGTGCTCGCTAACATTGAAAGTTTCCTTCTCTGCTTATTAACCCCAGCTCACTCCTGAGGAGAGGAAGACCCCCCCACACACACACAGGGACTGCACAGCTGTCCCGCCCCCTGAGGGAATAGCAGGAGGCAGGAGGGGAGCGTGTGAGAATCGAGTGTTTCGTGTCACTGTTTCCAACATGTGAGCCCTCAGCCTTTCATTATCACTCTAGAGGCCCGGTGCACGAAATTCATGCACGGGGGAAGGGGGTGTCCCTCAGCCCAGCCTGCACCCTCTCCAATATGGGACCCCTCAAGGGATGTCCGACTGCCTGTTTAGGCCCTATCCTACTGGGATCGGGCCTAAATAGGCAGTCGAACATCCCTCTCACAATCCAGGACTGCTGGCTCCCAACTGCTCGCCTGCCTGCCTTCCTGATCACCCCTAACCACTCCTCTGCCAGCTTGCTTGATGCCTAACTGTTCCCCTGCGAGCCTGATTGCCCCCAACTGCCCTCCCCTGCAGGCCTGGTCACCCCAACTGCCCTCTCCTGCAGGCCTGTTCCCCTCCCCCCAACTGTCCTCCCCTGCAGGCCTGGTCACCCCAATTGTCCTCCCCTGCAGGCCTGGTCACCCCAACTGCCCTTCCCTGCAGGCCTGTTCCCCTCCCCCCAACTGCCCTCCCTGCAGGCCTGTTCCCCTCCCCCCAACTGCCCTCCCCTGCAGGCCTGGGTCCCCCCCCAACTGCCCTCCCCTGCAGGCCTGGTTGCCCCCCCCCCCAACTGCCCTTCCCTGCAGGCCTGGGTCCCCCCCAAACTGTCCTTGCCTGCAGGCCTGGGTCCCCCCCCCAACTGCCCTTCCCTGAAGCCCAGTCATCCCCAACTTCCCTCCTCTGAAGGCCTGGTCCCCCCAAACTGCCCTCCCCTGCAGGCTTGATCACCCACAACTGCCCTCCCTTACAGGGCCTGGAACCTCCTAACTTCCCTCCTCCTGCTGGCCATCTTGTAGTGGCCATCTTGTGTCCACATGGAGGCAGGATCTTTGACCACATGGGGGCAGCCCTCTTGTGTGTTGGAGTGATGGCCTATCTGCAAATTACTCTTTTATTAGATAGGATGCCATTACAGTTCCCTAAAAATCATTCCTAGGGATCGCCCCCAAAGTGCTGACGCCTCCCAAAGGCAGCGTCAGAAGCAGCCCTGTAAATGGAGAAATCGTCCTTCCGACCCCACGCCTGGCACCCCCAAAGGGTCCGCACTCGGGACACAGCCGACCGACGGAACGACGCAGGGACCCGTGCGGCTCCCCTGCCAGGACCTCAAACACAGCGTCCCTTTCTGAGGGGGGAAGCTGGGCGTGAATTTCCCAGCTGTCAGGCGGGAAAGCCGAGGCCAGGAGGGGGGGGAACTGCTGTGAGTGGAACAGCTGGTGGAGGTGGTGGTGGAAATGGACGTCCATCCAGCCCGGGGGGGGCTCCGTGGCTGAGCACCAACCTCTGAACCAGCCGGTCACTGTTCCGTCCCCGGTCCGGGCACAGGCCTGGGTCGGGAGCTCCATCCCCAGTAGGGGGCGTGCAGGAGGCAGCCGACCGCTGACCCTCCCTCATCACCGGTTTCTGTCTCTCTCCCCCTCCCTTCCTCTCTGACATCAAGAGCTACGTTTCGTTTTTCTAAGGAGCCAAGGACAGGAGGAGGTTTACTCACGGGAGAAGCGGGAGAAGCGGTTGAGTGGCCCGGCAGTCTTGTCTCCCGTTTCGTTGGCAACTGGGAACAGAGAAAGCAGAGGCTGCGTTAGGAGCGGGCACGCGTGTACACGCGACACGCCGGCCTGGGGTGTACACGCGACACGCCGGCCTGGGGTGTACACGCGACCCGCCGGCCTGGAGTGTACACGGGACACGCGACACGCCGGCCTGGAGTGTACACGGGACACGCGACACGCCGGCCTGGAGTGTACACGGGACACGCGACACGCTGGCCTGGGGTGTACACGGGACACGCGACACGCCGGCCTGGAGTGTACACGGGACACGCGACACGCCGGCCTGGAGTGTACACGGGACACGCTGGCCTGGAGTGTACACGCGACACGCCGGCCTGGGGTGTACACGCGACACGCCGGCCTGGAGTGTACACGGGACACGCGACATGCCGGCCTGGAGTGTACACGGGACACGCGACACGCCTGCCTGGAGTGTACACGGGACACGCGACATGCAGGCCTGGAGTGTACACGGGACACGCGACACACAGGCCTGGAGTGTACACGGGACACGCGACACACTGGCCTGGAGTGTAGACAGGACACGCGACACACTGGCCTGGAGTGTACACGGGACACCTGACACGCAGGCCTGGAGTGTACACGGGACATGCGACACGCAGGCCTGGAGTGTAGACAGGACACGCGACACGCCGGCCTGGGGTGTACACGGGACACGCGACACGCCGGCCTGGGGTGTACACGCGACACGCCGGCCCGCGGGGGAAGCTCTGGAGGGCCTGGCCGGAGCGTGCCTGGAGACTGGGTAAGAGAACTTGGTTTCGGCTCCTAACTTTCCAACGCTGCCCCCGCCCAAGTCTACGTGAGGTCTAATGTCCGGATCAGTTTGACTAGTGCAGTGGCCGGCAAACAGCGGCTCGAGAGCCACATGCGGCTCTTTGGCTCCGTGGGTGTGGCTCTTCCACAAAATACCCCGGCCTGGGCGAGTCTCTGTGGGAGAAGTGGCGTTAGAAGAAGTTTGCGTTGAAAAGAGTTGGCTCTCCACAGACATTTCAGTCGGTGCACTGTTGGTATTTGGCTCTGTGGGCTGATGAGTTTGCCCACCACTGGGGAGAGCGTCGGAAGGGAGCTGGGGAGGAGCCGGACCACATGGAGCTCACGGTGCCGGGGACGCAGCTGGCCCGTGTCCACTTGGCAAGAGCCAGGCCGCCCGGCTTCTGAGCCAGCAAGTGGCGTGCCCCGCCTCGGCGGGCCCCCAGCAGGCTGTCCGGCCCCAGCCGCTCGCCCGGAGCCCGGCGTCCTCGGGTGAGCAGGGGCCAAGATGTCAGGAGACCCCAAGATCGGGTTTTATTCGAAGGACCTTTAGATTCAGACAGGGGCTTCCACACGGGAGGCAGGACACTGGCCAGAGACCGGCTCGAGGCCACGCCGGGGGAGGGCTGCCTGCTCGGACAGGCCCCGCCGTCACTCCTCACGCCCACGGCGTCCTCAGTGTCCCCGCATTTATAGACACCATCCTCGTGAGTAACCGAGGGGCGGGTTACCAAGCGGGAACACACGTGTTCCTCGCCTCAAACCCCACGTGTGATGCCCGTCAAGGTGATACCTCGGCTGCTCTGAACACACACGGTCAACACGGGCCGACACGTGTGTGCCCGGCCTGAGTGAACACCCCACCCAGCGGCTGGAAAACCCCGAAAGAAGGTTGGTGATGTCATCGCGGCTGTCTGAGGTCGAAAGAAGTGACTCCCTCCTAAACGCACGCCGGCGTTTTGCAAAGAACGGGAGCAGCCAGCTCCTCTCGCCCTCCCAAAGGCAGACGCCTTTACATTTACGGCCTGGGCCCGAGTCTGCAAAAGGAAGGGATCCGGTCTCGACCTACGTCTGTTACTTGGCTTGCTGATTCTCTCTCATCACTGATGTTTCCCTCTCCCCCCGCCCTCGGTACCCTACAAGCCAGGCGTTACACACAGCGGCCAGCAGGGGGCGGTGACGCTGCACCCGGCTCCCCTGACCTCACAGAACCAGCCGTTCCCCAACAGAAAGAGGGACGGACAGACAGACAGCCGGACAGTGAGAAAGAGAGAGGTGGGGAGGAGCCAGCCCAAGTTAGGATCAGCCATGCATCCCCCTGGTCCGGAGTCCAAGGTCTAAAGGAGGAAAGAAAGCAAGGACTCTTCCCCCCGAAACATTTGCCGCAGAAACAGATGGGCTGCATGTCCAGCAGGACGGTGAAGGCCACGGCAGCGTCCCCCCGGGAGTCACGCTGTCCCGTGGAGGAGGGAGGAGACGTCACCCTCTGCTGGCGCGCCTCTCCCCGCCAC
This sequence comes from Antrozous pallidus, assembly GCA_027563665.1. Lineage (NCBI taxonomy): Eukaryota > Metazoa > Chordata > Mammalia > Chiroptera > Vespertilionidae > Antrozous > Antrozous pallidus. The sequence goes on from CM050521.1 coordinate 79,702,874, forward strand.
CTTCTCCCCACCCTCTCCCCGCCACCCTCTCCCCGCCACCCTCTCCCAGGATGGGACTGGCTGACCCAGATCAGAGTCACGCCAGGAGAAGCTGGGCCTGAGATCTCAGCCAGTGAGGGCCAGGAGGACTGTCCCTGCCCAGGAGGACGGGAACCCTGCCACCAGCCTTCCTCCCCTACACCGGGCCAAGCCACATGCCCCACTGGTGACGCCCAACCCCTATAAGACAACCCAGGCCCCCCGGCCTGCGTGGGAGCGGCCCCCCCGCTGCTCAGCTCGCTGTGTCCCCAGAGCATCCTTGTCACATGTTCCCGTCTAGCCTCCCGCTGCCCCTTCCCAGTCCACCCCTCCCCAGTACGCCCCTCCCATCACCCCTGAAGACCCAGGTGGGGCCTCTGATTTCCCAAAGCTGCCCCCCCCCCCCCCCCGCTCCCACCGTCTCTTCTCCAGCTCACAGCCCCAGCCCCGTGTCTACCCGCCTTCCATACCACGGCTCTCAGGCACCAGGGAGGCGAGGGAAGCAGACCGTGGGGTTCGCGCACAGGCAGGTTCTGAGCCGGGTCAGTGAGGCCCGAGAACTTGCTCTTCTACCAAGTCTCCTACTGAGGATGCAGGGCTGGGCACTCTGATGTGAGAGCAGCATCTCAGCCCTCCGCCCCCCGGGCAAGGGCCGGAGCTTCGCCTTTGTATCTCAGCCTCCTGCGGAGTCGGCGCCCACAAACAACGCCTTCGGTGGGTCGTCTGGGACCCGAGTGAGGGAGGCTGAGCCGACGCCAACAGCCGCAGACCCCCGGTACATCCAGACTCGGGCTGGTCTTCCACGTAACACGCCCACAGGCATGTGTTTTGTTCGGGCTCACAACTCTTCATTTTAAACCATCAGCTGTCTACATTTAAAAGACCAGGACATTGCCCTGACCGGTCTGGCTCAGTGGACAGAGCGTCGGCCTGCAGACTCAAGGGTCCCAGATTGCGGTCAAGGGCATGTACCTTGGGCATGCGGGCACATCCCCAGTAGGAGGTTTGCAAGAGGCAGCTGATGGATGTTTCTCTCTCATCAATGTTTCTAACTCTTTATCCCTCTCCCTTCCTCTCTGTAAAAAAATAATAATAATAAAAAACAATAAAATATATATTTTAAAATAAAAACAAGAGATTTCAAATGCAGAGGGTCGGCCTCTCTCAACACCTGGAGATGGTCCAGCCCACAGGCAGCAGTGGGTGGCCACGGGAACGCCCCCTTGTGGCGGTTCCGCCTCCTGCATGCTCAGGGGACAGCTCTCTTCTGACTGCCCTGGGCTCCCCATGCCCTTGGCCTGGTCGGGAAGGCCGGTGGAAACAGGACCTCTTGCAGAAGGAACACAAAAGGATGACACTGACACTCAACAGAGACCAGCCCTACACAAAGGGGTGTGGCCGGGCACCCTACACCCTTCCGACCCCGGCCACAGACCACCCGGACCGGCCCCACAGCCTGCGTGTGCTCACCGGCTCCGGACCCGGGGAGGGCCTGCCCGCCAGCGGGGCTGCCGGTCTTCTGCTTTAAAAACACACAGCGAGCTTCAACGGGGAGACCAGGCGCAGAGAGCCGGGGCTGGGCACGACCTCAGAGACACGGCCGTGCAGGTTTGAGGGAAGTGGCCATGCCACACGCTGGGCAAGCACGCAGACCCGGGTGTGCTACTGGTTTGGGGGTGTGGAATTGCATGTCTAGGTCACATGAGCACACGGGCACAGAGCAGTAAGTGTGCGCCAGGTACGCTGACAGCTGTATCTTCTGGGTGCCAGCGTTTGGGGAGATTTTTAGCCTCTTTTGTACTTTTCTACAAAAACTCGATCATTTATGGTAAGCATGTACCATATTAGTAATCAGAAAAAAAACGTGTTTATTAAAGGAACAGAAAACAATTGACTGTTATTTTACAGTAGGGGCCCGGTGCACGAAATTCATGCACTGGGGGTGGGTGATCCCTCAGCCCAACCTGCCCCCTCACACATACTGGGAGCCCTCAGGGGATGTCCTACTGACCACTCATCCCATCCTGCCCAAGGCCTAAAGCCTCTGGTGAAGCTTTAGGCCTTGTGCACTCAGCCATTGCCCTGCAATGGGGCCAATGGCTGGCTTTGTCCCAGCCACATACGACCCCTCCAGCCCCTGCTGGCCCGGGCCTTCGCCCCAGCCACCTCAAGCCCAGATAGCATGGGCCTCGGACCCGCCCTCTGGACCCAGGCCTTCTCCATGGCCAGCGCACACTGGCCACCTCAGCCCCAACCCCCACGGCCCTGGCACCTCGGGCCCACCCCCAACCGGCCCTCACCACCTCGGCCCCAACCCCCATGGCCCTGGCAGCCTCAGCCCCACCCACCTGCGGCCCGCACCGCCTTGGCCCCGTCCTCGTGACCCGGGCCGCCTCGGCCCTACCCCCCCAGCCATGGCCGCCACAACCCCCCCCCCAGCCCAGACTGCCTCAGCCCCACACCCCGTGGCCATGGCCGATTCGGCCCCGCCCCCAGGGTCCACCCCCAGCCATGGCTGCCTCAGCCCCGCCCCCCGCTCCTGATTGGCTGGTGGGTGTGGCTGGTGGGTATAGCAAAGATATGGTCAATTTGCATATTACTCTTTTATTAGATAGGATACTAGAGGCCCGGTGCACGGATTCATGCACTGGCGGGGTCCCTCAGCCTGGCCTGTGCCCTCTCACAATCAGGGACCCCTCAGAGGATGTTGGATAGCTGGTTTTGGTCCGATCCAGACAGGAGGGAGCCCAATCCTGTGCATTGAGCATCTGTCCCCTGGTGGTCAGTGCACATGATAGTGACTGGTCAACAAGTCGTTTGGTCACTTAGGCTTTTATATGTAGACTAAGGGCTGAGTGCATGAAATTTGTGCACTGAGGAGGAGTTCCCTCAACCCAGCCTGCACCCTCTCCAATCTGGGACCCCTGTGGGATCCGGCCTAAACTGGCAGTCAGACATCCTTCATGCAATCTGGGACCACTGGCTCCTAACCACTCACCTACCTGCCTGCCTACCTGCCTGATTGCCCCTAACCTCTCTGCCCACTTGCCTGATTGCCCATAACTGCCTTCCCCTGCCAGCCTCATCTTGCTCCCAACTGCCTTCCCCTACTGGCCTGGTTGTCCCCAACTTCCCTCCTTTGCCAGCCTGATCTTGCCCCCAGTGGCAGTCCCCTGCCAGCTTGATCTCACCCCTAACTGCTCTCCCCTGCCAGCCTGATCTTGCACCCATCTTCCCTCCCCTACCAGCCAATTTGGCTCTGATTGGTCAGTTTCTATGCCAGTCAGTGTCAAAAGCTCTGCCTCCTAGGCAGCCATTAGCTCTTCACAGTTCACCCAGATTTGGTTCTGATTGGTTGGTTCCCATGCCAGTCAGTGTGTCTGGGCCTATCTCCAGGCCTGATCAGAGAGGCGAGGCTGATCAGCAGCCCCCATGGAGACCTGGAGAGAAACAGAGGCATGGCTGCTTGCGAAGCCCAGAGAGAAAGAGAGAGGTAACGGCTGATCAACAGCTGCCATGGAGGCTGCAGATCAGACCCTACCTCTCTCTCCAGACCTCTCTCCGGGCCTGATCCACAGCCCACTAAGCAGTCAGTGCTGGGTCACTTGCCGGCACCAGTGGTAGTCATTGCTGGGTTGCCATGGGAACCCAGCACTGTCTGCAAGATTGACTTCTGGTATTTGGTCGAGCCTTCAGTTCGTCACTATGAACCCTGGGTTTTTGTATGTTGGGATAATTTTGGACACTATATATGTTTATTTGTTTGTTTATATAAAGTGTGTTGGACCTCAGAATCCAGGGACTGGGCCTCTAGTCCAAGAGGACACCCTATAAACTCAAGAAATTAACCCCCCAGCCTCTCTCCATCCGTCCCACACACTATAGGTCAGTGGTTTGCAGTCCTGACTGCACATCAGAATTACCCAGCAAACTTAAAAAGTCCGGGTGCCCAGGCCACACCCCAGAACAAGCAAGCAGGGCCTGGGGGGAGGAGAACCAGTCATCAGCACCTGTTCATCTCCTGGGTGGGTCCAAAGAGAAGCTAAGGCTCAGAAGCTCTAATAACTGGGGTGACCTCCTATATCTTCATTCAAGCAGTGGCCGGGGGAGGTGAGGCTCAGGTTCCTTCCAAAATAATGACCCTGTTCTGTTCTGGTCAGGCTGCTCTTATTTTGTCATTAAAATCCTCAACAGACATGACTCTCAGAGAAATTCAACTGTTGAGACTGCAAACATGACTGCAGGATCCGTTAGTGGGCCATCCCTGGCTCTGTGGAGGTTCTTCCTAAAAAGGTTCCCCTCCCTTGCCTCCACCTCCAGTGTGTGTGCCGAGTGCCACTTGGAGCCCGGTGCTGGACTGGACTCTGCAGGGGCAGCAACAACAGGCTTCACTCGGCCGACACCCAGGGAGTCAGGGAGGTGCCAGTGCCTCTCAGTGGGTTTACTCAGATGTGATCAGCTCTGGGACTGACTCTAAGGTGATGATGATGATGTGATGGTGATGATGGTGATGATGTGATGGTGATGGTGATGATGATGATGGTGACAGTAATGATGATGATGATGTGATAGTGATGGTGATGGTGATGATGATGATGATGATGTGATAGCGATGATGGTGATGGTGATGACGATGCTGATGGTGATGATGGTGATGGTGATGATGAATCCTTGGTCCCATCCCTGACCCATTAAATCAGAAACCCTACAAGTGAGGACAGGATCCTAGGTTTTAATCAACTGCCTCGGAAGCCACATTCCGATCTGAGCAAAGCGTGCTAAGTGAAGCTTTCCCCTGCACTATGTGTTGTATGTTGCGTGTTCCCTACCGTAACTGCCCCCCCCCCCCCGAATATGGCTAGAAACAAATCTCAAAATAAGGGCTTGTCATGGAGATGAGTGGGAGGGAGGCGGGGGAGACTGGAAGTTAACTCAAAGCAATGGGCATCTGACCCCAGGCACAGAGGCGGCTCTGACGGGCCAGCTACGCCAAAGCACTGCAGGCCATCTAACAGGGCAGAGGAGGGCGGGCCAACAGCTGAGGGGGCCTGAGCAGGTGTGCACGGCTTTGCACCCAAAACACAGCCAGCCTGTTTTGAAAGCCCCGGCACCTGAGCGAGCATAAACGCAGCTGGGGTGCCGGGTGCCAGGGCAAACACAGCGTGAGCGAGCTGGTGCGAGGCAGGGCCCGGCTCCTCAAGGAAATCTGCCTGGCCTGCTGGCTGCGTGGCCCCAACTCTGGGCCCCACCCCAACCCCCCAGGGGAGACGGTCTGTGAAGCCTGGTGGCCTGGAAGCCAGGCGCAGGGAGACTCCCTGCGAAGAAAAAGGCCAGGGTGGGGCTCGGGGCGTCTTCCTCAGAAGGCGAGGCACACAGGACGGCTGGCAGGTGTCCGGCCTCCCTTCCCCTCGCCTGCCTCCGACACGCAGAGGCCTGAGCAGCAGCAAGCAGGACAGGGCGGGAGCTGGGGGGAGGCTCGGCCAAGATCAGCCTTAACTACTCGCACCTTCTCAGTAAGGCCTTCCATGGCCATCCTTACTTTTTTTTAAAGATATTTTTATTTATTTCAGAGGTGAGGGGAGAGAGAGGGAGATAGAAACTGCAATGATGAAAAAGAATCAGGGATCGGCCGCCTCCTGCACGCCCGACACTGGGGATCGAGCCCACAACCCGGGCCTGTGCCCTGACCGGGAATCGAACTGTGACCTCCTGGTTCATAGGTCGACGCTCAACCACTGAGCCATGCCGCCGGGCTCTTCCTTTTCCCTAGGATAGAAGCTGTCAGAGCACGCCCACGTGCTGACCAGAACGATGCAGTGTAGGGGGCAGGGGTGACGGTAAGAAAGGTTCAGGGGATCCCGGGCCCACTGCACCAGGGAGGGAGTGACCTCAGCTGCGGTCTCTCCCCGGCCAGGAGCGCGTGTCTGGGAGACACGGGAAGTGCTGGGCACGATGCAGAGTCTGTGAGTGTGGGTGCGGGACATGTGGGAGCGCGTGGAGACATTCTCCTCTGAGCGTCTCTATTTTCCCAAGGAAAGAAGAAGGTTCCCGGCCCCGTGGAGGCTCGGGGGAGTGGAGACGTGGAGTCAGATGGATGGTGCGAGAGTCAGAGAGGGGTGAATGTTGGGGAGATGGTGACGGTGATCCAAGCAAGGCCGTGGCATCATGGGTGGACAGCGCCTTAGCAGACGGGTGGGGGTGGGGGAGTGGGAGGGGGGCAGGTAGGAGGAGGGAGAGCAGGTCGTACATGGGTCACACAGCGGGACCCTCTTGCACAAGGAGCATGTGAGTGGGGTACCTTTTGGATAGATGGTCCTGAGGCTTGGAGATTTTGTGAGCACCGTGAGAGGAGCCTCCGGCACGGCCAGGGCCCGTCCGCCCCGGGGGGGCTGAGCCGCACAGGCTGTTTGCCCAACAGGGAAAGAGGGGGCTGCTCAGCTCGGGGCTCTGGGCCCCCGGAGAACGGCGGCCTGAGGGACGGAGTGGAGCGGGAGGAAGCTGACGGCACTGGTTTGAAGTGGGATGTGGAAAATCTCTGTGGTTTTCGGTGATTCACACTTTCCTTGACCTGCCATGGGAACTGGCTCTGGGGGGACTTAAATGGTTCAAACTGGACACCAGAAATAGCAAAGCGAAGTCCCGCCCTCCCTTCCCTTCCTTCCTGTCTCCCCCTCCCCTCCCCCACCAGCCACATAGACCTGAGGAATGCCAGGTGTTCAAAAGCATGGGTCTGGTGCTTCCTCCACCTTGGAGCTGGGAGGCTGCGGGAGCAGGACCTATGAGGACCAACCCGCCTGGAAGGTGAGGTCCAAGGCCATCGTGCGGCTATCTGTGGGGTCCCCGGACCCAGAGGGCGCACGGCTCTCCTGAAACTGGAGGGGCGGATGTGGGAGATGAAGCTGAACCCTCTCTGGGCAGGAGATGTGCTTGTGTGTGCAAAGCAAAGACGGCACGCGCCTCCCGGTGGCAAACGGAGCCCAGTCAGAGCCGTGCTCATGAAAACAGTGGGTGGCCCGAGCTGGACTCCAAAGCAGCCTCCCGCTAAGGCGATGGCCTGGGGATCTGTACAGGGCTGCGCCCCTGAGGACTCAACCTTACTGAGGAGAGAGTCCATAAAAGTGGGTTTGTTCTCGTGTAAAAACAGACGTTGTGCTTGGGTGGGAGGTGGTGAGAGGAGGGCCTGGAGGAGTCCTTCGGAGAGCGGCTGGAGCCCTGGGTGGTGGGGCTGAGGCGGGTGGGCGTCGTTCCGGGTACTGAATGTTGCCAGTTCGATTCCTGGCCGGGGCCTGGGCCCGGATTGCGGGCTCGGTCCCCAGTAGGGGACATGCAGGAGGCAGCCAATTGATGTTTCCCTCTCACACTGATTGTGTGTGTGTGTGTGTGTGTGTGTCACCACCCCCCCTCCTTTCCTCTCTAAAAATAAAATTTAAAAAAAATTTTTAAGCTCAGCTGGAAGTAAGAGCCAGCTGACCTGGGTCTAAACCCTGTCTCCTTCCTGGGGGACGTCATGTTTCCAAGCCTCAGCTCCTCTGCCTTCCAGCGTAAGGGATGGTTCCTGCACCTGCGAGCAGTCATGAGGACCACGGCCGTCGGCTGTGAGGACCCAATCAGGGCTAGCTGCCTTTACCACCTTCTTTTTCTAAAGAAATGCTGGAACCCGGGACAGGCAGGCGATCAGAGGACAAGACAGTGTCATCTTCCCCACCAGGAAGGACACTTAGACCCAAGAGCTCCTGAACCGGCTGCAGAAGGAAGCACCTCACACAAGCCTTTGAGAGAAGACAGACGTGTCTGCCCGTTTCCATGGAGACAGTTCTCACAAACACTACTATGAAACGCACTCCCTCTACGAAGACAGGAGAACACCAGGCCCCAGCGTGATCCGCCTGCGTCCTGACAGGTGACGGGAATGTAGGAGGAGACGCTTGAGTGCTGGAGGGAAGGAAGCACCTCCAGACCCGGTGTGTGGGCTGGAGGAGTGAATGGGTGCTGTGTTCCAGCTTCATGCAGGAGAAGGACGTGAACAGAGGCCGGCCCAGGGGACCAAGGACGGAGCACAGAGGGGGTCGGGGACCTGGCTGCTGGTTCTGGGGCCGTAGTAAACACCAGATCACAAGGAACTAGGCAGGGAGGGGCCCAGGCTGGCTCTGAAAGCCTTGGGTGCACCCCAAGGCAGTGCAGCCAGAATCCCCCCCGCCCCGAGAGCCGGCCTCCATGCCCGCTAGGGGCTCCAGAACCAACAGCCCCCTGGCGGTCCTGCCCGAGGCAGATGCTGAGCGCCATGTCTGTGACCCTGGCCCTGCCCTGGAAATGGAACCCACGTCCGCTCTCTTTCCCTCATGGGAGTTTACGATCCCCACGCGATCGCCAGCTTTCTCGGTGCAGGACGCTGTTTCCCAATGAGGTTCTGTGGGGGGCAGCACCCCACCCAAGACAGTCCTCCAGGAAGGGGGCCTTGCCAGACAGCCGGGACCTCCAGACTCGCCCATGCCGGAGATGCGCGGCACCCAGAAAGCCTCGCCACGGCCCGCTGAAAAGACACCTGATGCGGCCAGAACCCTCCTGCACCCGCCCAGGAGCACCGGGGAGCGGTGTCCCCGGGGATGCTCCAGGATGGGGCTCAGAGGGCTCACCGCCCAGTCACCTCCTAACCTGACCCAGCCTGAGCACGTGGGCTTTGCAAAAGCAAGGGGATGCTGCATTCTTTTACCCACAGACAGGCCCGGAAAACACAGACTTTTCAGAGATGAAGAAGGTGCAGGCGAGGCTGCAGGCTTCAGGACGGGGAAGCTGGTGTCTCGCTGGCCCTGGACCTGGGAGACGTGGAAAGACCATCCAACTTAAAGGTTTCTCTCCGGCTGCCCAGGGCGGTTCGGGACCATAACCAATAGTTGAGGTGACGGAAGCCCTCACCTGGGACAGGCACTCTCTACCTGGTTCCCCAAAATGAACTCTTGTTTCCCTAAATCCATGGACTGAGCAACATGGCAGGAAGGGGGGCTCTGCATAGAGGTTGGTGGTGGGAGCAGGCGTGGTAAAATCCATGTCCCCGGGGCCCTCGAGCCTGAGGCCCACCCAGACCTCCTGGGTCAGAATTTCTGGGGGCGGGAGGGCCCCCCAGGACTTCCCCGCGCCTTTCTGATCCGTGCTTACGTCCAAACACCACCGAACACGCCATTTCCAGAAACTAATAAGAGCTCACAAGGGCTTCTGGGAAAGACAGGACCTGGAGAAACCACGAGCAGAACCTACACGGCCTGCGGACTCAAGGGTCCCAGGTTCGATTCCGGTCAAGGGCACGTACCTTGGTTGTGGGCACATGCCCAGTAGGGGGTGTGCAGGAGGCAGCTGATGGATGTTTCTCTGTCATGGATGTTTCTGACTCTCTATCCCTCTCCCTTCCTCTCTGTAAAAAATCAATAAAATAAAACAATTTTTTTAAAAAAGAAACTATGGGGCCAGGTTCACGGCGACTAACACGACAGGAAGCCCGGGCAGGCCCGTGTGGCGACGCGGGATGTCAGGTCTGCCCGGAAGCTGGCCTGGCCGCAGGGGGCAGGGGTGGCCCAGCCCGCTCCACCTGAGAACCACGAAAAGCATACACTGCTCAACGCAGAAGCGACCGCCACCACGCACTGCCGTGGCCAGGCAGCTGTTCCCGCAAACCATCCCATGGCGAGCGAACCTCCTTGAGCACAGCCCCTTGCCGGAGCAGCGCCCCGGCTCAGCTCACCGGGTACCCAGGAGGCCCCTCGAGGCAGGCACTTTTGTCCTCGTTGTGTGTGACTGGGACAAGGCCCCAAGGAGCCTAAGGCCGTGCTCTCTCCTTTGCCACGGGTGCCCTCCCGGGTTGGGGGGTGGGGTGGGAGGGATGCACCAGGCGCCGCACGGGGGCTAGTCCCCTGGGAGCTCAACCTCTCCCCGCAAAGAGTAACTCATGGCAGCCGTCGATGGTCCATGTTCAGTGAGAGAGACCAAGCCTTCCTTCCTTGGGCCATGGAAGCCGGCACCAGCGCCGTAGCTGCGGGTGACGGTGGGGGAGGGAGAGAGGTCCCCGTACAGCCCAGTGAAGAGGCCGTCGCCCCCGTCCCCGTCCACGCCCGCCGCCTGCCATGTTTTCTGAGTCAGGACGCACCTGTCCCTCCATGGCGTCTGCCTCACCGCTCACCCAGATGAGGCTCCCATTTTTATGTTTTTAATATGTTTATTGATTTTTCACACAGAGGAAGGGAGAGGATAGAGAGTCAGAAACATGGATGAGAGAGAAACATCCATCAGCTGCCTCCTGCACACCCTCTACTGGGGATGTGCCCGCAGCCAACGTATGTGCCCTTGACCGGAATCGAACCTGGGACCTTTCAGTCCGCAGACCGACGCTCTATCCACTGAACCACCGGATTTGGCAAGGCTCCCACTTTTAAAAGGCTCGAAGACTGGCTGCGGACGCGGTCCGGCACGAAGGCTATGGGGGGGAGGGGGACCCGCGCCCCTGAGTGGCATCACCCCACCTTCCAACGGAAAAGGCGCACGGCCAGTGCCAGACGATGACTTTTGTCCATGTCAGGCCGACCAAGTCGGGAGCCAGTGCAGACAGAGAAAGTGACGGCACACACACACATGCACACACATGCACACACACACACACGCGCGCGCGCACGCACGCATATATGCACCCGCACAAGCATGCGGCATGTTTATGCAGGTACGTTCTTTAAATCGCCCTGTCGCCCCGGCCTCTGCAGTCACTCGCTCCTCACAGCTGGACACAGCTGTGCACTCACCACCTGCAGCTGCAGGTCCACCGTCCAGGCCTGAGCCGGGGACCAAGTCCCTCAAGCTTTCTGCCCGCACACCGCTGCCCACAGACCCCTGTCCGCACACCCTACCGGCACACTCCTGTTCACACACCCCTGCACACACACCCCTGCCTGCACACCGCTGCCCATACACCCCTGCCCGCACACTGGAAGCTCAGATGGCCCCATCTAAATACATGAGCAGCCTGAAGCCTCAGCTCAGGGAAAGCTCCCCTGCCCCCCCACCCCCCGCCCAGTTCTCCAGACCAGCCACCTGGGCATCCCTCCTCCTTCCCCCCTTTTCCCTCACCTTCCACAGCGAATCCATCACCAGCTCCTGTGAACTCCACCTCTACTCTATCTGCCTCTTCCCAGCCCCCACGGCCAGAAGGAAGGATCCGAGTCTGCCCTCCTCCCAGCCCCCACCCCGGGCCCAGCCACCAGCTCCCTCTGGGATTGTACTGGCGCCTCCTACAGGTTCTCCCAGGTGGCTGCGCCCGCCTGCACCTGCACAGAGGTGGTGCCTGACTGGGGGAGGGTACTGCACACACTAAACCATCCACCATGAATAATAAAAACATAATTAAAATATTCATGACTTCTTGCCCTGTCTCCGTTCCCCACCCTGTAGAGGGCTGGCCCCCAGGGAAGACACCTGGGCATTTTTTTAAATCAATGTCAGCTGAATCCAAGGCACCAGTCAGAGCCACGTCTTGGAAACGCATCCACCAAACGTGCTGGATGAGTTAGTTATCAGCACTGACTTTTAACTCGCTTCAGATGTCGGGGGGAGGGCCCTTGAGATATAGATTCAGCGGAGCCCCAGGAATGAGAGAATGAGTGGGACCTGGGGCCACTTAAGCTCCTTTGATTTTACGTCTTTTCATGTGAAACCCCTTTCTATTTCAGTATAAATAAACACGCTGTGTTTGGGTTGGGATTCCATCTCTCCATCAGAGCGCAGAGATTCCACCCGGCCCCAGCCTTATTTTTACTTCTGTGTCGTCTATTCTTCCCTATTATTTCTCAATTCCCAGCCCCTCTACTCAGTTACTGGACCCTACTCTTCTTTCCACACTGGTCGTGAAGAAGAGAGGAAAACCCCCACACCACCCCATACCCCTGAACACATCACGGCTCCCCCTGGCTATAAAGTCCGGACTCTTTGTTCAGGCTGGTCACGGTCATTTCCACGTGTGTTGTTGGCTCTTGCCCTCATCCCCGCTCACCTTCCAGCCGAGGGGAAGGCCATCTAGTGGAGACCTCCTCTGACGGTCCGTCAGAGAGCTAACCCAACCGACGGCTAACATACCCAGGAGGTGTTCCAGTGCGTTTCTCCCCTCCCCCCCCCTCCGATAGGCCAGGACACTTAGGGATTACAAATATCTCAGGCAAATGCCAATTAGTCCAGGTGATGAGCTCGTTGTGTGCTACACAGACCACCTATGTCGCCTCCTCTGTGGGACCTACCGACTCTTGGGCAACTGCTCCCTCGTTTTAAAAATATACCTAAGTGACCGCCCCCCAGCAGGGACCCGAGGGATGGAAGCCTCTCCTCCCAAGAAGAAGGAGAGAAAGGGGAGCGGGCTGTCTCAAGCTGCAACGTCCTCGTGTGGAGGTTCGAAGCCTTCATTATCCCGTTCTGAGGAGTTCCTGACCCGGATCAGCGCAGAACTCACGGATGAGGCCTAGTTTGTGGCTGGCTACCACGTGAACCCAGTGTCCACCAAGGAAAAACAGAAGCAAGACCAAGAGACTCAGATACACAACCATGCTCTGGCAGGAGCCATACCTGCACCAGGGTACGCCTTCTGCCGTCCCGTCGTGACCAGGGGGCTCTGCCTGGCAGCCTGACCTCTGGAGGATGATCCCAACCCCTTTTGGTGCTGCTCTCGGCCCTCATGCCCTCCCCCCTTCAGTCCCTCTACAACATGCCTCAGAGCTCCTCTTCACAACTCACTAATCACTGCCGTTTGTGGGGGACTGCCAGTCATGAGCAGCATCGCCCCTGAAGCTTCCAAATGTCTGGAACCATCACACACCTTTCCACTCTCAGTTGGCAAGGACACCACCTGAAAACAAGGCTTTAATAAAGGACAGAGATCCTTCCTGCCTCCCAAAAAATAAATAAATCAATAGATAGATAAATAAATAAATAGATAAATAAATAAATAAATATAAAAATATACCTAAGTCCTCATATAAACAAATGTTCCCAGCACATTTTTTCAACCGACTCTTCACTCGGTAATTAGCTGTCTACTGAGCACCTACTCGGTGCCTGGCACCATGCGAGATCCCATGACTACAGGGCACAACCTGCAGAGCAGGCGCAGAGTAGGTGCTCACAGAACGTACGTTCTAGAGGGAAAGGGCTTCCAGCACAACAGGTTATACCAGTTGGTCGGAAAACTGCGGCTCGCAAGCCACCTGCAGCTCACGAGCTGCGGTTTGCCGCTCTGTTGACTGAGTTTGCTGACCACTGACCTAGACTCTCAATTCCAATAATTACAGGCTGTTGTTCCTTGTGATTAAGCCCCTACCAGTGGTCGGCAGACTCATTAGTCCACAGAGCTGCAGTTTGCTGACTACGGAGTTATACAATTAATTATCCGGTGGCGGTTTTGTAAAGTACTACGAAGAAGAACTGGGACAAAGAGAGCGTGTCTCTCGCTGGCTGGTCGGGAAGGGGAAGGAAAAAGAAGGCTTCTTTAGGAAACAGCTGTGTGAGCTGAGAGCTGACGGGTAAGCTGGGATTCAGCCCAACACGAGGACTGGCCGCGGGAAGATCCCGGAGGCGGGAACGGCACTTGCAAAGCTCCGCGTGGGAGGGGGATGCGTGTGAGGAAGCCAGCGTGGCTGCCGATGGAGGAGGACCTGGGAGACAACTGGGGAGGCGGCAGGGCCAGCACCTCGGCCCTGCCAGCCAGCGCTGCTCACACCATTGCGATCCAGTGTGTCATAGACCAATACTCTTTAGAGATAAAGATAGAGATAGAGATAGAGAGAGAGATAGAGATAGAGATAGAGACAGAGATAGACAGAGATAGAGATATAGACAGAGATAGAGATAGACAGAGATAGAGATATAGACAGAGACAGAGATAGAGAAAGAGATAGAGATAGAGATAGAGACAGAGATAGAGACAGATAGAGATAGAGATAGAGATAGAGATAGAGATAGAGACAGAGACAGACAGAGATAGAGATAGAGACAGATAGAGATAGAGATAGACAGAGACAGAGATATAGAGAGAGAGAGAGGGTAGAGATAGAGATACACAGAGATAGAGATAGAGATAGATAGAGATAGAGATAGATAGAGATAGAGATAGAGATAGATAGAGATAGAGAGATACAGATACAGAGATAGAGATAGATATATTAGAGATAGAGATAGATAGATAGATAGATAGATATACACATTTATATTTTTTATTGATTTTTTTACAGAGGAAGGGAGAGGGATAGAGAGTCAGAAACATCAATGAAGGAGAAACATCCACCAGCTGCCTCTTGCACACCCCCTACTGGGGATTTGCCTGCAACCAAGGTACACACGCCCTTCACCGGAATCAAACCTGGGACCTTTCAGACCTTAGGCTGACGCTCTATCCACTGAGCCACACCGGTTTGGGCAGACCAATAACACCGGTTTGTGAGAACCAATAAAAATGGGTCACGAGAAAATTAAAAGACAAACAAGCTACAAGCCCACGTGTTATTCTTTTACTCTGAGACTTGACAGACATAAACTGTCTTGCCAGTTCCTATAGAAGGTCCTCAATGCCTGCCCTCACTTAGTGTCCTTGCGTGGGGCTGACTGGTCCCGGGCCAGGTCACACTCTGAGCCGCCAGGTGGTTGGGAAGCCGTCCGAGCTTCGTGCCTGGGCAAGACCAACTCGGAGCCGTGTGTTCCAAAGGCCGTCCTGGCTGTTGGATGGGAACGGGTTTGGGGTTGGAGGGTCAACTGGGCCACTGCCAGCATCTTGGTAAGAAAGGACGTGCCTCCCCGGGAAAGATATGTAATGTTTGCAGCCACCTGTGAGCTGGCCACTGGCATCCGTTAGTAAGTGAATTCAGGTCATCTCCGAAAGCAGAATTCACATTTCCAAAACCTTGGAAATCCAGGCTCCGCGAAGCCTTATTTTATGCAGTCCCTGGGGCCCTTCTCGCAGGATCCTCGCTGTGGCTTCTGTAAACAGCCTTCCCACGCCATCCCCGGCCCCTCTGGCTTTTACCGAAACCCGACCACGATTGCTCACGTCGGCCGGCCTCCTAGGAACACAGCTGCCACGCGCCATGCCAATCCCTGGAATGACCGGAACCCCAGAGGGAGCACGAGAACCTGCTGACTGCGGGCCGTTCTTCGCACCGTTGTCTCCTCTCCCTCATGCCGATGGACTTTCAGAAACGTTTAGCAGACACTGAGTCCATGCAGCTGGGTGGGGGAGGGGGAGGGGAGGCCAGGAGCAAGAGCAGAGACCTTTGCCTCTAGAGAGAGCAGGCAGCTGGGCCCTGCCTCCATCAGGCATCTGCTGAAGACGGGGTGAATGTGTGTGTGTCCGCACATGTGAGTGTGTGTATAGGATGTGTGTACTGGTGTGAGTGTCTGTATGCATGTGTGAGTGTGTGTACATGTACGTGTATGCATATTGTGTATATGTGCATACCTGTGTGAATGTGTGTGTGTCTGTAAACAGCCTTCCCATGCTGTCAGTGTGCACATGTGAGTGTGTGTGCACAATGTGTATACCTGTGTGAGTGTGTGTCTGTGTGTCTGTGTGATTGTGAGTGTGTGTGCATGATGTGTGTACCTGTGTGAGTATGTGTGTGTGTGTCTGTGTGCATGTGTGAGTGTATGTGCATGATGTGTGTACTTGTGTGACTGTGTGTGTCTGTGTACATCTGTGAGTGCATGTGTATGATGTGTGTACCTGTGTGAGTGTGTGTGTCTGTGTGTCTGTGTGATTGTGACTGTGTGTGTGCATGATGTGTGTACTTGTGTGACTGTGTGTGTCTGTGTGTCTATGTGCATGTATGACTGTGTGTGCATGCAGGTGAGTGGGTGGAAGGCAGAGAAGACCTCAGAGACCCCTGCTAGGAGCTGCCTACCTCCCAGAAGGACTGCCCTCCAGGGGGTATTAGACCCTGCAATCAGCGCTAGCTTCCTCCCAGCCCCTCCCCACTTATGGAATTGGCTCAGGGGATAAGGGCTGCCCCAGAAAGGCAAATGCGCATCTTAATCTAGCTGGGAAAATCCAAAAACATCTTTCCGATCTTCTTACTGAGGCAGCCATCTGCGGGCTGGGACACTGACCCTCCCCCACGCCGGCCTTTTCCCAGAAGAGCTGTGCCCCAGGAGCCGTCTCCGCAGTGACAGCAGAGCCGGAGCGAGCCGGCTGAACCCTGCGGCTGACGTCAGCTGGCCACGCCGTGAGAGATTAACGAGTGCAACAAGTTCACGGGTCTCAAAGCCACTCAGAGGAGAGACACCAAGATAAACTGCCCGATCTGCCTCTGTGCCAGAGCGGCCGCCCACACTTCCCTCTCCCCCCAGGGGGGCAGACGCAGGCAGGAGGGGCCTGGGGGATGCACAGGCCTCAGTGCGCATGCAGCTGGACCCCCTCAATTTTCTCCCACTTCAGTGTGCATCCACCCACCCAGACAGGATGACAGCACCCGGACCCCCAGGCTGACTCTCGGGCGGTGTGGGCCTGCGGACTGGCCTTCTGCGCGCCCCCCCCCCCCCCCCCGCTGGCAGGGTAGGCCAAGGCCGGCAGCCTGCGGGCCTCTCTCTGAGCAGGCCCGGGCTGCCTCTTGCCCTTGGCCACCTCTGCACAGTCACCTGCCCTCCCTGGCTCCAGTGTCCGCATCTTCTGAACGAGCCTGAGATGCCAGGGGTGTGCGTGCGTGGGAGGACCTGTGTCTCCATAACTGGCACAGAGGAGGCATCTGCTCACGGAATCAAGTTTTGCATCTGAGAGCCGGGAGCCCCAACACAAGTAGAATCCTGGGCACTGAAGCCCAAATCTCAGAGGGTTCTGTGGGAGCGCGCGCACACACACACACGCACGCACACACACACACACGTGCGCCTTCATTTACTAAAATATGATCAGATCTGTGGGTTCCCTGACGTTTGCTTGCTCCTGAGAAGAACGAAAGAGAAAGCAGTGAGAGGGGACTGCCCGGGGCCTCGGACCTCAGTCACTCAGTCTGGTCTCCATCTGATGGAAGTTTCACGACTGAGTGACAGCGAGGTCCGAGGCCCCGGGCAGTCCCCTGTCACTCAGTCGTGAAACTTCCATCAGATGGAGACCCCGCTTGTGCCAGGCGCTGGGGACTGAGCCGAGCAGGCGCCCGCTGCTGCCCCCGAGGAAATCATGGAGCCAGACACAAGCGAAGGACGCGCACGTACGGCTTGGAGTGCTGACATGACAACATGAAACGCTGCCCAGCCGGCACCGCTCCGGGGCTGAGTGCCAACTAATGAAGCAGGAGGTCACAGTCCGTTCCCGGTCAGGACACACGCCCAGGTTGTGGCTCCGTCCCCGATGTGGGGTGCGCCAGAGGCAGCCCATCCCTGATTCTCCTGCATTCTGGACGTCCCTCTCTCTCCCTTCCTCTCTGAAATCAATTTAAAAAAACAAAAAAACTTTATTTAGCCAAAACCGGTTTGGCTCAGTGGATAGAGCGTCGGTCTGCGGACCGAAAGGTCCCAGGTTCGATTCCGGTCAAGGGCATGTACCTTGGCTGCGGGCACATTCCCAGTAGGGGCTGTGCAAGAGGCAGCTGATCGATGTTCCTCTCTCATCGATGTTTCTGACTTTCTATCCCTCTCCCTTCCTCTCTGTGAAAAAAAATCAATAAAATATATTTTTTTAAAAACCTTTATTTAAAGAAAGGAAATAGGAAATGCTATGGAAACCGCCTGCGAGGAAGCAACGACGTGGAAAGCCTGGCGGCAGCTGGGCATTGGCAATGCCCTAAAGGGCACTGGGAGGGGCAGGGCCTCCCCAGCCGAGACAGGAGCTCAGAGGCAGGACGCGGCAGGACGACGGATGGCCGGTCACGGCTTGCACTGTCACGCGTGGACGGGAGAGGCAGAGGCCAGCTCAGCGCCGTGGAGGGCCTGGTGAGCTGGGCAGACACCCCTCGGGAGGGTGGTGGGTGGGCACACACTGGGCGCGGAAACAGCAGAGTGACCCCATCACTCTGTGCCCTGGACAGAACCCGGGGGCCGCTGTGGAGGGGGACGGCGGACACGATTAGGAGGGAAGCCGTTCAGGAGGCAGGAGGCGGAGACCTTGTGTCCAAGAGGGACTGCCCAGGGACGGGGATGAGGCAAGGAAATCAAAGAACAAGACCTGCTCAGACTCGTCTCAGATCTGTGTCCCCACTTTGCTCAGGGCAAGATTTGCACGCGGATGAACCCCCGGAGGCCCGAGCACCCGAACTTAGACACCAGCTCTCCAAGGGGCATCTCACGCCCCCTCCCAGCCACCGGCTCCGGCAGTTGGGTAATGGCCAAGGAGCCAGACCGGGCCCAAAGGATAGGACAGTGTCTCAGGACTCGGATTTGGGCTCAGCCTCCCCTCAGATGAGGGCCTTGGGCAAGTTCCCGAGCCCCTGGGAACCTGCGAGTCCTCGTCGATGTCGTGGGCATAATGACACCCGTTTCCGGGGGTTAGATCACGTCCCAGCCCTGACTGGTGTTGCTCAGTGGATAGAGCATCGGCCTGCAGACTGAAGGGTCCCGGGTTCGATTCCAGCCAAGGCCACATGCCCAGGTTGCGGGCTTTATCCCCAGTGGGGGGGGGGGGGGGAGGTGCAGGAGGCAGCCAATCAATGATTCTCTCTCATCATTGATGTTTCTATCTCTCTTTCCCTCCTCCTCTCTGAAATAAAGATATATTTTTTTAAAAAATAAAAAAATAAATCATGTCCCAGCGTGAGATCTGGCTCACGGGAGGCGGCCCAGGTGGCGGGGTGACACGGAGCCTGGGCTGCAGCTGGTGCTCGGTCCGGCCCTCGTCTGCTCACCTGTCTCTTCCAAACCCAAACGCCTGCTAATGTAAAGCTCAGCGATGGAAATCAGAAAGGCTAGAAGGGCATCTGGTGGGTGTAAGTCCTTCACTCTTTTGAAATCATTTATTCCCTGGGCATCAATTCAATATCATTACTTTATTTTTATTTTTATTTTTTAATATATTTTATTGATTTTTTACAGGGAGAAAGGGAGAGGGAGAGACAGTTAGAAATATCCATGAGAGAAAAACATCCATTCGCTGCCTCCTGCACACCCCGTACTGGGGATGTGCCTGCAACCAAGGTACATGCCCTTGACCAGAATCGAACCTGGGACCCTTCAGTCCGCAGGCCGACGCTCTATCCACTGAGCCAAACAAGTTAGGGCTATTTTTCTTTTTAACATGCCACTGATTTTAAAGCATTGCTCTTAATTTAAAAAAAAAAAAAACAAAACAAAAACAAAACATGGATGGGTTAAAATGATCCTGGGTGTCCCTAACTGGTGAAGGGTGAATGTCCCAAGAACAAGAATAACCACAATCCAGTTATCACCTTCAGACATTTGCCCTGACAATACTTCTCTGGCCCCTCGTGCCTCCTTTGGATTCGGTTGAGATTCGTATTCTCAGCCAGAACATTGCACACACGTTTCCTTCTCGAGGTCTCACACGTGTAGACACACATGTCCACCTGTCCTTCAGAAGTTGTCTTTTCTTGATCGCATGCTCAAAGGCGACGTCAGATTTTTCCTCGGTATCCCTGTGTTTTCCCCTCCCTCTGAAGCTGCTTTAGGACCATGCAAATATCCTGCTCTTGACTAAATTCCCACCATCCCCTGGGGGCGGTCACCAGCCTTTCAGCCCTCACAGACCACCAGTGGGCACCGCTGCCCCGGGGTTGAGGATCCACTGATCCTTTCCTGATCCAACCTTTGCGATGATGTTTGCAAAACAATGATTGCAAATGCTTTCCTTGGTCACCAGGGTATCCCTCCACTCCAAGCAATCAAGAACCTCTAGACAGAGAGCCCCTAAAACACTGGCAGGTGCTGACCATTTAATGGGCAAACTACAGGTCATTAAAGGTTGTATTCGTGTTCATCAAAGAAGGGGCTAAACCCAACATTTATCAAGTACCCACTGCATTCAAGCCCTTTCTATACTTTAGCTCGGTGACCCTTCCGGGGGCCCCCCCAGGACCGTGGTCGACAAACTGCGGCTCTCGAGCCACATGCGGCTCTTTGGCCTTTTGAGTGTGGCTCTTCCACAAAATACCTCGGCCTGGGTGAGTCTATTTTGAAGAAGTGGCGTTAGGAGAAGTTTAAAAATTTTGGCTCTCAACAGAAATTCCAATCGTTGTACTGTTGATATTTGGCTCTGTTGACTAATGAGTTTGCCAACCACTGGCCCTAGGAGGTAGGTACTTCTTCTTTCACAGGTTAACACGCTGAGCTCAGCGAGACTGGCTAACATGCCCGGAGTCAATCAGCCACCAAATGGCCACCCTGAGATTTGAACACAGGTCCATTGACTCGAAAGCCCATGCCTTTTCCACTCCACCACTCCCAGTGCTCGTTTCCCATTCCCTGCAAAACGGACCTAAGCTGTTGGGTCTCTCATCACCCTGTGCCCACCGGAGGGGAGCCTCCTGCAGGGACAGCACTGCCACCGAGCCTGGGTGCCGCCCACACGCAATGGCTGAGAAAGGCCCAGCCATGATGCCAATGGACCCGATTCAGTGCCCACACTGGCCCTCTCGCTCTCTATCCGTCCTGAAGGTAATGCCCCAGCGTGTTCCACACCCCACATCCCCTGGTTCTCTCCTGGGACGAGGAAACAACCAGCCACAGAGTCCTCACCGAAGCTCCGCCCGGAAACCTTCCTCTGCTCTCCCTCCCTTTTCAAGCAGGCTTCCCCACAATGCCCGAACAGACGCCTTTTGTTCCCCCAGCTCCATACTACAAGGTCCCCTATTGTTCTTTAATGCAGATTACGTTTCCCTCTGGAATCTGGGATGGCTTTGCCAAGCAGCAAAGGCAATAGTGCAGTTTTTGAGAGACTCATTCAGGTGTGTTATGGTAATGAGTGGCGCCTGTCTGGAATGAGCATGTTGGTTCAGTGATGACCACACTGATGACAGTGAGAACAGTACATCCTTGAAAACTCAAGGGTGACATTGGAATTGTGCCTTCAAAGGCCAGCACAACTGATGGGGGAGAGGGAGGTGCAGTGATACTGTACCCACAGTCAGCACGAAGCCCACTGATTCATTAACAAGACTAACTGTGCCCCGCCAGTGTTTCTCAGTGGCTAGAGCATCAGACCACAGACAGAAGGTCAAGGGCATGTACCTGGGTTGCAAGTTCGTTCCCAGCCCCCTGTCAGGCAACCAATGTGTGTCTCTTATCTCTTTCTCTATCTATCTACCTATCTATCTATCTACCTCTCACCTCTTCCAGCCCTTTCACTCTCTCTAAAAATCAAAGGAGCCGAAACTGGTTTGGCTTAGTGGATAGAGCCTCAGCGTGGGGATTGATGGGCCCCAGGTTCAATTCCAGTCAAGGGCATGTACCTTGGTTGCAGGCTCATTCCCCAGTAGGGGGTGTGCAGGAGGCAGCTGATCGATGTTTCTCTCTCATGGATGTTTCTAACTCTCTATCCATCTCCCTTCCTCTCTGTAAAAAAATCAATAAAATATCCTATATAATAAAAGGCTAATATGCAAACTGTCTTCAGGAGTTCAACTGACCGGGAGTTTGACCGCTCACTATGATGTGCACTGACCACCAGGGAGTGGTGCAGAATGAGGGAAGGCCCCAGCTGCTACTCGGCAGCCAGCAGCCAGGGGAAGAAAGACCCCAGCTGGAAGACCCTAATTGGCCCTGATTGCTGGGGAGACCAAGGGACCATATTCGTGCACCAGACCTCTAGTATTTTTAATAAATAAATAAATAAATGTCAATGGGAAAATTCCTCAGGTTAGCATTAACAAAAAAATAATAATAATGATTGTGGAGGCAGCCTTGTTCAGAGAAATCAGATCTCACAACACTGACTCCTGGCTGGACTCCTGAGGAGGAGAATGAGCTTCGATGTCAGCTCGTGCTGCTGCCTCTCTTCAGGAGATCTCAGCGCTGGCGTGGGCACTGCTCTCGTCCTAGGAGAGGGGACGGGACGGAGAGCTGTGCAGAAAGGAACACCCCCCAGAGGGCAGCAGAAGGCTGAACGTACAGCTGCTGCCCGAGAGGGCGGAGGAGAGAAGGACACACAGAAACATCTAGAACAAGGTCTCAAACATGTTTAGCAGTAAACCTCTTACTCAAATGGAATTTTGCACAGAACCCCAATATGGATATAATGATATTTAGTTTTTTGTTGTTGTTTTTTAAAGAAGAGCACAGCTGCCTTAGCAGGGTGTATTTTGTGTTTTTATTTTTTTAAATATATTTTATTGATTTTTTACAGAGCGGAAGGGAAAAGGATAGAAAGTCAGAAACATCGATCAGCTGCCTCTTGCACGCCCCCTACTGGGGATGTGCCCGCAGCCAAGGTACACGCCCTTGCCGGAATCGAACCCGGGACCCTTCAGTCCCCAGTCCCACGCTCTATCCACTGAGCCAAACCGGTCTCGGCATGATATTTAGTTATCATGATTTTATTTAAAAGTGAAAACTGTTATATTTATTATAAAGTGAGTCAATGAGATTAATCACATGCTGTTTTGTTAGACATGAAAACTTCGAGTTGGGGGTTAAGGATGACTGGTGTGCATTGTATCAGCTTCAGCCCCCAATCTATTTCTCTGTTGGCTTTTAGTTACACAGCATCAAGTAAAATCCTTTTTTAACTATTTATTTGTAAGGTTGATTATTATTTTTTAGTAGATGTTTACTGATTTCAGAGAGGAAGGAAGAGGGTGAGAGAGATAGAAACATCAATAACGAAAGAGAATCATTGATCGGCTGCCTCCTGCACGCCCCACACTGGGGATCAAGCCCACAACCTGGGCGTGTGCCCGGACCTGGTATCGAACCCTTACCTCCTGGTTTATAGGTTGATGCTCCAGCGGGGCTCAAGTAAAATTCTGACTTGTACTTATAAGCAGGGACCACCTGGGTGAGCTTTGCTGCTCACTCTGCAATCTCAGGATACTTTTCCAATGCAGTAAACTGAAATAATCCGAGAAGCTGTATTCTAAGCTCCACCGGAAAAATAGCTAACCTTGCAACATAAGTTAACTTGTTCACAATTGCTGATGTGGTCAAGAAATTGATATGTTTTATAAAATAAGTGACCACATAAAATAGTTTGGGTTTTTTTAGTTAAAAGCCATGGATCGAAAGCTGTGGTACACATACACAGTGGACATCACTCGGCTGTAAGAAAGAATGAAATCTTACCATTTGTGGCAGCCTGGGGAGGTCTAGAGGGCATTGGGCTGAGTGAAAAAAGTCAAGCAGAGGAAGACAAACACCATATGATTTCACTTACGTGAAATTAAAGAACAGAATAAACAAACAAAACCAAACCAAAATAGACTCAAAGAGAGAGAGAATAGACCGATGGCACCAGGGGGAGAGGAGCTGGGTAAAAAAAAGACGAAGGGATTAAGACGTACAGATTGGGCCGGCCAAAATGAAGTCCATTTTCATTTTGTGGCTCAGCGGTTGAGTATCAACCCAGGAACCAAGAGGTCTCGGGTTCGATTCCCAGTCAGGGCACATGCTCGGGTTGTGGGCTCGATCCCTGTAGGTGGCGGGCAGGGGTGGCCGATCACTGATGTTCGTCTCTTAGCGATGTTTCTATTTCTCTACTCCTCTCTCTTACCCTCTCTCCAAAAATCAATAAAAATCATGTTCTTTTTTAAAGAGAAGTACGAAGCGGAAGTCACAGAGCAGTCACAGGGATGTGAAGCACAGCAGAGGGAGCAGAGCCAACGAAACTGCAATAACTGTGTGTGAACTGTCAGGGGAAACACTGTAAAAGAGACGATTGCCCAACTGCTATGCTGTACACCTGAAATGAACACAAAATAATGATGCGTGTACACTGTAACTGAAAAATGAAAAATGCTTCAAGGGGGGCACCTCTCTGATGCCTGTAAAATTTCAGACCGTTGATATATAAAGATATGTCAGCACTAAATGTGGACTTGGGTAATGTTTAAAAGTAAAAATACATCTTACAACAGACATTTGAATCAAATGCTGGCCCAGTTCCTAACGCACCGCGACAGGGCCCTCGGATTCCCCTTGTTCGCTAGGGGAACAATGCACGAAGGGTCCCGTATTTGAAAAAACAATAATTAATGGGCCTGTGTTAAGACTCAAGCAGACTCCAACCACGAAGACAAGAGGAGAGACAGTCCAGAGAAGGAAGACGCTGACGGCGCCTTACCATGCTAGCGGTCAGCAGCTGTGCGTCGCTGCAGGTGGCCCAGGACCAAACCAGAGAGGGTGGGACCTGCATTCCCACCATGTGTCCACCATCCAGACACCATTGCTGACATGTACACACAAGGAACTGTTTGACATTGAAACTGGGACTCAAACATTTTTGTTATTATATGTTTATGTCTAGTCTGCAGAGGCAAGATTTTTTAAAGAAAAGAAATGGGGAAAAATAGATACAGAGAGAGGCAAGGAAGTATTGAACAGACTGTCAAACTACAGCGGGAAGGCAGGGGAGGGGGAGCAGGGGCTGTAAGGGATCACCCGAAGGACTTGTATGCATGCATATAAGCATAACCAATGGACACAAGACACGGGGGGGGGCAGGTGAGGGCATGTGCTGGGGGGTAGGGGAGGCCAGGGGGAGGTCAATGGGGGGGGAGGGAGACATATGTACTACTATTTGTAAAACTTTAAACAATAAAAAATTTTAAAAATAAAAATAAAAAGACTCAAGCAGAAAAACATATATACCCAAATGTCAATAGTGGTTCTCTTGCTGATATTACAAGTAGGATTTTGCGTTCTCTTTTCCAGTCTTCGCTATACAAATGTTTCCACCACCAGCAGGGACCGCCTGCACCGTCGTTAGAATAACAACGATCCGGCAATAGCACGCTGATAGTTGCTCAGCTTCCCCTCCGTTCAAAAGCACTGAGGAGCTCCCCTGCTCCTTCGCCCGAGAGCACCACGCCGCCCGGTAATGGAAAAAGACGTGACTTGCCTTCCCCCTGAGGGACACTTCGGGGAGATGATGACAGCTGCCATGACAACCAGGGGAGGATGCGATGTCACATAACGAGCCAGTGGCTGCCACGTTCCCATCCCAACGAGGAGCTCGAGCCGCCAGCTGGAAAGCCAGCCGAGGCCTCGCTAAGGGCACCTGCTCGGTAATGACTACATGTTTCCCCTCGTCATGCATCCGACTCTGCAAACAGCCCGACCCGTCCACAGCCCCCCACCCCCATTTGTGGAGAGCTCAGACGACACCCCCAGGGACCTGGGTCCGCCTGCAGGTGCATCTCCACCAACAGCGACCGACTGGGCGGGAGAAAGCGCCGAGAAAAAATACAGTTGCCTCGGCATCTGCTATTGCCTCTCCCCAGGACGGGTCAACGTTGGCTTTCCCATTAGAGAAAACCTCACAAACTCTCCCCCGTGGGGACTGCCAGTCCCAGCGACTGCACAGCCAGAGTGAGATGCGTGATGAGGTCTCCGACAAGGAACGTGACATCCCCAGACGCTGTTGGCACAGAGATCGGCACAGGGCGGGCCAGCTGCTCTATGGAAGGAGCCAGCCGGCCCCGGCTCCCGGCCCAGCCCCACCGCTCCGTCCCCTGCGCCGCGGGTTCCTCGCCGATAAACTGAGAATGATGATGAGTGGAAAGGGTTGTTGAACATAAACTAGGGAGCTGTGGTACTCAAACCCTAACGTTCGTTCCCCTAACGTTCGTGTCCGTCCTCCAGTCTCCACGGGACCAGCACAAAGCCGCCTCTGTCCCCTGCCACTCCTCCTGCCAGCCAACCACAGAAAAAACAGGCTCTGGGGTTCTCACACATGCTGTTTTCTCTGCCAAGAATGTCCCCAAAATCTCTCCCCTGCCCATGTCATTCTCAGCCTCACCCAGTTCCTGCTCCCCAAACAAAGCCACACATCAGAATGACTTAGAGAACTTCCTAAAACCGCACCTGCCGGGCCCCATTCCGCAACGACAGGATCAAGGCTGGGGGCTCGGAAGTCCTGCCGAAGTTCCCCACTCGGTTCTTCCGCAGCCAGCCCTGCCCTGGAGGTGCTTGGAACCACCCACCCGGCTAATTCTTTAGCCCTCGGCTTACGGACTCTCACACGTGGCCGGGGTTCAGCCACTTTGGACAACAGCTTGGCAATTCCTTAAAACTTAACCACGAGCTCTCCATTCAACCCGGAGTTTCCCTCCTGGGAATCTACTCGAGAGAATAAAAACATATGTGCACGCAAACGCGTGCAGCCAAAACATGGAAACACCCTGTCCACTAAGGGATGAGTGGACAAGCAAACGTATGCATCAATAGAATGGACACTCCTGGGAATAACACAGGAGGCGGTCATACATGGTGACCACACAACTCTGAAAACCTACCAAGCACCGTGGACTGGACTTGTAAACGGGGTGAACGTATGATATATAAATTACACCTCAGTGAAACTGAGTGAAGAGATGGGAGGAGGAGGCCGAAACCGGTTTGGCTCAGTGGATAGAGCGTCAGTCTGTGGACTGAAAGGTCCCGGGTTCGATTCTGATCAAGGGCATGTACGTTGGCTGTAGCACATTCCCAGTAGGAGGTGTGCAGGAGGCAGCTGATCGATGTTTCTCTCTCATCGATGTCTCTGACTTTCTATCCCTCTCCCTTCCTCTCTGTAAAAGAATCAATAAAATATATTTATTTTTTTTAAAAAAAAAAAAAAAAGAGAGGAGGAGGCGGGGAGGAGGAGCGAGGCTGAAAGGCTGAGGCCACGCCTCTGCTGACCCTCGGTTACCCTCATCCTTTCGGAACCCTTCCAACCCGGGCCAGGGATGTTGCTTTTAACATCAGCGTCCCCATGAGCCTGCAAACCCTTCCAGAATGAGAAACTGTCTCATGTGTCCTCAGATGTGCAGGGCAGCCAAAGGGCACCTAGCCAATGTTGGGAAGAGAAGGACGAGGGACGAGTGACCGATTGAGCTTTCGGTTGAAATAAACTATAAGAAACATCTGGTCCTGAGAGCTTCCTCTCCAGTGGCCTCCTTTGCACAAGGTCAAGAGCCCTGTCACTGGGATGCTGAGCAGAGACGCTGGCCGACCCGCAAGTGCACCGAGTTCTTACCGGGGGCATGTCCCGGTGTTAAACGCCCCTCCCTGGCATCCCCACACACAGTCAGGCTCACACAGACCACTTTAATGTCTGAAGAGCGGAGAGAGGGGGGAGAGGGAGAGAGAGAGAGGGAGAGAGAGAGAGAGAGAGAGAGGGAGAGAGAGGGGGGGAGAGGGAGAGGGGGGGGAGAGAGGGAGAGAGGGGGAGAGGGAGAGAGAGAGAGGGAGAGAGAGAGGGAGGGAGGGAGAGAGGGGGAGAGGGAGAGAGAAAGTGTAAGTCGGGATGGAGGTGTAAGTTTGAATACAATGTGTGTGTGACTGGTGAGACAGCACTCCACAGACAGACCATGGTGCGAAATGCTTGGATGAGTCTCTGTTGGCTTGTACAGGGGGAGAGAGACAGAGACAGAGAGAGACAGAGAGAGAGAGAGAGAGAGAGAGAGAGAGAGAGAGAGAGAGAGAGAGAGAGAAAGAAAGAGAGAGAGATGAGAAGTCTTAAATGCCTATATATACCATTAAGTTTCCCCTCCCCGTCCCAGTTAAAGATCAAACTGCGGAAGACTATTATGAAAAACTAGGATGGAGAAAACATGGAAACGGAGTCACCTAATAGTAACAGAGGGCGTCTCTGAAAAATGAGGTGCCCTTTCCCGAGTCCCTAATGTGAGCTGCATCGTTTCACAGGCGAATGAAGGGACTAAGCCTCCCTTTGTCTTCTTAACAAAATGCAGCAAGCAGGAAACGAGGAGCCCCAGCCCCGAGGGCCCCTGTCCTGACAGTGTGCACGTCCGTCTGGTTTACCCGAGAGGAGAGTGAGCTCAGGAGGACCCGGGAGGCCCAGGCGCAGTGGAGGAGCCGGTGATGGCACGAGAGCAGGCGGAGTCCGCACAGTGTGCCTTTGGGAACACAAATCTGATGGCGTCTCTTCTGCTTAAAGCCGTTAGCTGCCCTCCACCGCGCTTGAGAAAAAGACCAAAACCCTGCAGCTGGACCCCCCTTCACCTCTCCAGCCTCTTCTGCATCCACATTCCTCCTCTACCCACCCTCCAGCCACAGGGCCTTTGCAAGGCTGCCCACTCCACCTGGATGCTCCCTTATCCCTTCCATCAGGGAAGCCCCCCCGCCCCCAGGCTGGGCTCCATCCCACTGCCAGGCACCACACAGCACCTGCCCCTCCGTCAGAGGACACAGCGCCAGGGCCTGTGGGCTCTGCCGAACGGGTTAGCGTCATTCACGTTGCAGACCTAGAGCCTCACACCCTGCTCTCACTCGGCGGGCACTCCACCAAGAATGCCTAAGCGACGGATTGCAATCGTGGGCAAGCAGGGATGCTATTGTCGGCACACTGCGGCTCGCGAGCCACATGCAGCTCTTTGGCCCCCTGAGTGTGGCCCTTCCACAAAATACCACGTGCGCGGGGGCGCACGTACAGTGCGACTGAAACTTCGTGGCCCAGGCGCAGACGTCGGTTTTTGGCTCTCCAAAGAAATTGCAAACATTGTGCCGTTGATATTTGGCTCTGTGGACTCGTGAGTTTGCCGATCACTGGGCTAGACAGATGCACAAACCAATCGTGCCAGGCCCATGAGCCCCGTCTGGGAACGTAGGCCTGGCCCTGCCTGTGGTGGGAAGCTACTGTGTGGTTTTAGACTGGAGGGCAGCAAGGCCAGTGTGTGGTCCAAAAGAACATTCTAGCTGCCGCGGGGAGAGGGGTTCAGAGGGGAGGCGAGACCACTGGGAAATACTGCGATGGCTCAGGGAGAAAGGAGGGGGGTCTGACCTGAGGCACACGAGATGGAGGGGAAAGTCTGCACAGGAAAGGGTTTGGAGAAGAAAATCCAGAGCCCTCGATGACAGGTGAGAGGAGGTGGGGGTGGGCACGCGGGAAGGAATCTAGATGGTTCCCAGGCTCAGGGTGCAGGAGCCTGAGCGTCCTGAAGGGTAGAAACTGGACGTGGGTCTGAAACCAGCTGCTGGCCTCCTGAGGCCTAAGTTTGGGGGCCTGTGGGATGGAGCTCTTGGTCTCTGGCTGGGATATTGGAGGAACTGAATGAGCTGTTGTTAAAGCCAGTGCTTCACAATCAGTATGTTCTTTGAGGGATGTGGGGGATGCCCCCAGGCAAGACACCTTGAGCATTCTTTAAATCATTGCCGGCTGAATCCAGGGCGTCTTGGAAAAACACATTCGACAGCAAGGCTGAACATGTTATCCGCTTGGCTTAACTTTGCCTCAGGTGTCGGGGAGAGGGCCTGGAAATGTAAATCCAGTCTTGCCCCGGGAATGGGGGAATGAATAGGGCCTGGGCCCACGGAAACTCCTTGGATCCTAATGTTGGAGAGACCCCTTTGTGCTGTGGAATATAAATAAACCGCTGCTGTTTGGGTTTGAGTCTCTGTCTCTCCATTAGAGAGAACAGACGTCCCACCCGGCCCCAGCTTTTTACGTCTATTTCTGCGTCTTCTCTTCTCTTTCCTTGATGTCTTCATCCCCAGCTCCTCTACTCTGAAACTGGACCCAGTCTCTCTCCACGCTGGACGTGGGAAAGAGAGAGGAACACCCATAATGTTCACCATCGCCATCAGGCGCAGCCCTCACACGGGCTGAGTCATGAAAGCAGCCTCCTTGGGACAGGTGCTAAGACCGGACTCACACTCTCCCCGAACTTCGGCCTCGTGTCAACGTTGCCCGGTCCTCAACAGTGGGCCACGTGACGAGAAAGGAAGAAAACGCGTCCCCTTAGAGAGCGGGCCTCCCCGGCCGGCAGAGGGGTGGGGCCTGCTTCTGCTCAGAGCCCTGCAGGGCCCCTTTAAGATGCTGGACGACCCCCCCCCCCCACCGCGGCACTCACCGGCCTGACAGAATTAGAAACCTAATGCGACTTCCAACTGCTAAAGAGCAGTGAGTCACCAGGCCCGGTGACCTCTTCTTGGAAACGGCGAACAGACGACTTTAGAATAAACACCCACCCGGCCCGTGCGGCTCAGCGGTTGGGCGTCAGCCTCCGACGCAGGAGGTCGCCATTTGACTCCCAGTCAAGGCACATGCCCAGGCTGCAGGTTCAGTCCCCGGAGGGGGGGCTTGCAAGAGGCGGTCGGCCAATCATTCTCTCTTATTGTTGATGTTTCTACCTCTCTCTCCCTCTCCCTTCCTCTCTGAAATCGATTAAAAAATATATTTTTTTAGATCAATAAGATAAAAATCCACCTCCTTTCCCACCCGCTGCCTAAATCCTACTGTGTTCACCGGCGCGCCGGGTGCCACGCCAGCTCCCTCCAGGGCCTCTCGGACGGCGAGAGCTTCCCAAGGCTGCAGGGTCCCCTGCTTTGTGACTCCAGGGCCAGCCTCTGAGGCAGCCCCAACACCTTCGGGTTTGGCAGGCGGGAAGGAAAGGGAGGAAGGGAAGGGAGAGGAATGAAGATTTGCGAGCACGTGGGATGGTCTCAACACGGGCCCAGCACTGAAGGTGCGTCCTGTCGCACACAGGTGTTATTCCTGGGTTACAAGACTCGGAAAGAAGGTTCAGGAAGGTCGAGAGAGGAGTTTGATGTCTCATGAGCGGTGAGCGGCAGAGCTCAGCAGCCCGACTTGTGGGCTCCCCACCGCACGCACTGCCATCATTCTGTGAGATGATCTCCAAGAGTCAACCTGTCTGGGGAGCCCTAGCCAGGTTGCTCAGCGGACAGAGCGCCGGCCTGCAGACTGAGGGTCCCAGGTCGGACACTGCTCAAGGGCACGTACCTCGGTTGCGGGCTCAGTTGTGTGGGAGGCAACCAAGGGATGTGTCCCTTTCACATCAACGTTCCTCTCTCTCTGTGTGTCTCCGCCACCCTCCCACCGGCTTTAAAAACCAATGGGAAAATATCCTGGGGTGAAGATTAGCAAACAAAAAATAATTATGTCCGGCGAATAAAATATACAGTTCGGCAGGTCCAACAGAGCATCCCCCAATGAAAAATAAATTAAATTAAAAGGGAAAAGAGACTCGCACAGGACCCAAGCTCTGAAGACTTGCTCTGAAACCCTCGTTCCATTGGCCCCTCCACTTGGGAAAGCTTTCTGGTAGAATTAGACCATCGATCCGAAAGGCCAACCCGATCCTAGTGGTTATTCATGATCAAGTCCAAGATAACTGACCCTCCTCTCATTTCCCTTCCCAAGCCCATGGATCCCACCTGAGCCACACCATGCTGCCCCCGAGAAGAGAGGGAGCCCGGCTGTCTGCCCCGAAGCCAGAAAAGCAGGGGTGGTCAAATCAGTCCACGTGACTTCCTCGCAGAACCACCTCGAGATGGCATCTGTGTGCCAGCTCGCACAGGCATAGTCTCTGTGGTCCAAGCTCCATCCTCCGGCGCCTGCCTGCCAACCAGCACAGGAAGTGCCAACCAGCTCTGCCCAGAGCAGCTGACGGTGTCACCCAGACCCAGCTGGCAGCCCTGGTGGCTGAGGCAGGAGCTCCAGACGCTGCCTGCTGGGAAGTCCTACCCGAAAACAAAGACAGCCCGCAGCCCAGCCAGCACTTGACATGAGGGGCTGGTGGGGGCTGAGGGAGGTAGCCGGGCCAGGCTGGGGGCACCATCCAGGGAGGCCGCTGTGGGTCTGGGAGGCATGCCCATCCCCTCGGTTCCAGAGCTTCCCTATCATCTCCACCAGCAGCTCCAGTGGATGGGTGCCCAGAGTGGGCCAGGTTCCTACATCCTCCTCCTGGTCTCCCCAACAACACAGCGATGAAGGAAGGAAACGGCGTCTGCTGCCCATGAGGGAGGGGCCTCAGAGAGCCGCTGGGACTGGGTCTGGAGCCCAGATCTCCTGCACCACCTTCCTTCCCACCTAGCGCCTGGCAGAGGGGAGCTGAGCATCTACAGCAGGACTCGCTTCACAAAGCCATCGCAAGGGACGCACTGAGTCAACTGCTAGGGAGACGGGAACATCTAGAGATCTCCCAGGGATTCATCAAGAACAATGCATCCCAGCCGGCATGGCTCAGTGGTTGCGCATCGACCCAGGAACCAAGAGGTCACTGGCTCCATTCCTAGTCAGGGCACATGCCCGGGTTTTGGCTCGATCCCCAGTGCAGGGCGTGCAGGAGGCAACTGAGCGATGGCATTTTTCTCTCATCGATGTTTCTGTCTCTCCATCCCTCTTCCTTCCTCTCTCTCTAGAAATCAATAAAAAAAATTTAATTACACAGCATCGGACACTGATGCCCAACAACATGTAAGTAAATGCCTTTTGGCAGGAAAGGCAAATCTTGAACAAGGAAAGTAGGTCAAGGTCATCCTTATAGCTTTTCAAGAGCAGTACATGGTGTTTGATCCAGCAAGACTCGGAGTTGGTCATTATTATTTTCATGTTAATAATATTATAGAAACATATTATTATGGGTGTATATTATGAATATGTAATAATATTATTACGATGGAAATAATATAGTAACAAACATTTATCTAAAACTACATGCCAGCTACTGTTCCAAGTGCCTGATGGACATTAGCTCATTTCATCCTCCAAAACCCAGGAGTCGGGTGATACAATTATCTTCTCGTAACAGAGGGACACACTGAAGTACAGAGAGGTTAAGTAACTTGTCCAAGGCCACCCCGCAAATAAACCGTGAGGCCAAAATTCAAACCAAGCAGCCAAGCTCCAGATCCATACTCTTCGCCTCCACACATCCTGCCTCTCAAACCCGGCAGGACCGGCGCCAGGTGCTCGGTACTGCTGTCTGTGCTCACACTGTTCAGGACAAACAACTCGAGTAACATGCATTCAAGTCAGAAGGCTTCGCATCCCCTCCGACGGGAAGAGACGGCCCCGCAGGCGAGCAGACCCACGCTGGCTTTGGCTTCCTTCCCTGAGCCCAGTCCAGGGGGTTCCTATATTAGGAAACACTCCAGTCTTCCCTCCTTTGTTCCCCACACAGACACTTCACTTCTTTTTTTTAATCTTCACCTGAGGATGTTTTTCCCATTGCTTTTTAGAGAGAGTAGAAAGGGGAGAGGGAGGAAGGAGGAGGCAGGAAGGGTGGGGGGGGGAGAGAAACATCAACATGAGAGAGATACATCGACTGGTTGCCTCCCGAACGCACGCCAACTGGGGTTGGGGAGCAAACTTGCAACCCAAGTACGTGCCCTTGACCAGAGAATCGAACCCGCGACCCTTTGGTGCCTGGGCACTCTCTAACCACTTAGCTATACCAGCCAGGGCCAGAACCCTTCGCTTCTGACACTTCAGGTCACCCAGTCCGTGGGGTTTTCTCCTCACCGAGAAATTCTGTGACACCAGCTGGGCACCCTACAATTTCACTCACTCCTGCCTCCATCCGCCCGGAGCCATGTCTGACCCACAGGTTAAGGGCTCAGTCCCATGGGAGTCTGCCCCCCACTTCAGATGCCAATCGCAAGTGGCAGGTCCCCAGGTTCCCACAACTTCCGTCCGACTTCGCCACAAATCGGAGGTTCCCATGACCTCCTCCCCCTTGGATTTGATAGTTCCTAGAACAGCTCACATTTACCGGTTTATTCATGGATTTGATGAAGGATACAGATGAGCAGTCAATGAACACAGGCGAGATTGGGGCGGGGGAGGGTCAGAGCACAGCAGCTTCTGTTCTGAGGAGTTTGGGTGTGTCACTATCCTATGTGGATGCGTCCATCGACCTGGAAGCTCCCCAAACCCCAGCCTTTGGGGGTTTTATGGAGACTCCATTTCCAGCCCTTCTCCCCTCTCTGGAGAAGGTGGGGGCGGGGACTGACTGGCTGGAAATGTCAGGATTCTAATTCTGGCTCGGCCTGTCGGGTGAGCAGCGCTCTTCTGTCCAGGAGCCGCCCAGAGCCCCCCCTCAGACTGTGTGTGCCCATGACTCCAGCCAGGCCGTGGAGGCTGGTGGGCACGCGGGCACACTGTGTGGCCAGGGAGGCACATGAGCCCATGGAGAGCAGCGGGATGCCCAGGCACACTTTGCTCTTGCTCCCATCGTGCGTCAGGGGCCAGCATGGATGTAGAGGGTGGCAGGCCACCTGTTAACCTGCCCCAGAGGGGCCCACAAACCCTCAGGGTCACACCATGGCCCTCGCCTGCTCCCACCACAGCCAGCTCCGTCACCGGGTGGGTGACTTCGGGTCACGGGACAGACACTGGACCAACACCCACGAGGTACCAGCCAGGCTCTGTGCGTGGCATCTGCTCCCCTGGCCGTGTCCACCCACCAGGAAGGGTCCCCAGCCGATGACTCCGAGAAGGAAGATGAGGCTCAGAGGAGCTAAATGCCTTACCGGCCAGCACAACAGGTGTTGGTGGGGCTCCAAAGCCCAGAGGGCCCCCCCCCCCCACAAACATGAGCTCCCAGCTGGCACACGCCCTGCAGCCGTGTACTCCGATCGCTGGCTGGCCCTCAGGGTCTCGCTCCTCAAGATGAAGCCTCGTTTAACAAGCATTAAGTCAGTGGTTCTTAACCTCTCTAATGCCACGACCCTTCAATACAGTTCCTCATGCTGTGGGGACCCCCAACCATAGAATTATTTTCGTCGCTACTTCATAACTGTAATTTTGCTACTGTTCTGAATCGTAATATAAATATATCTGTGTTTCCCGATGGTCTGAGGCGACCCTGCTAGCGGTTCTCACCCTGTGGGTCGCGACCATCGGAAAACACAGATGTTTACATTACGATTCAGAACAGTAGCAAAATTACAATTATGAAGTAGCGATGAAAATAATTTTAAGGGTGGGGGTCCCCACAGCATGAGGAACTGTATTGAAGGGTCGCGGCATGAGAAAGGTTGAGACCCACTGCATGACGTGTTCCTAATGACAAAAGGCATTGTGAAGGCATTTCAGAGTTAGCAAACCAGACTTCCCTGCGCAGCCCTGGACCTCCCCACAAGCTCTGAAACTGAGGGTCAGGCTCCCCGATTCACAGATAAGGAAACAGGCTCAGAGAGGGGAAGTGGCTACGAGGCAGGATGGGGCCTAGAAGGCGGAGGTGAATGTCAGGGCAAGGACCGTGACATCTGACAGCCCCTCGTGCCGCACTCCGCTCCAGTCCTCGGAGAAAGCTGAGGGGAACGGGGAGCCCGGGCAACTGGTCCTGGCAGGTGGCTGCAGGATATTTCACTTAGATCCTTACTCGGTTCTGTGCACCCATCACTCCCAATCAGGGGTCCCATGCCCGGGGGTCTCGCCCCCACCCACACAGACAAGGCACTTGGCTGAGAGCACCAAGCCCAGCCTGGGCTGAGCAAGTCCCACCCAGGGCCAGCCTCCGTGCCCCGGCTGCAGAGGGGGCCACACCCCAATGCCTGCAGCCAAGGCCCCTGGCCTGGGCCACCCCAGCCCTGTCTCCCCCAAACCCCTCTGGAAGGAGTAGCTACCAGCAGTCGTCCCCCCTCAGCGTGGGTTCCCAGGTCCCCCAGAGTCCAAGGGCAGGGCAGAGAAGCCTCACTCCAGCCCCTGGGGTCTCCCATCTCCATCTCGGGGGGCCCTCTTTTTCCTCCTCTGGGACAAGCTCACTGAGAGGAACGGGCGGCAGCGGAGTCAGGGGCCGTTGCTACAGGAGACGCATCCCTCCGTTAGCAACACCTCTCCGGTGCCGGCCCAGAATTTTCCACAGCATCCCGGGCCAGCTTCGTTCATGACGGAAGCAGCTCTTTGCTCTACGCCAGTGGTTGGCAAACTGCGGCACCAGAACCACATGCGGCTCTTTGGCCTCTTGAGTGTGGCTCTTCCACAAAATGCCACGGCCTGGGCGAGTCTATTTTTGAAGAAGTGGCGTTAGAAGAAGTTTAAATTTAAAAAACGTGGCTCTCAAAAGAAATTCCAATCGTTGTCCTGTTGATATTTGGCTCTGTGGACTAACGAGTTTGCCGACCACTGCTCTACGCCACCAACTTCACATCCTCCTGATCCCTGGAGGTCATCGCTGTGGGCCCTCCCTGAGCCCCCCTCTCTCAGCTCTGAAAGGGGCCCACTCAGCTCGCAATCCACCATGAAACCTCTCTGTTCATGTTGACCGATGACACCCCATCAATGGAAGACATAACATTAAAGAGAAATAAGAAGTGCCTCGTGTTTTGTATGTGGGGCCGCCTCCTGGAGAAACTAAGAATCTACGGACCGACTTGATCCAAACCCAAACAGGCCCCCGAAGCCCAGGGACAGGGACACTCCGGAAACAGGGGTGCACAGCTCCCACCTCACATGCCCCCGCTGTGCTAAGGTTACCACCAGTTTCGTGCCACGGTTTCCTGGGGAGGCTCCCGCCAGCATTCTGGCTGTGCCACACCTACAACCTCACAGCCGTGTTTCTAGGACCTCTGCGCACACGCCTGACCTCGGGGCCCGAGGAAATGAAACAGAGAGACCGCGAGGCCATGGGCCCTGGGGCAGAGGGGCCCAGGACGGAGCAGGCGGCCCCGTGGAGGCAGACTAACAAACCCCGATCCTGCCGGCAGCACCCGCCCCACCGGTGGCACTGGCCCAGCCGGTGCGGGCTTGGCAGAACCCCCATCTCTCTCCATGGAACTGAGGGACAGTCAGAGGCTCAGACAGAAACAAAGTCCACTGAGGGCAGCAGCACGGCCTGGGCAAACCCTGGGTGGGAATCAGGGCAGCCAGGCTCGAACCCCACTCTGCCTGTGGCTTTCAGCAAATTCCTTCCTGCCCAGGGCTGAGGAGTGTCTTCTCCTACATCGGGGTCATTTCGGCTCCTTTCGGATTTGTGGTGAAAGGCGACCCAATGAGCTGAGAAAAGCACCCAGCTCAGCGCCAGGTCCACACCCCAAAGCTACCTTGACCTTAACCTTCAGTGTCCCAGAGTCCCTGCAGCCAGGATCTAGGCCGTTCAAGAGCCAGTTCAGGGCCAGGTCAGGCTTGCCTGTCAGAGGGACACCACAGTGTTTCTCCAGGGGGTGTGGGGGTGCTCTTGGTGTTTAGGGTAATTCCTCACTATGGGGGGTCATCCCCTCCTCCCCCTTCCCTGGAAAGCATTCAATTCCCCTGACCTTTGCACACTGTAGCGCCTGTCCCAGCGCCCCAGCCTGGTGACCACCCAAGTGCCCCGTATGCTGCACCCCGGGGAGTATCTCCCCACTGGGAGCCGCAGCTGAAGGCTCTCCCTGCCCCAGGAGTGGATGCGTCCTCTTAGCCCAGACATGTCCATTCTCAGAGAGAAGTTTCTCCTTGACCTTGCCCCAGGGTGGGCCACACTCCCCTCCTGCAGGCCCCCTTCGCCCTCACAGGCCTCCCCTGGCCAGACTCTGAAGTTCCTAGAACCATCATGTGAATTCCTTGAAGTAGACTTTGCATAACGAACAGCCTAGATGGGGAAGTGATTCCTGATGACCAAGTGTCAGATGCCTGAAAAAAGGGGAGCTGGGGGACCCCCAGGGTCTCCTCAGGCTTCTTCTCTCACATTGCAGGAGGGGGCTGTCCATCGACCCCACCCTGCAGGAGCTGTGCGGCCAGCCGGAGCCACAGGTGTGCGTGATAAGACACCTGTAGATCTCCGAGCAAGTCCTGGCCGCCCGGGCCCGCACTGAGGATGCGGGAACATGAGTCCTCGGCCTGGGGAGAACTATGTGTAAAACACCTGACAGCCAGCCCCGGAAAGGTACAGACCCGCAGCACACAGACAGCAGGACCTGTGTGTCTATATGCACACATTAACATACGTTAGTCACATAATTATTCTGTGGTTAACAACAGTAATTACATACTCTATATCCATGCCTCGTTATTATAATGATGTGATTAATATATGGATTACATGTGTCATTAATATCTAGTATATCCATTAAGAGTACTTTCGAATTAATAAATGATAAGCGCCCCCCCCCCGAGGGAAAACAGGCCAAGAGCATAAAAAACCTAGTTTTACACAGACGTGAAGGGCCTGTGGCATGAGATACAGCCTTCCACCTGGCGCCCAGCAGCCGCTTGTAAGTTGGAGTCCAGTCCTGTGAGAGCTGCGGGAGCTGAGGGCCTGCTGGTGAGTGTGAGCGGGTGTTTCCAGAGGCAGTTACTCAGTGTTGTAAAACCCCTGAAACCACGCAGAACCGGGACCGTGCAACGGCCCTTCTCGAAATCCTCTGGAGTCGGCCTGCTCCTGCTCCTGCTCCTGCTCCTCCTGCTGCCCGGCCACTCTGGCGCCCTCCTGGTGCGGCTTTGGGGGGGGGGGGGATCCGGAGCCACTGGGGGCCCAGAGGACAGGAGACAGCTTTCCCCCAATATTTCACTAACAGGTACATCCCTCCCTGCATATCTTCATTCTCTCTCTCTCTCTCTCCCTCTCTCTCTCTCTCTCTCCCCCCCCCCCCCCCTCAGCTTCTGCAGAAACTCATCCAGTCTCTCTGTCTGGATCTACTTCCATGTGCACCTCCCGCTCCATCACTGTCCCCATCTGTCATCCCTCCACTGGTGTCGGCCTTGGCCTCTGCTAGCCGGTGTCTCGGACCTGGTGTCTCGGTGTCTCTGTGTCCGGGTGCCTGTCACTCTGTCTCTCTGGGTGTCCCTCTGTCTGTCCTGTCCACGTCCTCCTGTCGCTGAGCTCCCTCTCCTCTTTCCATCTCCATCTCTCTGCCTCCCTCCCGGTCTCCCCCCTCCGGAGCTGAGTTCCTAAGTCCCCAGCAAAGAAGCCAGGCCCTTCGAGAGGTGCTTCCCACACAGCTTTTGAGGGACTCCGATCAGAGGGTGCCGCGGGGACCACTCCACGCGCTACCCGGCCACACAGGCGCGCTCTTCCCGGCCCTGTGGCCGCTCCCCTCCCCGGGCTCCCGCCTGTCACCGGGCTGGCTCCCCATCACTCACTTAGACAGCCCCTCGCCCCGCACCCGAACGGGTCCGGCCCAGGTGGACGGGGCCAGGGTGGGGTGCTCACCGATGGTGAAGCTGTAGCCATCGATGCTGAACGTGGCGCTCCGGCACTTTTTGAAGCCGTCCTTCTTGCTGCCGGCGTCTGTCATGGCTCGGCCGTGGGCACGGCGGGGCCCGCAGCCCCGCGCCCTCTGCCCGCGCTCAGCCGGGTCCCCGCGCCCGGCCGCCGCCTCGCTGTCCCCGCCGGTCGCGCGCCTCCGGCTGCGCCAAGTCCGCTCCCGCCCTAGGCGCTCCGCGGAGCCAGCCCCATGCCCAACGCCGGCTGCCGGGCACGCGGGGGTGCGGGGACGGACCGGGAGGTGTGCACGGGGGTGCGGGGTGCCGGGGCCGGCGCGCGGGAGCCCAGATCCCCGTCTTCTCCGCCCGCCCGCCCTCGTCGCCGAGAAGCGCTGCACGCACCGGGGCGCTGCGGGCGCGGCTGCTCTCTGGGGGCCGGTGGGGTTCGGGGACCGAGGGAGCAGCTCGCGCTCCCAGACGTGTTCTCTGGCGGGCAGGAGCGCGCCCGAAAAGCACATCCCAGATGGAAACGCAAACACGGGGAGGGAGGGGGCCGGGCAGAGGCTGCCAAAGTTTACTCCAAACAAGGAAGTCGGGGCCGCCGCCACGCCCGCTTCCTCCCAGCTCCGGTCCCCCAACCCGCCTGAGCCCGTTACTGCCCCGAAGATGGCTATGGGGTCACCCACAGCCGTGGCCGGTGGCCGGCCGCCTTCCCACAGCCTCTGCCCTCCCCTGCGCCCCGACCAGCCAAGCCCCGGCTCATGCCACACGCCTCTCCCCAGCCCGGTGCCGCCTGCCTGGCCTGGCCTGGCTGGGGTCTTAGGATCTCAGCTCCAGAGCGGGGAGACCGGGAGGGAGGCAGAGAGATGGAGAGGGGAAGAGGAGAGGGAGCTCAGCGACAGGAGGACGTGGACAGGACAGACAGAGGGACACCCAGAGGGACAGAGTGACAGG
Organism: Antrozous pallidus; assembly: GCA_027563665.1. Classification (NCBI taxonomy): domain Eukaryota; kingdom Metazoa; phylum Chordata; class Mammalia; order Chiroptera; family Vespertilionidae; genus Antrozous; species Antrozous pallidus. The sequence goes on from CM050521.1 coordinate 79,742,823, forward strand.
CACCCGGACACAGAGACTTTGGCGGACACACGGAGACACCAGGTCAGAGACACCGGCTAGCAGAGGCCAAGGCAGACGCCGGTGGAGGGATGAGCTGGCCAAGTCTGAGACGCCAGGTATTTGGGGAGCGGGGAGAGGTTTCACCAACCCCACAGCCGACCCTGTTGTCACGAAAGAGGAAACGGCCAGGAGAGGCTGGACTGGGGTCCCACAGCTGGAGCTCGGCCGTGGGCACGGCGTTTCACTGGAGGGCACCGTCACTGGTCCTCCCCGCACCTGGCGTGACCACCGCAGCACGTGTGCAGGGGGCAGTCCTCCCCGCCGACCTGCAGGCGGTTACCAGGCGCTTACGCTGCATGCTCTGTGTCCCCGGCTGAAACCGGAGCCCACCGGTCCCTTGGCGGTGTCCACCCCGCGACACGTGCGGAATGACGGTGCCATCTATGCTCAGGTGACCGTGGGACCTCGGTCAGTTTCACCTCCTTGGTTGTGATAGAATTTGACACGGTTAACAAACATTTGTCAATATCACAAGAGTCGCTGAGACCGGTTTGGCTCAATGGATAGAGTGTCGGACTGTGGACTGAAGGGTCCTGGGTTCGATTCTGGCAAGAGCATGTACTTTGTCTGCAGGCACATCCCCGGTAGGGGGCGTGCAAGAGGCAGCTGATTGATGTCTCTCTCTCATCGATGTTTCTGACTTTCTATCCCTCTCCCTTCCGCTCTGTAAAAAAAAAAAATCAATAAAATATTAAAAAATAAATATATATATGTGATATATATATATATATATATATCACAAGAGTCAATGGGGTATATTCCTAACTGGCTCCAATTGGGTTTAGGGAGCAGTTGGGTCTAGAATGCCACTAAAATTGGAAAACCTCTCCCAAGAAAAGCACATGTACATACATGTGTATGCATGTACTGTGTTCCACATACAACGTCAGAGGAGCCATAACACCCTCAAGCCCGCTGGAACCCAGGCGAATGAATGTCTCAGGAATTGAATCTTCTTCAATGGACCACATGTTTTCAAAGAAATGAGCAATTTTTTTAATATATTTTATTGATTTTTCAGAGAGGAAGGGAGAGGGATAGAAAGTCAGAAACATCGATGAGAGAGAAACATCGATCAGCTGTCCCCTGCACACCTCCTAATGGGGATGTGCCCGCAGCCAAAGTACATGCCCTTGCCAGAATCGAACCCGGGACCCTTCAGTCTGCAGGCCGATGCTCTATCCACTGAGCCAAACCGGTCTCAGCGAAATAAGTATTTTTTAATGCAGATGTACTTGGAACTTTCGTTACGAATTCTCTTAGGGAAGACCTGGAGCCACCCTCAGGCGGACAGTGTGCTTAGGGTGGTGGCAAGATTAAGCGATCCCGAGGGGGTGGGTGTCACAGACTCAGACCCTGCGGTGAGCCTGGGAAAGGCTGCCGCGTGGGAGCGTGCAGAGGGCTCTGTGGACAGACAGACCTGAAGTCTGGCTCCACTGCTTGTCAGCTATGTGACCTTGAGCATAGACATCTCTGAGTCTTGCCTGCGATGAGGCTGGAGAGGAAGTGGGTGCAGCCGAGGCCCGCACTGAGCATCGGGTCACTGCGATCGTCAGGTGACCCCAATTCTGTGAGGCAGACACTGTGGGAAACTGTTCTCCGTGAGAACCATCTATTCGAGTGATTGTTTTACCACACTGTGCGTTTTTTAATATAGTCACCAGCCAGAGTTTCCCATGGTTCTCACTTCCCTGTCTTCCTCCCACTTCCCCAAACCTTCAGCAGAAGCGCTTGCCTCGGCGCAGCGAGCAGCCTGAGCGCGGAGCTACAGCTCCTATAGGAAATGATGGAGAACAACACCCCAACGCGGTGGAACTTCTTCCTGGAGTGAAATTAAAACTTGGTATTTAATCGCACTTAGCAGAAAAGCTCTTTGAAATGTAATCTACAAAAATAAGAAGAAGACTGGTAAAAATAACCTGCCCGCACAATTAGAGCTGCTTCTAAACCGCTCCTCCCCAGACTCATTATCTCTCTGCCCAGTGTTGGGGATGGCACACCCACAGAACCACTCAGAGCACTACCCTGAGTGCAGAGTCTTCGAGCAGCCTTCTCAGTGTGGGCTCTCCCAGCAAAGCAAGTGGAGGAGAAAGCCGGCGTTACGTAAGCTGAGGGGGAACAGGTTCAAGGCTGAGACCAAGAGAAGCGTTGCTCCTTTGGACACGCTCCTTCGAGAAGGCCTGTGAACTTAGACCAACACACCATGCAGATGTGTGGGTGCGAGGCTCACGGGGTTAGAGCCGGGTCAGCCTGTCACCTGTTTCTGTCGAGTCTCTGAGCTAAAAATGGGTTTTGCTTTTTAAAAAATTAATGTGTTTTTATTGATTCACAAGAGGAAGGAAGGAGAGAGAGAGAGACAGGAACATCAATGACGGGACAGAATCACGGATCAGCTGCTTCCCACAGGCCTCCCACTGGGGATGGAGCTTACAACCCAGGGAATGGAACTGTGCTCTCCTGGTTCCTTGGTTGATGCTCAACCACTGGGCCACGCTGCTGGGCTGGGCTTTACCTTTTTAAGTGCTTTGGTGGGGGCAACAAAAGAAGAACATGTCCTGTGACATGTTAAAACTACATTAAATTCAAATGTCAGTGCCCTCAAGAAAAGCTTGATTGGAACATAGCTACGCTCATGTACAGTATTTGCATGTTGTCTATGGCTGCTTTTTAAACTGGAGCCGGCTGAGTCGTGTGTGCCCGAGATGGTACGGCCTGCAGAGACACAGACATTCACTCCCGGACCCTGAACAGAAACATCTTACACCTGTCTGGGCTTGGATAGCTTTCAGTTCGGTTCATTTCCTTTAAAATACGTTTGGCCAGGACCGGTGTGGCTCAGTGGATAGAGCGTCGGACTGCGGACTGAAGGGTCCCGGGTTCGATTCCGGTCAAGGGCATGTACCTTGGCTGCGGGCACATCCCCAGTAGGGGGCGTGCAAGAGGCAGCTGATTGATGTCTCTCTCTCATCGATGTTTCTGACTTTCTATCCCTCTCCCTTCTGCTCTGTAAAAAAATCAATAAAATATATTTAAAAAATAAAAATAAAATAAAATAAAATAAAATACGTTTGGAGAGGAATTGATCTTTTTTAGCTACTGGAATGGGTTGTTACAAGGAAAGCACACTAACAAATGTTTGTGGAAGGAAGGCGGGAAAGAAACAACATACATATCAATAGTTTTATCCAGTCATTAGCCAAGATTAATTATGTGGAGATTAATTTCTCCTGAGACATAATATATGACCCTGGCCTGGAACGTTCTTCCCCCTCAGCCCACCTTGAGCAGACTCTGGTATCCCATGCTTCCTGTAGACCAACAGGAAAAAATACCAAAAAAAAAAAAAAAAACCCCACTAATATTGATTGAATACCTACTATGTGCCAAATCCCTATTAGTCTGCATAGCTAACCTCTGCAACCATATCCAGTCCCGGTGGCCTGGCACCACCATACGGCCTTATTGCTTCCTCGTTACCCAGCCCAAGATAAACGGGGGGCTGGGTTTTGTGCTGTGGCGTTATTCAGGGACCAGGCTCCTTCCGTCTAGTTTCTCCACCAGCCCCTAGGTCCCCCGTGTCCTCCACTGGCCACTCTGCATACACCTGGGACAGAAGGGAGAGAGAAACGGGGAGAACCACAAGAGAATTTTAGGGCCCAGTCCTGGAAGAAACACCTGCCCCTTCTCCCCAGTTCCATTGGCCAGAAGTCAGCCATACAGCTCCACCAAACCGCAAGAAGGGGTCTGGGAAGTGAAATTGGGAAAGAAAAGAGAGTTTGGTAAACATGGGTCCTTTGAAACCCTATCCTCTCCGCTGTTTTGACCAAATTTGACCTCCAGGTCACCAGGTGCGGGCGCGGTTACACCCGTGTGCCCGGAGGGGAGGGAAAGCCTGCCAGGATCAGAGTTGTAACCTTCCTGTCCAAGGCCAAGCGCCCGGCCAACGCGCCCACGCCCACCACGGTCACCGGAAATAAAGCTCCGCCCTCGCCAGTTAGGCTCCGTGGATAGAGCGTCGGCCTGTGGACTGAAGGGTCCCAGGTTCAATTTCAGTCAAGGGCACATGCCCAGGTTGCAGGCTTGATCCCCAGTAGGGGGCATGCAGGAGGCAGCCAATCAATGATTCCCTCTTCCTCTCCCTTCCTCTCTGAAATCAAAAATAAATACAATTTTTTGACATTCCCTCAAATGACATCCTCCTCAAAAAATAACTAATTTTATTTTTTTAATATATTTTATTGATTTATTTGTTTTTTTTACAGAGAGGAAGGGAGAGGGATAGAAAGTCAGAAACATCGATCAGCTGCCTCCTGCACACCCCCTACTGGGGATGTGCCCATAGCCAACGTACATACCCTTGACCAGAATCAAACCCAGGACCCTTCAGTCTGCAGGCTGACGCTCTATCCACTGAGCCAAACCGGTTTTGGCAATAATAACTGATTTTAAAATTGCCCCAGGAAGAACACCTCTTGTTATAGAATCAACACTTTTAATAGTGAGTCATAGCTCTGCCTTCAGAAAGCAAATTGAAAGAATCATTTAGTAGCTGGAAATTACATCTTTTGATGTATGAATTTTTCCTTCCCGCAACTAGAAAACCTAAATAACTAGAAACACAGCAATTCCAGACTGTTCAGAGGCAAGGGGACTGACTAGCAGAGAGAAGCTGGTGAAAAGTCTTTCCTTGGCCACTAGGGATGCTCGACGGGGACCTGGGGAGGGGACTCGGATAAATACAGAGCATCCAAGGTTACGGTCTGTGCGGCAATAGGTCCCCGAGGGATAATCCTTTAGGGGCAGAAGGAGCACACACCTGCCCTGGGGCGTGGGGAGGGGCTGCGGGGCCTAACGTGGGCGGGGCCGCCACGGGCCAGGACCTGGCCTGAGTGTCTTACACACGCGTCTACCGTGCCAAGCCCTCCATAAACAACACAGGATGGACTTGCAGAGCTAGATGTCCTTCTTGTGAGTCTGAGGTCCCGGACAAAGTACCCGCTGGCAGTGGCAACCTTGGCAACAGGATTGTCAAGAGCACCAAGGACGCTGGGACCAATGAGGACAGACAGCAGCCCCACAGGGCCTTTTCTGACTCCAGGGAGGATCCGCTATTTGGCGAAACGACTTGTAATAGATTCTCCTCCGGCTGATTTCCACGGGCAGCTCCGTTCATCTAGGACAGTGGTCGGCAAACTGCGGCTCTTTGGCCTCTTGAATGTGGCTCTTCCACAAAATACCACGTACAGTGCGATTGAAACTTCGTGACCCACGCGCAGAAGTCTGTTTTCGGCTCTCAAAAGAAATTTCAATCGTTGTGCTGTTGATATTTGGCTCTGTTGACTAAAGAGTTTGCCGACCACTGGTCTAGGACTTCCTGCCCGCTTAGTGATTCACCTCAAAGACAGCAAACACACACAGCTAGCCACACACACACACACACACAGCTAGCCACACACACACACCCCACCTCCGTGTCCTGGATATGGGCTCTGCTACTGCTGCTGATGGGTTCTGACAGGAGCTTTCAGAGGAAACATGGAAACTGACACATCAGCCTTCTCAGTCAGGGATGAACGCTAACCCTCCTCCGAGAGTTGGGGTAACCTGGTCTGTCTCTCCCACCAATGGCTCCTGTTTCCAGAAGGGATCTCAGCCACGCATGGAACCAGGACCTAATGGGAAAGTGCTGCCCCCACACCACGGGGACGGGACCCCTGATCTCGGCGGTGCTCTATACACACCAGGGGGCTGATGCGGGAACAAGGAGAGGACAGGCCCATGTGGCTGGGTCCTCAGTGCCTGTCCTGAGTTATAAAGGTCCCCGTGGTGGGAAAAGCAGCCCTAAACCAACAGGATGCCTGAAATCTCAGATTATCAAGCAAATCTTCCCAGAAGCTGATTCCAAGGCTGCTCGAAAATCTCTCCCTGAGGATCAGACCGTCTGCATTATCATCACAAAAGAAGGCAGTCATCGTTGGCAGCAGGTGGGAGGATTAATGATTTCTTGCTGAAATGCTTTTGTCAGGTATTTAAGTTACTAAAAGGCCTCCCCCACACACACACACACTCCATTGTGACAAATTCTTGCACATCCATTTGGTAACCTACCTTTTTTTTTAATGCGTAATTTTACTGATTTGAGAGAGACATACATGGTCTGCCTCCTGCCTCCTGCACACCCCCTATTGGGAATAGAGCCCGAAACCCAGGCAATGTGCCCTGATGGGGGTTCGAACCAGTGACCGGTTAGTGCACGAGATGATGCCCAACCAACTGGGCCACCCTGGCTGAGCTGGCAACTGACTTTTTAACAAAATGCCTCTGAAACCAGCTGAAGGAGAACAGAGGCGATTTGGAGTCCTCTTCTCACGAGAGTTGCCTGTGGGCTTAATCCGTTCTCCCCTGACTCACAAGGCATCCTTCAGGCCACAGAGCGAAGTCACTGACTCGGCCAACACTATGGGACGGACTCCGCAGATCACAGAACTGAGCCACTGCAGGGCGGAAGCAACAGGGGAAAAGGGTAAAACTGAGGCGGCGGTCACTGATTAAATCGAAAGAAGTAGGAGAAACGTCACAGGGTTCTTCTGGGAGTTTTCTTCATTTGTAACTGATGTTTGTCAAGTTCCCCACGCAGACCCTGCCAGCCCCGTCCACCTACAGAATGGTGGTTCGCCCGCACAGCAGTGCGAGTCCCCCGAGGGCACTGCGGCTGGCCACCACAGGGGGCGTGAGGTCTGAGAGGTCTCATGGGGGCATCAGGACACCTCGCCAGGCCTCCACCGTGCTGGCCAGGCCTCCCTCCACCAGGCTCGGCTGCCTCTCCTCATCTCCTGAAAGGGTCAAGTTCTCAGTATCCACTCTCACTGTCCCAACCTCTTTGTAAATCCAGTCATGGGACTCGACACGCAGGGGCAAAGTGCTCCTCAGAGCCCATGGGGCGGGGATTGGGGGGGGGGGGTATTTCTATCGCATCCCCCCCGGAAGACAGAACTGTGCCCCTCACCTGTACTGCCCTTGACCTGCCCTTGACGTTTCCATCCCTGGGAGTGAGCCCCAAGGCTCTCCCTACTCCAGCCTCCCAAGGATCTCGTGGGCCTGGTTCCCATCCACGCACCGACACCCTGGGCTCCCCGCTGCACAGACGGGGCCTAGGAAACCCGTGTCTCGAAGACGGCTCCCCTGAAGTCATCGGCCCTTCAACTGCTACAGATCTGCCTCCCTGGCTCCAAGGGCCCCTCAGAACCTCTCAGCAGCCCCTGTCCTGGGAAGATGGGAAGAGATCCAGCCACCTTGAAGGAGTAGGAGGGGAGAGAGGAAGGAGAAAATGCCCAGGGTGGCCAGAGGCCCAGTGTCAGCCCACAGTCCACTGCTGGGGCCAGGCCCTGGGCCGCTATCCCTGCCTTCAGGCTGCTCAGTGACTAGATGCTCATCGAACCCGGACTGACACACAGGAGGTGGGAGGAGCTTAGCATGAAGGCCATCAGGCCCGCCCACCGTTTCCTGTGGGAGGCAATATTAACACTGGTCTCTCTTTGAGATGAGAGTGATAAAATGGCATGAGCAAAACTGATTGTGGTTGGTTTTTTATTGCACTTTCATCCTAACCATACTCACACCCCTGTCATCCCAGCATGCCCATGCTAACGGCAGCCAGGGCCAAATCCTGGCGCTGCCCCTACTGGCTGCCCGGCCCTGGGCCCCGCCCCAGGCGCCTCCTGTGGCCCAGTGAGAATGAGATGACTAATCCATGACCAGGGCGCTCAGCAGGGCCCGGCAGGTGGGCAGGTAGTAACCACTCAGTGACACCAGCTGCTGCCATGACTGTCCCTGTCCCTGTGTTCGGGACTCGTGCACTGCAGTGCAGCTTTGATGCAAGGAGCTGTGGGGGGGGGGGGGGGGGGTCACAGACAAAGGTACAGGTCAGAGAGGGGACCAGCTTAGCCAGGACAATTGCTGTGGTTCTGGCAGCAGAACGTCTGGCTGCCCGCATTACCCCAACGCATCACAACACTCTACAACGTCGTTTAAAACCCTGAACTCCGAGAGGAACCAAGATGGCGGCATAGGTAAACACCTATCTTGCTGCCCCACACAACAGTTTCAAAACTACAACTTAACAACAGAACAGACATCATCCAGAATCACCGGAAAGCTGGCTGAGTGAAAATTCCACCAATAAAAGTAAAGATAGGACACTGTGACTCAGAGGAGCGGCGGAGGGCAGCATTGAAGATACGCGCAGAGTCAGAGGTTTGGAGCCGTGCGCGTACGCGCGAGTGGATAGGGCGGGCGGCTGCAAACCCGGCTGGTTTTCTCGAACTGATTCCCCAGTTCCGGGCGAGGTCCGGGGAACCCACACTCATATGGGGTGAAACTGGACAGTAAGGAAGCACGCTGAAACCCGGGCGCAACAGAGGTCTGGAGCTTGTGGAGAGGGCGCGTAAACTTGGGAACAGCAGAAGTGCACGAGTGTACAGAAAGGACTCATGAATTGCTCTCTCATTTGGGAAACCACCCGACTGCATTGTTTTACAACCCTGGGTGGGACTTTGAGTGTGCAGACTCATTTGGGGAGAGGCTGAATTGTCCAGCAGTGGGTAGAGCCTGGCGGCAGCTTTCTGTCAGAAGTGCTTGCAGCCATTACCACCCGGCACAGAGACCCAGGTGCCACATAGGGTGGAGCTGACGCTGCCTGCTCAGCCCGGAGTCTCCGTCCATCCAACCTGAGCACAGCTGACCCCCACAGCCAATTGGCCTGGATGTCAAACCCTCCTAGTACTAACAACAATAATCTAGGCTTAACTTCAACAAGACTGCACAACCCATAAAGGACTGCACCAAGAGTATCCACCTCAGGTAACTGGGGAGGCTGAGCCACTGTCCTTTAGAGGATATCTACCACACAAAGCTAATCGACCAACTCAGGAAAGCAGCCACAATGCAGAGACATGGAAAGAAATCAGATGTGAAAGGAAGGGAGGAAAAAAGATGACTGGATATAGAGTTCAAAACCACAGTTATAAGGTTTTTCAAGAGGCTCCTAGAAAAGGCTGATGAACTTAATGAGACCTTCAAGAAATGAATGAGACCTTCGAGGATATGAAAAAGGACCAACTAGAAATTAAGCATACACTGACTGAAATAAAAAATATTATACAAAGACCTAAAAGCAATCTAGAGGACCACAAGAACCAAGTCAATGATTTGAAATACAAAGAGGCAAAATCCACTCTGCCGGAAAAGCAAGAAGCCAAAAGAAGCCAAAAAAATTGAAGATAGTGTAAGGGGCCTCTGGGACAACCTCAAGCATACCAACATCCGAATTATAGGGGTGCCAGAAAAAGAGAGAGACCAAGACAATGAAAACCTATTTGAAGAAATAGTGACCGAAAACTTCCCCCACCTGGTGAAAGAAGTTGACTTAAAAGTCCAAGAAGCGCACCGAACCCAAACTATAGGAATCCAAAGAGGACCACACCAAGACACATCATAATTAAAATGCCAAGAGCAAAAGACAAAGAGAGAATATTAAAAGCAGCAAGAGAAAAACAGTTAGTTACCTATAAGAGAGCACCCATACGATTGTCAGCGGATTTCTCAACAGAAACGATGCAGGTCAGACAGGAGTGACAAGAAATATTCAAAGTGATGAATAGCAAGAACCTACAACCAAGATTACTCTACCCAGCAAAGCTATCATTCAGAATTGAAGGTCAGGTAAAGTGCTTCACAGATAAGAAAAAGCTAAAGGAGTTCATCACCATCAAACCAATATTATATGAAATGCTGAAAGATATTCTTTAAGAAGAGGAAGAGGAAAAAGGTAAAAATATAAATTATGAACAACAAATACACATCTATCAACAAATGAATCTAAAAATCAAATGAATTAAAAATCTGATGAACAGGATAAACTGGTGAATATAACAGAGACATGGGCATAGAGAGGGAATGGACTGACAATTCTTGGGAAGAAAAGGGGTGTGGGAGGTTCAGCAAGAGACTGGACAAAAATCATGCACCTATGAAAGAGGACAGTGTGGGGGAGGTGAGGACCAAGGGTGGGATGGGGACTGGGTGGAGGGGAGCTATAGGGGGGAAAAAGGGGAACAATGTAATTAATAAACTGAACAATAAAGATAAAAATAAATAAATAAATAAATAAATAAATAAATAAACAAATTAAAAAAAATAAAACCCTGAACTCTAAGAAGAAAGCTCCTCTAAAGCCCTCATGGCCCCTGTGCTCCTGTCACTCACACACACAAGGAGGGACATGCCGCTGAGAGATAATATGACTGAGCTGAGGCACCCAGGGTTCAGGTGGGGAAACCTAGAACCCTCTTCTGAGTGTGATAAAACCCCTCCACCCTCCAGAGCCTCCAGGGTCCCTGTCCCACCGTCCCAATCTGCCCCAGCCCACAGCACCAGGAACCTCCCTGACCAAGGCCCCATTGCTATCCAGCCAGCGGTGCTTACCCCCAGCACCACCAGGGGGTGCCCGTGTGTGGGCAGGACTCCACAGACCCATTTTCCCATGCCTGGTGGTCTCTTCTCCCCAGGACCCACCCCTAATCTGCAGAAGGGACCACGCTGTTTGCATGTAGAAATAGTTCATTCTTTCTCTTTGCGTGTTGTATTCCTTTGGACAAATCCTAGCTAATAAAAGAGTAATTTGCAGATTGACCATCACTCCAACACACAAGACGGCTGCCCCCAGGTGGTCAAAGATCCTGCTCCCATGTGGACACAAGATGGCCAGCAGGGGAGGGCAGTTGAGACGGACCAGGCCTGCAAGGGAGGGCAGTTGGGGGTGATCAAGCCTACAGGGGAGGGCAGTTAGGGGTGACTAGGATAGCAGAGGAAGAAAGTTGGGGGCAAACAGGCTGGCAGGGGAGCAGTTAGACATCAATCAGGCTGGCAGGGGAGTGGTTAGGGGGTGATCAGGCTGGCAGGCAGAAGCAGCTAGGGGCAATCAGGAAAGCAGGCAAGCTAGCAGTGGGGAGCCAGCAGTCCTGGATTGTGAGAGGGATGTCTGACTGCCTGTTTAGACCCAATCCCTAAATGGGCAGTTGGACATCCCTCGAGGGGTCCCAGATTGAAGAGGGTACAGGCTGGGCTGAGAGACACCCCCCTCCATGCACGAATTTTGTGCACCGGGCCTCTAGTATGTCATGAATCGTTTATCCATTCTACCAGTAATAAGGATCTGGATGGCATGTTGAGGCTGTTAGGAACAGTCTGTCACCAACCTTCCCTCCACGTCTTTGAGTGCAGTAGCAGGCATTAAGACAAGACATGGTGAAACAATTAGCCACAGGACACTGAGATGGACCACACCTGCCCATAGTTCCCCACAGAGACAGTGCCAAAACCTGCGGCGAGGCTGCTTTGAACTGGAAACCCCTGGAAGACAAGACTGGTCCAGGGCAAGGGGCTCGGGCCAAGACCCAAGGCTCTAGACTCAAATCCCAGCTCCACTTGGGCTGGAAGCACCTCAGCACCCTGCGTCTTGGTGTTTCCATCATTTCCGTGGAACTCATAGTGCTGGTCTGCCGTGCTTCCTAAACTGCAGCAGGAGCAGGGGAAAGAAGGGTCTAGAGGATTTCAGACCAAGTGGGCTGCACACAGTGGGGCTTACCTTGCTCTCCTGTGCCCTCGGATTTCTCCACAGTTTCCCCTGGGCTGTCCATTCCCTCTGCAGCCTCCTTCCTCCTGCCTCCTGCTTCTGTCAGCAAAGAAAAGACACACGGCTGGTCAGACACCTGCAGATCGGCAGGGGAGCACTCTGGGGTGTCTGATGTAGCTGACCAGTCCCTGTCTTGACTCTTGACGTGGGCTGGTCCTGCATTCTTATACCCAGCTCCCTCCAGGTTGGCCTTCTGCCCTCTCCCTGCCCCTTAATCATCGGTGTTCCCCAGGATTCAGGTACAGGCCCCTTTTCTCACTCAGTGGCATGTGTCCCCTTGGGTGCAGCCAGCACATGAAGGGACTGAGCCATCTGGGCCATGGGCAAGCCATCACTGAAAAGGGACCAGCTGGAAAGGGGAAGGAGCTGCCTCCAGACCCCTGGAGCGATCCCAGCGGCAAACACCCCTGGTCCAGAGGAGGCGGGAGTAGACAGGTGACCGGACTCCGCTAGAGAATGCCACCTGCCACACTCTGAGTCGTTACGATGACTCCCGTTTTCAAGAGGAAAAGTAAACTCAGAGATGCCCCAGGCCACGAAGCTCATAAGTGCGGAGTCAGGATTTGAACACGGGTCCTCAACAGGCCTAATGCACTTTCATCCTCCCCACAGCCAGCCCTCTGGGCATGAAGGAGATGGTGGTTGTCTTTTATTGATTTTGACAGAGAGAGAAACATTGATGTGAGAGAGAAACGTGGATCAGTTGTGTCCCATACACAGCCCGACCAGAGATCAAACCCGCAACCTGGGTGTGTCCTGACCGGCAATCCAACACGCAACCTTTCGGTGTATGGGATGACACGCCAGCCGTCTGAGCCACCCCGCCAGGGGGGCATGGAATTTTGATGGCAGGTCTGTTACTAACTTGAGATGAAATCAGCTTAGTGCTCATTATTTTTACATTCGATTTCTCCATCGACCAAGGGGGCTAACGTTTGGAGAGCAGGGCTCTTTCTCCGAAAGCCTGCTGAAGCAGCCATGACCCTCCCCCACCTCTCCGCACTCTCCCGGCCCTTCACGCCCCCTTTCAAATCCCATCTGCCGTCAAACACCCTCACTCCTGCTCCCCGGAATCAGCCCCTTCTCTGTCTCCGTTTGCACTTTTGCTCACGTAGTGAACGTATTGGATGTATTAAATATGCACCACGTGGCTTGTGCCAGACAATATGGTGGCGACTGAGGACAGAATAAACACTAATAATACCTGGATTCACTGAGTGCTTACTAAGCGCAGGTGGTGCTCTCGGTGCTTGTGTGTGTGTGTGTCATTTCATCCTGGCACTCTGTGAGAAATGTCCTACTATTTCCCCAATTCTACACATGAAGCGAACTGAGCCACTGAGTAGCTTGCTCGGGGTTACTCGGATCATAAGTGATGGAGCCAGAATTCAGACCTAGACAGCCTGGCTCCAGCGCCTGGCAATGAATCACCCCCTCGGCCGCTGTCCCTCCTGGCTCGCATTCAAGGCGCTCGTCATTGAATGAGAGACAGACACCGGACCAGATGATGACAAAAGTGTGATACCATCGAGCTGGCTGAGGGAGTTTAGTGGGCGTTTGTCAGGAAGGTATAGAAGAGGGGATATATTCCGGGCATTTCTGACAGTTCAGTAATCAACACTCTACCCAACTAGCTCTGCCATCCCATAAACCAATGAGTAGGGTTGTGTCATACACTAAAAAATTACTTTCCCTGGGCTTGTGAAGAGTGTCATGCTTGTAAATCAGTTCCCTGGGGCAGAGATGGCCATGGGGGGAGAGGAGGAGAAGGGCCTTGATGTGTATTTGCAGATTTCCTTTGCCAATTCCTGTGGTGTAAATACTCCCGCCCCGCAGATGTCAGGTACCAGCCAGACATCACTTCAGGGGGCTCTAAAAGGGGGGCCAGTGAGGAATCAAGACACTGTGGTGTCCTGAGAACCAAGTGGAGAAGGGAAGAGTGGTCAACTGAGCCCAAACCCTACAACAGGTCAAGTACAGAGAGGACTAATGATTGATTATTGGGTTTAGCTACATGCAAGTCATTGGTTACCTTCACTAGAGCAGCTTCGGGGAGGATGGAGGCGAAACCTTTGTTTGAGTGGGTTTAAAAGAAAATGGGTGAGAGAAATGAGGGAGTGTAGAGAAGGTTTGGAGGTGTTTTCTGCCCACAGACACAGAGCAATGGGGTGCCAGCTGGTGGGTACAGGGCATCAGGAGGACATTGTTAAGGCAGCAGAAATAACAGCATGTTTACATGCTGATGGGGATGGCACAGCCTCGAGGGAGACATGAATGACGCAGAGAATTGCCGGAGAGATGTCCCTGACCACAGGGATTGAGATCTAGCACAAAAACACCACAAATAGCAGCACAGTCCTCCTCGTAACATGGACAGAGCGCCCCGGTGTCATCCTTCTTCTCTATTTACCTAACCTCTCCCACCCGCCACACACACACACACACACACACACACACACACACACACACACCTGACCCCTCAGCTATCTCCATTGGCTATCCTGCCAAAACCTAGCCACTTCCGGCTGCCTGAATAATCAATTATTGGGTTTAGCAACATACAGGCCATTGGCTACCTTCCCCGGGGCAGTTTCAGGGAGGGTGGAGGCACTGCTATGGTCCCGACCGAGTGGGTTTTATTTCTCTGGGGTGCACAACTGTCTCCCACCTTCCTTTGTTATGGGGGACTCTGGCTGAAATGTAACGAGCAAACCTTACGTACACAGCGTGGCCGGTGTCCACAAAGTGGGGACACCTGTGTCGAGGTAACCACACCTCGATCCGGAAGTAGGACCTTGGGGGCCCCGCCAGCACTCTCTCCCACCCTCCCAAAGTCTGCACTTCTGTCAACACTGATCCGTTTGGTCTGTTTTTAAACGCACACCGATGGAATCAGACCGGGCAGCTTTCTTCGTTTCTTGTTGATTTCACTCAAAATGATATATCCTGAGCCTCACCCATGCTGTTTGCAGGTAGAAATGGCTCGTTCTTTCTCTCGGCGTGCTGTATTCCTGGGGACGAACGTGCCAGGGTTGTTTATCCATCCTCCGGCGAAGGAGGATCTGGACGGGAGTTGAGGCTGTTCCGATCCGTCTGTCAGGAACCCTCCCTCCACGTCTCGGGGTGCACACGTGTAGGTGTTTCTGCTCGGCGTGTCCTCGGGGGTGGCACTGCCGGCTCCTGAGCGTCGTGTGCAAACACCCAGCCTGGAGATACGGTCAGTCGGCTTGCCAAACGGTTATGTCCTCTCACACGCATCGCACGCAGCAGAGAGCGCCGCGGCTCGCACCCGTGCCAGCACTTGACGTTATGCCTTTTTCACGTTAGCCATTCGAGCGGCGTCTGCTGCTGTCTCCTCGTGGTTCTAGTTAAACAGCCTTTTCATGAGCCCCCCGGCGCCCTCCAACCGGCTCTCCAAATTAAAACCAGAAGAATGTCTTCCAGGCAAGAATCGGCACATCCCTTCCCCTTCTCGGAGCACGCCAGCGGCCCGGCTGCACCAGGCACCGGCCCGAATCCCAGCCACAGCCCTGCGTGACCTGGCAGCGCCCCACCCGGCCCTCCCCGCCTCTCCGCAAGCCCCTCTGCCTCTCCCTGTGCCCCCGCACACCCCCCTTCTCTCCCTGAGCAAGCCCAGCCCCTCTGCCTGGACCACAACCCCGGTCCCCATCCCCTACCAACCTCCTGCCTGCCTAAGGCTATGTATGAATCCTCCAGGCACCAACTGACACATCCTCTCCTCAGGTGAGAACTCTTATCTGACAATTCCCCCGCCCCCCATCAAGTTCATTTCCTCTGCAGCACCTACCCATCTGCACAAATCTCATTTCTCTCTTTACTTCCTCACATCCTACATTCTCCACTAGCTTATGGTCCCTGAGGGTAAGATGTGACTCTTGGTCTCCACGCGTACACAGTACCTGGCACATCATCAGGGGAGCGCAACAAATTTTTTTAATATATTTTATTGATTTTTCATAGAGAGTTAGAAACGTCAATGAGAGAGAAACATTGATCAGCTGCCTCCTGCACCCCCCCCCCCCACTGGGGATGTGCCCGCAACCAAGGCACATGCCCTTGACCGGAATCGAACCCAGGACCCTTCAGCCCCCAGGCCGACGCGCTATCCACTGAGCCAAATCGGTCAGAGCTCAACCAATTTTTACCAGCTGATTGACTTAACGAATAGCACCCCTGTCCGGGGAGATCGGAGCGAAGCAACCCTTTCTCGCTGAGGACAATAAAGCAAAGTGTCCTGAGATGCTCCAAGGAGAAGGGTCATGTATTGGTCATACATTAGCCATGTTTACTGAGCCCCAGGCACTCTGCAAGGAACCACAGCAGTGCGTCTTCCGAGGGGTCCATGGGATTTCACCCTCAGGACGACCTTGAGGGGTCCTAGCCTCCTGCCCCCTCTTCGGGCCACTATACCTGGCTCATCTCTATTTCTGGGTGCAGCAGCATGTAAACAAACTCGCCCAGTGTTTTAATTCAGGAAGTTGGGCAGAAAGGTCTGACAATAATGCTGGTAAATTCTCACTTACAAAATGCGGGGACTGATCAGGGAAAACAACAGCCACCCCGAACTCCGCCGCCAGGAAAAATCAGGGTCCCCTCCAGTCCTTCCACTTTCTCTTCCCTTTCCAGTCGGTGTTGTGGGGAAGGCTGGAGAGGCCATGGGGGGGCCACCCAGCAGGGCATCGGGGCTCCTAGTTATTCGGGGTGGCTGGGAGTTACGCCTGGGATGAGCTGGAGACAGACCATTAAAGCTGCAGGGCTGGGACTGGTTTCTCCAACCATCGTCCACACCTGACCTTTGTCTCCCGTCAGGGCCGCCGAGGAGCCTGGCAAGACCCACAGCGACTCGGCCAGTGCTGCCCCAGAGTCAAGAGCAACTCCAGCCCGACCAGGCTGCTCCCTGGGGAGCGTCACCATACACACCACGAGGCCACTGGTTCCCCTCCCCATCAGGGCACAGGCCCGGGTTGTGGTCTCGGTGTTTCTCTCCCTCTCCCCCTCTCCCATCCTCTCTCTCTAAAATCAACAAAAATGTATATTTTAAAAAGAGTAAACCCCGCGTCTCCCAGAGCCGTGGTCGGCAAACTGCGGCTCGAGAGCCACATGTAGCCACTTGAGTGTGGCTCTTCCACAAAATACCACAGCCTGGGCGAGTCTATTTTGAAGAAGTGGCCTTAGAAGAAGTTCAAGTTTAAAGACTGTGGCTCTCAAAAGAAATTTCAATCGTTGTACTGTTGATATTTGGCTCTGCTGGCTAATGAGTTTGCCGGCCACTGGGCAAGAGCAACCAGCTAAATTCCGAAGCCCTAGTTGGCCGATTTCCTCAGGAGATGGGAGACTGGGATTGGAACCATCCCCACAGGGCCCCACAGGGCTGGCCCTCCTGTAACTCACTCACCTGCACCACCTGCATGGTGGCCCTGCAGGTTAGCACTGACCCCACTTGCATAAGAGGATGTTGGGGCTTAGAGAGGTAAGTGAACTGTTCAGGGTCCCACTGAGCGAGTGCCTGGATGGAGCTGGGACCCAGCTCTCTGACACAGGCAGATTCCCCACCAAGCGGGGAGGAATAGAGAGAAAAGGAACGGGAGGGATGGGAGGGGCTCTCCTGCTGGCTGCCAAAGTGCCCGTAAGCCCACAGTGTGAGCGCAGACTACCTAAGGGGCTGGAGAACATCACACTGATTGAGGTCATCCGGGATGGAGAACTGCTTAATAGAGCAGCTAAGCTCTGGGGGCCCGGCCTCAATACCATCCCATTACAAGCCACAGGCCTGTCTCTTCCCGGGATGCCTTTGGGACGCTGAGCTGCCTGCCACCACCTTTGAAGCATGTGTGTTAGTGATCCCCACTTGGGGAAGGAGCTGGGCCACAGACAGATGGGTGAGGCCCGTTCCCGAGCCCCGGGCCAAGATTCGTTCCACCACCGGAACCTCGGCTCCAGAGGGAGAGGTCAGAGGCAGGGCCTGGGAACAGCACCGAGCCCCCAAGCTTGTTCTGTCCCCAGAGCAGAGTGCACAGAGTTCCCTGGAAATGCGAGGGCTGGGAGGGACGTCGGGGCCACAGAGCCAAGAACGGCATCTGCTAGGCAAGGGGAGTTTTCCAACTCAAACAATGAAGCCCGGACGTGGGTGCCTTGGGAGCTCATCCTGTTTGTAGTCTTGCCTGGTGAATGGGGCTCAGCCACTGAGCATCGACCTATGAACCAAGAGGTCACGGTTCGACTCCCGGTCAGGGCATCCGCTTGGGTTTTGAACTTGATCCCCTGTAGAGGGCGTGCAGGAGGCAGATAATCGGTGATTCTCTCTCATCAATGATGTTTGATCTCTCCTCCCTCTCTTTTCCTCTCTAAAATCAATAAAAAATAAATATATTTTTATAAATGAAACAGGACTTATATGCATGCATATAAGCCTAATCAATGGACACAGACAACAGGGGGGTGGGGCATGAATGGGAGGTAGGAGGTAATGGGGGAATAAGGACACATATGTAATGCCTTAATCAATAAAGAAATTTAAAAGAAACAAATGCAAAACAGTATATTTTCTCATTCAATCTATATGAAGTTCAAAAATAGGCACAACTAATGGATGGGGATAAGAGTCGGGACAGCGGGAGTCTTAGGGGAGAGCGCTGGTGGCTGAGTCTGGGCCGAGGAGGCTCTGTCCACACTGGTGGTTTTCTTTTCCTTATCTGGGAGCCACTCCACAAGTCATTTCATGGAAACCCATCCTCCTGTGCCCTGTGAGCCGTCTACATCTACACAGGTCTGCCCTACGTCAGTGAAAGTGCTCTAGGAGCATCTAGGAGTACTGGCCTATAGCGAGTAACCAAGGGCTTGGGTTAGTCAAGGTAAACCAAGGTCACAGAGGTCATAGCCAAACAGTGCGAAGCAGCAAGGGGAAAGAGTGAGGACTGAAAAATAATAAACAGCCCTAGCTGGTTTGGCTCAGGGGATAGAACATCAGCCTGTGGATGGAAAGGTCCCAGGTTCAATTCTGGTCAAGGGCACATGCCTCAACCCCCAGCAGGGGACATGCAGAAGGCAGCCGGTTAATGGTTCTTTCTCATCATTGATGTTTCTATCTCTGTTTCCCTTTCCCTTCCTCTCTGAAATCAATAAAACATGTATTTAAAAAATAATAATAAATAGTAAAATCATTGTATTTTCAAATATTCACTTTCTGGGCATTTTATCAAGTCTTGGGCCTTGGCGCGTTATTATGACAACAGGTGGCTGCCAGCCTTTGCTTTGGCCGCGGAGCCGGCTCTGTTTGGAGGTTTGCAAAGGCAGCAGCTATGCCCTTCCTGGTAGTCTTTTTACGTGTACGTATGCCCACGCCCATCCACCCACAGGGATGTGGACTGTACATAATGCAGGTATGTGACCACAAAGCAATGAGAATGATTCCCGGAACCACCCATCAGCACACCTGGCCTCGGGGCGCGAGCTCCCGGCCACCGAATGCTCCTTTAAAAACCAGAACCATCTGCGGCGCTGCTGGCCATCGTACTGTGTAAAGGCCAAACCCAGGCTTTGTAGCCCACCTCCTGCCCACCGATGTGCCACACACACCCACACACACAGACACACACACATATACACCCCCACACACACACACACACACACATATACATACACACACACACACACACAGAGACACACACACATATACACCCACACACCCACACACACACACACACACACACACACACACACATACATACACACACCCACACACACAGACACACACACATATATACATACACACACCCACACACACAGACACACACACATATACACCCACACACACAGACACACACACACACACACATACATACACACACACACATACACATACACACACACACATATATACATACACACACACACACACACACATACATACACACACCCACACACACAGACACACACACATATACACACACACACAGACACACACACATACACACACACGGGGGGTGGGGGAGGAGAAGGAGAGAGAGATTGAAACACCAGTGATGAGAGAGGATCACTGATGGGCCCCCCACTGGGGACCCAGCTCACAACCTGGGCCTGCGCCCTGAGCGGGAATTGAACCCATGACCTCCTGATGCCTAGGTAGACACTCCACCACTGAGCCACGCCAGCCAGGTGAGGAGACTCTTTCTAACCTGCGGGACTAGAGTGAAGGTTGAAACTGTGTCATTTACAGGACAGTCCCCGCACACGCTAAGCCCTTAACAAATGCCCGACGGCTGCAGCAGACGTTTCATCTTGCGATTCCGCCCGTTTCAAAGCGAACACGTTCGCGTTACTCCCGCCGTCACTGAAGGGCAGAGGTCAGGCCTTTGGGACTCGCCTCACAGACTGGGCAGCCTCGCCAGGTGTTGAAACACGCGCAGGCCCGGCTGTGGGGAGAGGACGGCAGACACAGAGGAGGAGGGAGGCGTGGACGCTTCCATCGGCCTCACAGACAGGCTCCTTGTCAGGTGCACACACCACAGCAAAAACATGAGCCCCCGGCCGGTGACCCAGGGCAAAGGGAGTCAGAGAAAGTCACGAGAATGTATTTAACTTTATCGAATTCCAACTTTTAGTCAAGTTTCTTTCAGCAAAACCAGAGTCCCTCCAGTGACAATACGTAAGTAGTAAGAAAGAATAAGGCGCATTGCAATTGTCGAAAGATCCTTAATTATTTTGGTAACTGAATCATACGTTCTTAAAAAGACGTTTTTCCTGAACTCTATTTTAACACAATTCCACTAACATGTTGTCCACATTTCTTATTAGAAAATGAGCTGGGGTGTTAATTAAATAAAATGTGACACATTTACACAATGGACAGTCACCTCTAACCACGGAAGTCACATTTTCAAAGAATATCTGACGATTTGGGAAAATGTCCAATAAATATCTCAAAATGGCAAAAACAGAGGGCATGGAATAATAAGGATACAGAGCAATGACACCATCAATGCCCGTTATTTTTATAGTGAGATAAGAAAACGTTCTCCTTTTTAAAAAATGACCTGTCACTGACTTATTTTTCTGGTTTCTACGTCTTGGCCGAAATCAAGTGTCGATTCGTAAGCTCTTCCCTCCCCTGCATTCTCCCCCTTAGACCCCCTGCATGGGGTGAGCATTCCTGAGCATCCCCCGAACCCCAAAGGGGCACATGCATCCGTGTGCGGGGATCACACGGCTGCTTTCAGGAGGCGAGGCGGTGAGGAGCACCGAACAGAGCGCTGAGCCGTGACTCTGTGCCGTGAATCTCTTAAAGAACCACGCGGTGAGCAGCAACTCCAGGCTGCGGCTGGCCTCCACCTGAGAGTGTGTGTGCCCTGGACCGTCACCAGCACGCACAGCCTCTGCTCCTCACCTGGCCCTGCGGGGCAGCCCCTCTACCCCGGGCCCATGAGACCCCGGAGGCTGAGAGAGGGCCCAGGGTCTCAGCATGACTTCGGGTGTGTGGTCAGGAGTTCGGATCCCGTGGCCGGGGCTGCGGTGACGATTCCCACCAGCTGGTGCCTCACACACGGAAATCCACCTTCTCACTGTCTGGACGCCCGATCCAGGGGTCAGCAGGGCTGGCTCCCTCCGGGCCTCTGTCCTTGCGTAGGGGGAGCCCTCTCCTCCCTGGTCCACATGTGGTCCTCACCCTGAACCTGTCTGGGTCCGCATCTCCCCGTGTGAGTCCATCATGCTGGGTGGGACCCCTCCATACACCCTCATTTAGCCTCAGTCACCTCTCCACAGGCCTCACCTTCACTGCAGTCACCATCCTGAGATGCCAGGGGGTGGACTTGCCAACTGAATTCTGGGGGCACACAATCTAGCTCCTAAGCAGTCCCCCAATCCAGCCCCTAACCAGTCCCCACAATCCAGTCCTTAACCACTCCCCACAATCCAACCCTACCCACTCCCCACAATCCAGCCCCTACCCGGTCCCCACAATCCAGCCCCTAACCTCTCCCCACAATCCAGTCCCTAACCTCTCCCCACAATCCAGCCCCTAACCTCTCCCCACAATCCAGCCCCTACCCACTCCCCATAATCCAGCCCCTAACCAATCCCGACAATCCAGCCCCTACCCAGTCCCCACAATCCAGCCCCTACCCACTCCCCACAATCCAGCCCCTACCCACTCCCTACAATCCAGCCCCTACCCACTCCCCACAGTCCAGCCCCTACCCACTCCCCACAATCCAGCCCCTAACCACTCCCCACAATCCAGCCCCTACCCACTCCCCACAATCCAGCCCCTACCCACTCCCCACAATCCAGCCCCTACCCACTCCCCACAATCCAGCCCCTAACCACTCCCCACAATCCAGCCCCTACCCACTCCCCACAATCCAGCCCCTACCCACTCCCCACAATCCAGCCCCTAACCACTCCCCACAATCCAGCCCCTACCCAGTCCCCACAATCCAGCCCCTACCCAGTCCCCACAATCCAGCCCCTACCCACTCCCCACAATCCAGCCCCTAACCACTCCCCACAATCCAGCCCCTAACCACTCCCCACAATCCAGCCCCTACCCACTCCCCACAGTCCAGCCCCTACCCACTCCCCACAGTCCAGCCCCTACCCACTCCCCACAATCCAGCCCCTAACCACTCCCCACAGTCCAGCCCCTACCCACTCCCCACAATCCAGCCCCTACCCACTCCCTACAATCCAGCCCCTACCCACTCCCCACAGTCCAGCCCCTACCCACTCCCCACAGTCCAGCCCCTACCCACTCCCCACAATCCAGCCCCTACCCACTCCTCACAATCTAGCCCCTAACACTCCCCACAATCCAGCCCCTACCCACTCCCCACAATTCAGCCCCTACCCACTCCCCACAGTCCAGCCCCTACCCACTCCCCACAGTCCAGCCCCTACCCACTCCCCACAGTCCAGCCCCTACCCAGTCCCCACAATCCAGCCCCTAACCACTCCCCACAATCCAGCCCCTAACCACTCCCCACAATCCAGCCCCTACCCACTCCCCACAATCCAGCCCCTACCCACTCCCCACAATCCAGCCCCTACCCACTCCCCACAATCCAGCCCCTACCCACTCCCCACAATCCAGCCCCTACCCACTCCCCACAATCCAGCCCCTACCCACTCCCCACAATCCAGCCCCTACCCACTCCCCACAGTCCAGCCCCTACCCACTCCCCGTGCAAAAAGTGAGCAGAGTGCATGAAGGAATGGGTCCCAGTGAAGATGTTGTTAGGATCTGCCTGCGAATCCCCCACACCGCAGTCAAGCTCCACCTTCTTCCCTCCCTTTCCAGCAGGGCACAGGCCGTGGCTGGGGGCTGGGTGGGAGAGCTCCCGTTACCATCCAGAGGGGAAAGCATTCTGGCTCCCAGGCCAGCCGCCAGCGCCGGGCTCAGCGTGAGCGTGCGGTCCCCGCGGAGAGGGGGGGCGCTCGTGCACGTCTTTGGATCTTTTCCTGATGTTGCCCTTATTGTGTCAAATGTGTAGAGAACGGCAACTGTCAGGCGCCAAAGAGTGATTGGAAGGTAAGTCTCAAAACCTCAAAACCTGACTATGGTTGACACAGAAACGGGAATTTTCCTGCTGGTCTGACCCGGAGTCGCCCCCAACTGGCAGCTCTGAGCTTCAGCTGCTGCACGCACTTCTGTGAAGGAAAAAGAGGACCAAGCTCCAATCCAAACCCAGGAGAAAGACTGGGTCTAACAGACGATGTGTGAAAAAAATAAATACATACATACATACATACATACAGGATGAGGTGTGAGTTGGGATCTTGGAGAACAGATCCCCTGGCAACATCCAAATACCTGTTCAACCTCCACACTGGCATCTGTGCACTTTTCCAAGCACTGCCAGTCGGAAACTCCACGGGAGAGGGGCTTCTCCACGGGAGAGGGGCTTCTCCACAGGGGAGGGGCTTCTCCACGGCAGAGGGGCTCCTCCACGGGAGAGGGGCTTCTCCACAGGGGAGGGGCTTCTCCACGGGAGAGGGGCTTCTCCACGGGGAGGGGCTTCTCCACGGGAGAGGGGCTTCTCCATGGGAGAGGGGCTTCTCCACGGGAGAGGGGCTTCTCCACGGGAGAGGGGCTTCTCCACGGGAGAGGGGATTCTCCACAGAGAGGGGCTTCTCCATGGGAGAGGGGCTTCTCCACGGGAGAGGGGCTTCTCCACGGGAGAGGGAATTCTCCACAGGGAAGGGGCTTCTCCACGGGAGAGGGGCTTCTCCACAGGGAAGGGCTTCTCCACAGGAGAGGGGCTTCTCCACGGGAGAGGGGCTTCTCCACGGGAGAGGGGATTCTCCACAGAGAGGGGCTTCTCCAGGGAGAGGGGCTTCTCCACAGGGGAGGGGCTTCTCTACAGGGGAGGGACTTCTCCACGGGAGAGGGGCTTCTCCACAGGGGAAGGGCTTCTCCACGGGGAGGGGCTTCTCCACGGGAGAGAGAATTCTCCACGGGAAAGGGGCTTCTCCACGGGAGAGGGGCTTCTCTACGGGAGAGGGGCTTCTCCACAGGGAAGGGCCTTCTCCACAGGGAAGGGCCTTCTCCACGGGAGAGCAGGGAGCTGCCGGGTCCAGCTCTGTGCAGACAGAGCTACCTGAATTCTATTAAAGAAATGTCGCTGCTGAGCTTGCCCAGCCCCGACCACAGCATGAAGCACACTGTGCACTGGTCCCGGTTCAGGTTCTCTCCCTTCCTCCCCTTCCCGGCAGCCATCCTCCAGGGACGTGGCTTTCGAGGTTCTTAACTATACACCTCCCTTTTCCACTACCCCCACTTTCTTTGTTAGTTCTATTGCCAAAAGTATTAGCCATTATTACAACGCAGAGCTCTTCCAGAGGGTCTTTGTTCTTATTTATGCTGTGCTTACTTGTAAGCCAGACTTAGCATTCAAGTATTAAGCTCTGAGATGTGCATCATTAGCAAAGGGGAACTCCAGACTTCCCAGGCGACTCCATGCGGGCCTATCCCATTCAGGGCCGTCAGGAAATGTTCGTCAGCTGCTTCAACCTGCCACCAGAGGGCGCCAACAGGCTTCTGAGAAAGCTGGGCCAAGGTGAGTATCCAGAAAGGCAGAAACAGGAAAAGTGCAACCCTAACCCTAACCCTGACCCTGACCCTGACCCTGACCCTAACCCTAACCTTAACCTTTATTGTTTAAGGTGTTACAAATAGTAGTACATATGTCTCCTTTTTTTTCTCCATTGACCTCCCCCTGCCTCCCCTACCCTTCAGTACTTGTCCTCACCACGACTCCTTTGCCCCCAGGGTCTTGCGTCTATTGGTTGTGCTTATCTGCATGCATCCAAGTCCTCGGCTGACCTCTTACCTGCCCCCTCAGAGGGCTGCCTTCCCCCTACAGTTTGACAGTCTGTTCGATGCTTCTTTGCCTCTGTCTATTTTTTTTAATATATTTTATTGATTTTTTACAGAGCAGAAGGGAGAGGGATAGAAAGTCAGAAACATCGATGAGAGAGAGACATCGATCAGCTGCCTCTTGCACGCCCCCTACTGGGGATGTGCCCGCAGCCAAGGTACATGCCCTTGACCGGAATCGAACCCGGGACCCTTCAGTCCGCAGTCTGACGCTCTATCCACTGAGCCAAACCGGTCTTGGCTGCCTCTGTCTATTTTTGTTCAACAGTTTGTAATGTTCTTTATATTCCATAAATGAGTGAATACTATGCTGCTGTAAAACAAGAAGGAATTCTTACCACTTGCAACAGCATGGATGGAACTGGAGAGCATTATGCTAAGTGAAAGAAGCCAGTGGGTGAAAGATAAATATTGCACAAGGATTCTAAAACCTCTTCCCCACACCCCCAAAGCTGTGCATGACAGCTCCTTGGAGAAGCTCGTCTAGCCTGTGACCACCAGTGGGCGCCGCTTCAAGCCATTCTCAGATGCCAAGGACTCTCCCTCCCCAGAGGGAGCTCCCACCGTGACCCGTGGCCTCCCCGAGTTCTCTGCTGCGGCAGGAAGTTCACAGACCACCAAATGCAATTCCGTTCGCTTCATTCCTCGGAGCCACGGTGCACAGGCCCTGGGCCGTGGCTTGGGGACAGTGAGTAGGCCGAGGCAAGTCCTGCTCTTGAAAGACTCGGGCCGTACCCTGACCGGTTTGGCTCAGTGGATAGAACGTCGGCTGGTAGACTGAAGGGACCCAGGTTCGATTCCGGTCAAGGGCATGTACCTTGGCTGTGGGCACATCCCCAGTTGGGGGTGTGCAGGAGGCAGCTGATGGATGTTTCTCTCTCATCGATGTTTCTAATTCTCTATCCCTCTCCCTTCCTTTCTATAAAAAAAACCAATAACATATATTTTTTAAACAGAAACTGAGTTAATAAAAATTTTAAAAAGACTCAGGCCAGGGGGATAGACCATGACCTAGCCTAGTGACCTAGGACACTCTTTTTTTTTTTAATATATATTTTATTGATTTTTTACAGAGAAGGAGGGAGAGGGACAGAAAGTCAGAAACATCGATGAGAGAGAGACATTGATCAGCTGCCTCCTGCACAACCCCTACTGGGGATGTGCCCCCAACCAAGGTACATGCCCTTGACCAGAATTGAACCTGGGACGTTTCAGTCCGCAGGCCGATGCTCTATCCAGTGAGCCAACCCGGTTTAGGCAGGACACTCTTTATAATAATACATAAATGTTCTCTTGTCATCCCTCTCCCACTAGACCTGAAATCCCATGAGGGCAGGAAATGTTTCTGCCTTTCTGTCTTCGGTTTCTGTAACAATGCCCAGCACATAGTAAGTGCTCAGTTAACAGGCACTGAATGAATGAATGAATGAATGAATGAATGAATCTCCCTCCAAAGCTTGCATTCTTAACCCCTCTGTTGTACTATCTCCTTGAATGGCTATTATATTTTATTGTAGACTGTATAAACCTTAGGAAGTTTTATTTTTGTCCACATCACTGCTCCATTCAGCTCTTTCCTCACCGCCCCAGCGTCACTGTGTCATTCCCACTGCAGCCTTGGCTCCTGCAGTCCCCTTCCCCAGAATGCCTTCCTTCCTCGCCAGCAACCATCAAATCGTCCTCCAACCCCCAGCCCACACACATCCCTCCCTCCTCCAAATTCTCCCGAGTTCCCGAGAGGCGTGGTTGGGCCTTTAATTGTTTTAAATAAAGTGGAGTTCCCTTTCTGGGTGACAGGCTCAGGGGGCGGGAAAGGGTAGACAGGACACTGCCTTCTCTGACTCCATTTATCTCTCTCTCCAGGTGGCCTTGCCCTCAAACACTCCTGATGCCCCCGTTACGCCTCCAGTTCCAATCGCTCCCCTGAACAGCTTCCTGGAAACCCCAATTAGACAGACATCTTGAGACAACTCAGGCTGAAATGTTTTCCCCTCAATACCTTCTCCTCACCGCCACCCCGTCTTCTTCAGGTCCAGGGGGACAAGCAACTTCACCTTCTAGTCACTCAGACCAAAGACGCCAGAGTCATCATTGTCCCCGCACGCTCTTCCCCGCTCCACAGCAGAGCATGATGGCTCCTCCCCACCCACCTGGCACAGCCCCCACTTTCCAACCCCGAGGTGACACTAGCTTCAAAGATAGGCCCTCCCCTACTTCCCTCTCCTCTCCCTCCGCTCCATACTCTTTCTCCTCTTCCTCCTCCACTTCTTCTTTCTCTCCCTCCTTTCCATAATCCTTCTCCTCTTCCTCCTCCTCTTCTTCTTTCTCTTCCTCTGCTCCATAATCCTTCTCCTCTTCCTCCTCCTCTTCTTCTTTCTCTCCCTCCTCTCCATAATCCTTCTCCTCTTCCTCCTCCTCTTCTTCTTTCTCTCCCTCCTCTCCATAATCCTTCTCCTCTTCCTCCTCCTCTTCTTCTTTCTCTCCCTCCTCTCCATAATCCTTCTCCTCTTCCTCCTCCTCTTCTTCTTTCTCTCCCTCCTCTCCATAATCCTTCTCCTCTTCCTCCTCCTCTTCTTCTTTCTCTCCCTCCTCTCCATAATCCTTCTCCTCTTCCTCCTCCTCTTCTTCTTTCTCTCCCTCCTCTCCATAATCCTTCTCCTCTTCCTCCTCCTCTTCTTTCTCTCCCTCCTCTCCATAATCCTTCTCCTCTTCCTCCTCCTCTTCTTCTTTCTCTTCCTCTGCTCCATACTCTTTCTCCTCTTCCTCCTCCTCTTCCTCTTCCTCCTTCCCTACCTACCCCTCTCCCCTGCTCCTCCTCCTCCTCACTGCCACCAGGCAGACCCTGCCTGCTCTTCTTGAATCTCCAAGACAACAGGGGTAGAAAATTCTGAGTGTTACAGTCAGAGAGAGAGAGAGAGAGAGAGAGAGAGAGAGAGAGAGAGAGAGAGAGAGGACCATGAGGCGAGGCCTCAGCCAGCAGATGTCTCTGTTCAAAGGGAACAGACAGTGAGGGACTATCGACATCCACACTTAACAACAACCCTCAGAGCATCCTCTCTGACACAGCGGCAGGAATCTGAACAGATGGCCACAGCGCCACTGGCACGGCTGGGCTGGCCTGAGAGGGAGAGACATGCTCAGAACCAGAAACGGGAGAAGCCACGAGCCCAGGCAGACGAGCAAGTGCTGAAACTGGCACTCTCTCTGGAGGCAGCTGTGCATCCCCAGCGGTGGAGGGACTGGTTTTAATGAGCCCCCGGGAGCACAGAGGTGTGTGTGGGGGGGGGGGGAGCAGGAAATAAAGCTGGAACCAGAACGGGTGAGGAGCTGTGCTAGGGAGCTCACCAAAGCACGGACCTCCAAAAAACACATCCTCAGTGGTGCGACCTAGGTTTACAAACAAAAAACCTTCCCCACAATAGGGGCCAGCAGCAGAGACTGCGTGTACTGACCTGGGCCCTGGGGAGAGTATGGGGCGGGGGGGCTCCCTAGAGAATTCTTCATCACCAGGCTTCACTCACACAACCAGAGCTGGAACCAACACTACCTGTGGGGACAGAAACCCCAAGTCAAGCTTTTAGCGGAGACTGGTCCCAGGTTGACCAGTAAGCTCCAGGCAGAATGAACAAAGGGAAGACGCCCCTAACGCGTGGCACCCCGACTGCAAACACGGCCTGGAGCGCATATAACCACGCCCAGTCACGCACCCACTAACCCGAGCTGACTTCTCTCAGAACAGTGGTCGGCAACCTGCGGCTCGCGAGCCACATGCGGCTCTTTGGCCCCGTGAGTGTGGCTCTTCCACAAAACACCACAGCCTGGGCGAGCCTATGTTGAAGAAGTGGCGTTAGAAGAAGTTTAAGTTTGGAAACGGTGGCTCTCGAAAGAAATGTCCATCGTTGCACTGTTGGTATTTGGCTCTGTGGACTGATGCGTTTGCCGACCACTGTCTCAGAACAATGGGAGGTGGAAACGATGGGCCTGCATGGAGCCCATGAATCTCTGGCCCAACCAGACCAGAGAGCACCCCCTTTCCCGTGGCCTCGAGTCCTCCCCTCTCCCCCAAGAACGGCACGCACCTCACAGAGCCTTCTCCCTCTTGCTCTGTGGCAGCAGCTTCCTTCTCCCCCACCCCATGAGGTTCCCTTCCGCACAAAGCAAGCCAAGGACTGTGGGTGGTGACGCCCAGGACGGCACTCTCCCTGCAGGTCAAGGCCAATGATCCCCACACGCGGCTCTGGAGAGGGTGGGAAAGCGTCCCAGCCGGGGAGAGAAGGCCCGCAGGGCTGGCCTCACTGTTTGCCAGCCTCGGGGGGTGGTGTGAGCGCCTCCTCCCCCGGAGCCTCCTGCTCTAAAGCTGGTCTGCTTAGAAGGGCTCTGAGGGCCTCGCAGACTGCAGCCTTCACGTGCCCTCCGAGCCCCTGGACGCATTACCCCAGGAATACGGTAACAGCACGGCTCCCTCAGAGGCTACCGCTTTCTCTCTGACACGCAACGGAAGCTTCCGGCATCCTGGGAGGAAGAGAGGATTGCCCCACCCGGAGAGCGACAGAGAACGAGACGCCGCTCGCAATCAGCTCACCAGTCTCACACCCGGTCACGGTGCCGTGGGCCTGTGACGGTGCAAAAGGCTCCGTGTTCCCCGCAGGAAGCAAAACACGGTCCCTGGGGGTGTCATCCAGGAGGCGACCTGTTGGGGGCAGTGCAGGGTGGGCCCTTGGTCATCACTCCTGAGCAAGAAGCCAAGCGGAAAGCAAGCCCCAGGCAGGGCTGGTTTTAAAAAGCAGGGCCTAAATAAATACGTATCTACCAACAAGGGAATCTAAAAATCAAGTGAATGAAAAATCTGAGGAGCAGAATGGACTGATGAATGTAACAGAACCGGGGACATAGAAAGTGAGTGGACTGACAATTCTCAGGGGGAAGAGGGTGTGAGGGGTGTGGGAAGAGACTGGACAGAAATCTCACACCTATGGATGAGGACAGGGGAAGGGTATGGGGTGGGGTGGTGGAGGGAGTGGAGGGGAGCTATTGAGGGGTGGGGGAGAAGAGGAACACCTGTAATCATCTGAACAATAAAGATTTATTTAAAAAATAAAATAAAAATCAGGGCCTACAGACACAGCGAGCAAGGGTAGCTGTGATGAGCAAAGAACAGAATGTGCTAAGTTGCAACAACCCAGAAAATTGGAGAGGCAGTTGTCTTATCAAAGGGCCCACGTGACCAGGACCCAACCAGAGAGGGTGGGACCTGCATCACCACCATGTCCACCATCCAGATACCACTGCTGTCGTGTACACACAGGGAACTGTTTGACATCGAAACTGGGACTCAGAACTGTTGGACATGGAAACTGAGACTCAAACATTTTTTGTTCTTATATGTTTATTTCCAGTCTGCAGAGGCAAGATTTTTTTAAAGAAAAGAAATGGGGGCAAAAAGATAGATACAGAGGCAAAGAAGCATGGAACAGACTGTCAGACTACAGTGGGAAGGCAGGGGGTGGGGGGCTGTGGGAGATCAACCGAAAAACTTGTACGCATGCGTATAAGCATCACCAATGGGTATTAGACATTGGGCTGGCGGCGGGGGGGGGGGGGGGCGGCAGGTGAGGGCATGTGCTGGGGGGTAGGGGAGGCTGGGGGGAGGTCAATAGGGAAAAAGAAAAAGGGAAGATATGTACTACTATTTGTAATACTTTAAACAATAAAAAATATATATATTGAAAAAAACAAAGGGCCAAGGTATGAGGCAGGAGAGAAGAAAGGTATGGGGGGGGGGGGGAGAAAAGGGTGAGCCCCGATCAGCCAGCCATCCATCAAGTCCTGTCCGGGCGCTGGCAGTCCTGAACCAGCGGGGCCACCTCCCTGGGCCACCTGCGCTCAGGCCCCCGCTCCGGGGCCCCGGGAACCGCATCTCCCTCACGCACCTCTGAGAACGGAGTGCGATCATGTGGGGGGACTCGGCCAGGAACGGCACCCCCACCCTCTCCCCGGCAGGCAGCGAGGAGGTGAGCCAGCAGCAGGACAGCCGGGCGGAAGTGCTCAGAGCCGACAGCCGGATGGCTTTACCTGGTCGGAGCGGCTAGAGAAATGAGGAGCCCACCCCCAAAAAGCCTCGTTTCCTTCTTTCTCTCCTTCGTCTCAGTACCAACCTGGGGGCACAGCCCCCTGCGGCTCTCAGGGGGCTTTCTGGGAAGACCCCGGCCGCTCCCGGGAGCTGGGCCCGGCTCCTGCCTCCTAGCAGGAAGTCCTGCCGCATCCTTCCCTTTGGGGCCTCCTATTTTTCCTTGGCTTTAGGGGGAAATCTCACCGCCGAGGCCACAACCTAGAAGGACGTGAGACCTTACTTCACTGTCAAGTGTTGCCGTGTCCCTAGGGGGTATCGGCCTCCTGTTCGGTAGCTGTTGCCTGACCGATTCCAAGAAACAAGCTTGCTCCCGCCGCCCACAGGGGACACCCGGCACCGTTAGGAAGGACAGAACCGGCCCCCGGGTCATTGAAAACTATAACCCAAGCCCTCACCGGTGTGGCTCAGTGGATAGAGCGCTGGCCTGCAGACAGAAGGGTCCCAGGTTTGATTCTGGTCAAGGGCATGTACCTTGGTTGTGGACAAATTCCCAGCAGGAGGTGTGCAGGAGGCAGCTGATGGATGTTTCTCTCTCATCAATGTTTCTAACTCTCGATCCCTCTCCCTTCCTCTTTGTAAAAAAATCAATAAAATATATTTTTTTAAAATGCAGGTGGCCAATGGCTCAGAAGTGACGGTGGATAGAGCTGTCTTTGCACAAGGCTGTTCGTGGAAAAAGTAACTACGGGGATGTAAGCATGTACGATCACAGCTTCAGAGCCATCCCACCCTCCGCGGGGCCCCGGGGCTTGGTCACTAGGTGCGTGCGCAGAGGTTGTGGAAAACTAGGCGAAGCCTCTCTGGTTAGATGTTTCTCCAACCGTAAGGGACCGGCTGGAGAGCACATCTGGGCGGAAGCCGCGGAAGGAGGTGAGAGAAGGGGCGCAAGGCGCGAGTGGATGGTCCGCTGTCAGGAGAGGACTCAGTGCCAGAGCTGAGGCTCCACAGGCACCCCCCAAAGGAGGCAGGAGTGGGGGCTGCACCAGGCCCCCTCCCTGGCTGAGCAGAGGTCTGCGGGCAGGCCCCAGCCTCTCCGGGAGAACCGGCCAGCCACAGACTGCGGGAGAACACGGCTTCGACTCGACCTGGGCCGGGGTTCATAGTCCGAATTCTCGACTTGCTGCCAGGTGAGTGAGCACAGATTTTTTTGCACTAATGGCATCTCCCGTTTAATAGTGGTTTTCTAGGTGTGGGCAGTCTGCTGAGCACTTTGATACACATTATCTGTCTATTGTTCCATCTGCCACGAAGGTTGCATTATCCCATTTGATAACTCGGGGAAAACAAGCCACTAAAAGGCTTCGAGATTTCCCTGAAACAAAAGCCATGTCTATCCAAGTCCAAGTTCCTGACTCCTGACCGCCGATCTCCACGGCCCCACACGCACCCTCCCTGAGCCTCCACCTTTACCTGCACTCGATGTCAGCAGCTGCTGGGGAGCCCCAGATGAGTCCCCAAAAGGGTGCCGAGGGTGAGACATCAGGATCAGAGAACAAAGGAGGCGTCATGTCGGGCCCGCTCTGACCGGGAAGGTGCGAGAGCAGGGGCTGCAGGAGCCCAGAGGGCACGGGGCGTGAGTCGGCCCTGCCCCAGCGAGGTGGCATTGGGGTGGGGTGTCAGAGCTGCCGGGCACCCCGCCTGAAATGAAGCGGGGAGCCTGTCCCAGCTCCCTGCCTCCCAGCTTTAGTATCGTCAGCTACATCCACTCTGATTCTGTGCTCCCCGGGCGAATTTCTGAAAGCTTTCCCATTCTCTCCGGAGGGAAGACTTCACTGATCATTCATGATCTGTATAACAGGACAACCACATCAACCACTGACGTCTTCAGCTCCGAGATGTGGGCAGCCTGCTGACATCACACACTCCCTCCCACCTCTCTCCAGCACCGACTCTGCTCCCCGCACTCCTAACCTCCCTTTGCCCTTTTCCACTTCTGCGTCTGCAGCATCATCTCCCATTCCGCCTCTCCGGAAATAATCACCGCGCGCTCGTCAGTGGGAACCGCAGGGTACACTCAGCTTAGAGACACCCAGCAGGAAGGAGACACCCAGCAGGAAGGAGACACCCAGGAGGAAGGAGATACCCAGCAGGAAGGAGACACCCAGAAGGAAGATACCCAGCAGGAAGGAGACACCCAACAGGAAGGAGACACCCAGCAGGAAGGAGACACCCAGAAGGAAGATACCCAGCAGGAAGGAGACACCCAGCAGGAAGGAGACACCCAGCAGGAAGGAGACACCCAGAAGGAAGATACCCAGCAGGAAGGAGACACCCAGCAGGAAGGAGACACCCAGCAGGAAGGAGACACCCAGCAGGAAGGAGATACCCAGCAGGAAGGAGACACCCAGCAGGAAGGAGACACCCAACAGGAAGGAGACACCCAGAAGGAAGACACCCAGCAGGAAGGAGACACCCAGAAGGAAGATACCCAGCAGGAAGGAGACACCCAGCAGGAAGGAGACACCCAGCAGGAAGGAGATACCCAGAAGGAAGGAGATACCCAGCAGGAAGGAGATACCCAGAAGGAAGGAGACACCCAGCAGGAAGGAGATACCCAGAAGGAAGGAAGACACCCAGCAGGAAGGAGACACCCAGAAGGAAGGAGATACCCAGCAGGAAGGAGATACCCAGAAGGAAGGAAGACACCCAGCAGGAAGGAGATACCCAGAAGGAAGGAGATACCCAGCAGGAAGGAGATACCCAGAAGGAAGGAGACACCCAGCAGGAAGGAGATACCCAGAAGGAAGGAGATACCCAGCAGGAAGGAGATACCCAGAAGGAAGGAAGACACCCAGCAGGAAGGAGACACCCAGAAGGAAGATACCGAGCAGGAAGGAGATACCCAGAAGGAAGGAGATACCCAGCAGGAAGGAGATACCCAGAAGGAAGGAAGACACCCAGCAGGAAGGAGATACCCAGAAGGAAGGAGATACCCAGCAGGAAGGAGACACCCAGAAGGAAGGAGACACCCAGCAGGAAGGAGATACCCAGAAGGAAGGAGATACCCAGCAGGAAGGAGATACCCAGAAGGAAGGAAGACACCCAGCAGGAAGGAGACACCCAGAAGGAAGATACCCAGCAGGAAGGAGACACCCAGCAGGAAGGAGACACCCAGAAGGAAGGAGACACCCAGCAGGAAGGAGATACCCAGAAGGAAGGAGATACCCAGCAGGAAGGAGATACCCAGAAGGAAGGAAGACACCCAGCAGGAAGGAGACACCCAGAAGGAAGATACCCAGCAGGAAGGAGACACCGAGCAGGAAGGAGACACCCAGCAGGAAGGAGATACCCAGAAGGAAGGAGATACCCAGCAGGAAGGAGATACCCAGAAGGAAGGAGACACCCAGCAGGAAGGAGATACCCAGAAGGAAGGAGACACCCAGAAGGAAGACACCCAGCAGGAAGGAGACACCCAGAAGGAAGGAGCCACCCAGAAGGAAGACACCCAGCAGGAAGGAGACATCCAACAAGAAGGAGACACCTTGCTCATGTTCTCCGGACTCTGTGTCTCCCTTTGCTCGTGGGTGAAATGGGAACTACGTGGTGGTCCCTGCCTCATAGGGCTCTTCTGGGGGCTGAAGGAGTACGTTCACTCACCCCTAATGCCGAGCATGGTCAGACCTATCAGCACGTTCCCCACCCGATATAGACGCACACTGGCCCCAAGCGCCAAATCAGCATCTTCACACTGCGAGGCTCCCTCTACTTTTCCATGTCCGTCACATCCACGGTGACTCACCACCCCCGTGCGGTAGACAACTGGCACCGCCTTCATTCCACCGGAAAGAAATGATGCTGAGACCAACAGAGGCCAAAACACACACTAGAGACAGGCCAGGAGTGGCCGTGTCTCCCCCCGTGGCCTCCCCGGTCTCACCCCTGGCTTCCCTGGTCTCACCCCCTGGCCTCCCCGGGTCTCACTGCCCCCCACCTCCCCGACCTCCCTGGTCTCACCCCCCGGCCTCCCCGGGTCTCCCCCGCCTCCCTGGTCTCACCCTCTGGCCTCCCTGGATCTCACCCCCGGCCTCCCTGGTCTCACTGCCCCCCACCTCCCCGGCCTCCCTGGGTCTCACCCCCGGCCTCCCTGGTCTCACCCCCTGGCCTCCCTGGGTCTCACCCCCTGGCCTCCCCTGCACCATCAGGCTCCCATCACAGCAGTACACGGACTTACCCCACCACACTTCCTCCTCTGCCGTGAGCCAGGGCCAGGGCTGGAACTTAAAAAAGGAGGAACGAGCCCGCCGGTGTGCTCACTGGTTGAGCATCAATCAACCTACGAACCTGGAGATCCGGTCCAGTCTCCCAGGTGGCGGGCTTGGTCCGCAGTGTGGGGTGTGCGGAAGGCAGCAGTCAATGATTCTCCTCATCACTGATGTTTCTCTCCCTCTGAGATTGATAAAAATGTTTTTAAGAAATAAATGAAGAAAAGAACCCCTGCCCAGGGCTCCTAGGTAGACAGGGAAACAGGAGTAAAGCTCCCCAGTGCAATCCGCTCACGGCCAGCTGTGGAGGGGACAGTAGGAGGAGAACACCCAAGGTGTCCAGTGCCATGGTGACCGTTTCTGCCCCGTCAGGGAGGACAGCGGCTCACCCAAGCGGGGGGCAGACTTCCTGTCGCTCAGCAAAGTGTACGGACGTTCCCCATCACACCTGTGCCCGGGCAGAGAGGGTTCCAGAACACCCAACCGCACGGAGCGCCGACGCCGCATTCCTGCAAGGTCACTGGGAAGCACTGTTCTGGGGGGGCGGGGGCGTTGCAGCTACTGTATGGGGTGCGTGGCAGTGAGAGTGGGTGCTCCTGGGGCAGGGAGACACCCTGCACGGTGTGGGTGTAACCTGGGTGAGGAGAGAGAGCAAAAGGCAGAGTCGCACGGGGCTCGGACCCTGCGCCTGACCGGCCACTGTGGTTGGGGCTGTGGCCTCCACCCCTGGAGCGGTGTCCGGGTGGAAGGCAGCACGGCCCACGAGGTCTCAGTGGAGCCCCCTCCTCGCCCACACACACCCCACCCCCACGGGGGCCCGGATCTAAAGTCCAGCTGGGCAGAGGGAGGGAGACTTTGTCCGTTGTGTGGTGCCCAAATGCCGTCACCCCGGGCCCCGCTGTTGCTGGATTTCACGTGGAAAGATACGCTCCGGCGTGTTGACTGGAGACAGAACTCGGTAACAAGAGGCGTTCGGAGGGCGGGAGATGACGCGGGCAGGAAGGAAGGACAGCATGGTGACAGGAGGTAGCCGCGGGCCGCAGACGATGGCCCGGAAAGAGCAGGAGGCTCGGGTAGGACTGTGCGTTGTGTGCTGTGCTGAGCTCCGTGTTCCCTGTCGCCTCTGTCCCTAAAGCTTCCATAATGGCCACAGGCACGAGCGTGGGTCAGTGGTGCTTTGGGGAGTGACGGGGTGACAGCCGAATCCAGGGAGGCTGCCGGGGGTGCCGGGCAGGCCACAGGAGGAAAGAAAGGGACGACCTTGGAGTGGGGAGTGCGGGGCGGCCCAGAGGGATGTGTGCAGCCTGAGAACTCGTAAACCGTCCTGCTTCGCCACATGCGCTTGACTGCCCTCCTCTCTGGTGGGTTAGACCAGACTCCACACTGGGGAGGAGGAAGGAGGGATCTGAATGGCTGAAACCTAAGCCTCCGTCAGTGCTCGCCTTGCAAACTTTCCGGGGACAGCGTTCCTCAGATTCCAAAGGTGCTACAATACCAACAGCTCAGACACAGGGGTGAGTTCTGTGCTCGGGAAAACTGTCAGGGGACCCCACAATGGTGTTAGTGAAGACAAAGGTACCAATGATACACTGCATGCCAAAAAGATTAAATAAAATTATTTTATAAAATGTAGGAGTGGAGCCATAACCGGTTTGGCTCAGTGGTTAGAGTGTCAGCCCAAAGACCAAGGGTCTCGGGTTTGATTCCCCAGGTAAGGGCACATACCTCGGTTGTAGGTACCCAGCCCCCATGGGGCTGCGTACAGGAGGCAACCAATCCACGTCTGTCTCTTTCTCTGTCTCTCTACCTCTCTCTCTTTCCCTCTCTCAATGGAAAAAATATCCTCAGGTGGGAATTTTTTAAAAAGGAAGAGTGGAAAAAAGTAATATATTTTTTTAATATATTTTATTGATTTTTCACAGAAAGGAAGAGAGAGGGATAAAAAGTCAGAAACATCGATGAGAGAGAACCATCGATCAGCTGCCCCTTGCACACCCCCCACTGGGGATGTGCCTGCAGCCACAATACATGCCCTTGACCAGAATCGAACCCGGGACCCTTCAGTCCGAAGGACGACGCTCTATCCACTGAGCAAAACCAGCTTTGGCGGAAAAAAGTAATATTTTAAATGAATATATTTATCCTAAGAAATCAGAAAGGATATATGCATCTCTATGTTCATAGAACCACAATTTACAATAGCTAAGATTTGGAAACAGCCTCAGTGCCCATCAGCAGATGAGGGGATTAGAAAACTGTGGTCCATCTGCACAATGGGACACTCTGCTGCTCTAAAAAAGGAGTTCTTACCATTTGCAACAGCATAAATGGACCTAGAGAGCATCAAGCTAAGCGAAATTCTAGTCAGCCAGTCAGAGAAAGATAAATATCACATGATCCCACTCATTTGTGGAATATAATAAACAACATAAACTGATGAACAAAAATAGAGCCAGAGGGAAAAAAATATTTTAGAATATAATAGAAGTAATCCTGTTATTTGCAGATTTTTTAATATTGCCTGCAACTTTTGCGATATCATTCTTAGTACAATTTTGTTAATGTTATTATATTTAAAATCCTTTTTTTCTTGAACTATTAATGTTTATTGGATGTAAAATAAATAAATAAATGTATTCTATTAAACTTTAGATTTTTTAAATAGGTGTGACAAAAATAACAAAACAAGGACTAAAAGCATGTCCCTTGCAAGGTCGTATGCTCCAGGAGGCCATTAAGAAACACTTATTTTTTAGGAATCTGCTCAAAGGGGAAGATAGGGCCTGCCTTAGAGAAGCGCTGTGGGCGCAGGCAGAGGTCCGCGTCCTCCTCATGGGCACGCGTCCCTCACGGGACGGGACGGGGCAGATTCCCAGCACAGAAGACAACAAAGCAAAGGGCTGGGGGCTGGCGCGGGGCCTGCTGGGAGCACAGGCGGCCTTCCTTCCTCCCTGGGGCCCCACCAAAGGAAGGGCCTGGAAAAAGTGACAGAATGGAAACGCAGAAGCGAGGCCGCTGGTGGGCGGGGATCCCTGCAGAGCCATCGTCCCTGCTCCGGGCAGGGCCGGCTCTTGGGGAGGAACATGCCGCCTGGTGTGAGCTGTGTTGGGAGTGACCCAGGAGGGGCTGAGGGGCCACTGCTCCCCCGGGGGGGGGGGGCGAGTGGTCTCTGGAGGCCCAAGAGCAGCCACCACACCCACCCCAACACCCACCCTGGGCCTTGCTCTCCTCGCCCTGGCTCAGGAGGAGGTCAGTATGTGTGAATGCTACTGCCCGGCCCAGCTGCTTTGGCTCAGCGGATAGAGCGTTGGCCTGTGGGCTGAAGGGTCCCGGGTTCCATTCCAGTCAAGGGCACATGCCTGGGTTGTGGGCTCGATCCTCAATGTGGGGTGTGCAGGAGGCAGCTGATCAATGATTCTCTCTCATCATTGATGTGCCTAACTAACTCGTTCCCTTCTCTAAAATCAGTTTTAAAAAATAAATTAATAAATAAAGGCTGCTGCCTCCCAGGGTCAGACTGACCTGAAAGCCCAAAGACCACAGCTCTGGGCCCCTCCTCAACCACCAGCACCGGCAGGAGCAGAGCCTCCAGCCTGCCCTCGGGGCCTTCCCGTCCCGCCTCCGGCTGAGCGGAGCTGCCTTGGGAAGAAAGGACTCCAGTAGCTGCTGGGGAAGAGAATCCAAAGGGAAGGGCTTCGGACTTCTCAGCCTTCAGAGGACACAGACACCCAGTTTGCCTCCCTAGGGGGAAGACAGTGGGGAGGGGACTAAGTTCCTGGGGGTAACCTCAAACCCAGGGGGGGTCTGCCCTTGCTGTCACATCTCTGCTCTCATCAGTAGGCCTGTCACTCTCCAAGCGTGCAGAAGGCTGCTGGTGTCTGTTTAAATTAACTCCGAGCAGCGAGCTGCTGTGGGTGCTGGGGATGAAGATCCTGGAGGCGTCACCACTTCCCCCACCCGCCCACCCGCTGAGCTTTAATATCACGAGAGGTTTAGGTTCATGTTGATCAGTCCTTCAAGTCAGCCAACATTTTCAAAAGAATGTGATCTCCAAAGAAAAGCACCGCTGGTGAAGAATCATAACTACCCTGACAGTTTAGAAATTGTCAAAAGAGTGGCCCTCAGGGGCCAGGCAGGTGAAAGAGGGAGAGGGGTAAGTGAAAGCTGGTTGAACCCCAAGTCTCTCTCCACCACAGCATCTGTCAAGACCCTGAATCAGGAACCCGATTGTGACTAACGTAGTATGTATGAGAATAATGTCACTTCCAGCTGGGCTCTATGTGTTGGCCAGTGGGTTTCTAAGTGGCCCCGCTGGAGCGGCTCAGGGGTTGAGCATCGACCTATGAACAAGAGGGTCAGGGTTTGATTCCCGCTCAGGACACATGCCCAGGTTGTGGGCTCGATCCCCAGTGTGGGGTGTGCAGGAGGCGGCCAATCGATGCTTTTCTCTCATCATTTGATCTTTCCTCTCTGAAATCAATAAAATATATATTTTTTTAAAAAGAGGGAAAGGCCCTACTTTCTCGTTGAAGCGCTTCAGCGGCCCTCTTTTTTTGTCTATAAACTTAACCTCTGGCTATCCAACAAGTTACTCAGGACTAAGGACTCACTCGTGGGAGGGCTTAAATAAACCTTGCTGTTCGCCTGTTGAAATGTCTAGTATTAGTCCATTTGCAGACCGAACCATGAATCTAAGTTAGTAAAGGAAAAGGCTTTCTCCCAACAATGGTAATTTTATCAGAGTCACAAAAAACTTGGATGGGGACCCAAAAGTAGACAATGAAATTCAGCCAGACATTGTTCCAAGACCATCTTTTGACAAATATCAATGGCACTTTGAAGCTAGATCATGGAGGACACGCCTTTCCCAAATGTTAATACAGCAAACCAAAAACAAAACAAAAAATTAAAGGGATAACAACTGAAAAGTTAAAAAGCCCCAATAGCCGAAACCGGTTTGGCTCACTGGATGGATCGTCAGCCTGTGGACTGGAAGGTCCTAGGTTGGATTCCGGTCAAGGGCATATACCTTGGCTGCGAGCACATCCCCAATAGGAGGTGTGCAAGAGGCAGCTGATCGATGTTTCTGACTTTCTATCCCTCTCCCTTCTTCTCTGTGAAAAATCAATAAAATATATATATTTTTTTTAAAAGCCCCAATAATTTTTTTAAATAATTTTTATTGATTTCAGAGAGGAAGGGAGAGGGAGAGAGAGAAAGAAACATCAATGATGAGAGATGATCACTGGTCAGCTGCCTCCTGCACGCCCCCTACTGGGGATTGAACCTGAAACTCGGGCATGTGCCCTGACCAGGAATCGAACCGCGTTCTCCTAGTTCACAGGCTGATGCTCAACCACTGAGCAATGCCAGCTCCTCGAGCCCCAATAATTGTTAATGTACAGATTAGTAATCAAAAATCACTTTAATCAATAATGTCAAATTTTCTCACCCGCTGAAGGGATTTCTAAGAAATTTTGGGAGCCTCTGACAAACTATTGCAGATTATTACACAACTAGGGGCCCATTGCACAAAAATCTCACGAGACCCAGGACCCAGAAAGAGTCCTGCCACCGCCGCCACAGCCACTTTGGCAGGACCCAGAAACCCTTCCACTGCCCCCGGAGGACCCGGGAACCCACCTGTGCCTCCAGTCCAATCCTCCAGAGTCAAGGCCCACCCACCCGCACACAAGTCTTGCCAAACACACAGCCCAGCCCAACCTGCACATGCAGCCTCCTGCTGATTGGTCATTATGGCATGATGGCGTGACGACAACAGGCTTTTTACATAATAGATGGACAGATGGCAATGGAAGGGTTTTTGTTTTATTTGGTTATCTGTTTATTCTGAGATACCCTTTTATTGAAAATGGTTCAACTGGTTCCTGTCTTTCTACCAATAAGTGTGGCCCCAAAGCTCTGAAAAGAAACAAACATACAGAACACCCATGTTTAGTATATACCAAGTCCTCACTTGGGTTTTGACTCCATATCTCATTTAATCTTTACAACAACCGGGTAAGAGAGGAGTAGGGCACCATCACCATCCTTAATAAGACAAATCTCAGAGGCTCAGAGCAGTTAGATTTACCTGAGGAGAGACAGCTGGCCTTGCTGCCCTGCCCCTGACCCGGAGTTTTACTTTCTCCTTAAAGCTCTTGCTTTCTTGCCAGCAATGTGACTGTTTCTACCTTAAAACTCTGACACCTCCTTCTCAGGACTACTGCACTTTCCCTTGGTTCTCTTAATGAGAGATGGAGCAAGAGTAGGAAAAAAATTAATTCCTGTAAAACCAAAATGTTAAAGTTAACAGTATTTCCAAGAGGTAGTCATCAAATCCAGAACAGAAATTAATTGACTGCAAATTCATACACATTGCTTTTCGGGCATTTTAAATGTACGAACTGCAATATCTGAGTCTTCCATCTGCATTATCAAAAGTGTGAGAAGAAAATATGGTAATAGTTTTCCAGGGAGACATAGATTTATAATGCAATATAATGCAATTGATATCTCTCTCTCTTTCTCTCTCTCTCTCTCTCTCCCTCTCTCTCTCTCTCTCTCTCTCTCTCTCACACACACACACACACACACACACACACACACACACACAAATTAATATTGAAGTTTTAGAAAGGAACTCCATGTTTCATCCAATGTAACTTAGACCGTAAGCTTGTATCAAATCTAAATTTGTATCCTATACAGTAGAAGATAGTAAACCTCAGGTGGTATTTTAATAATGCCTTACAGTTGGACAGTACTTGGTTTACAGCTGCCTGTATCTCCACAATGTCCTTAGAAAATCATGGCATAAAAGATGGAGCAACTCTCTTTGTACTAATTTTGAAAGAGCAGACAGTTCAGGCTTTGAAAACACAGGTCTCCTGCCCAAGGATGCAGAACCCAGGTGTCCTGACTTCCGATCGGTTCTCTTTCCATTAAAAACCAAAAGACATGGTCTGTGAATGGGGAGAAAAACTACCGTTTTATCATGATAAGCCCCCACTGCAGGACAATGTGCATGCATCCTTTCACTTCTGTTTAAAAAGATGGTTTGAATGAAACAAGAACAAATAAAAGCTAATGAATAAACAATTTTTTTTAATTCTAGGGGTATAGAGACACATGTATTCTTGCCTCTCATGAGTCAAAGTGTATGCAAGCCAGTCCACCAACCTCGTCTCTTTCCCTTTAGGGGAACCAACTTTGCCCACTAAGCCTACCGAGTCCTTCCTGAAAACCCAGTCAACAGCACTGAGAGCGCAACCTGGTGTGGGATGAAGCAGGGATTCGTATATGGCACCAAAAGGCTAGTGTGAGCTGATTTTTTTTATTATTATATGTACCAGCGAAGGGTGTTTTCTCCCATTTACACAAAACATGACCTGCCCTACAAAATGGAGCCTTTGCATATACTCAATGAAAAATGAAAAAGTTTCACTGTTCCTTTCAGTTTCAGCTGAAAAGGGTCAGAGACTTGGTTCCCACATCATCCTGAATATTCGCACAGC
This sequence comes from Antrozous pallidus, assembly GCA_027563665.1. Lineage (NCBI taxonomy): Eukaryota > Metazoa > Chordata > Mammalia > Chiroptera > Vespertilionidae > Antrozous > Antrozous pallidus. The sequence continues at coordinate 79,785,817 of CM050521.1, forward strand.
ACTGTATAGTGTCAAGTACTTCTGCATACAATGCCTGCGGGCAGATTTTCAGCTACCTGGTGAGGTACCGCTGTCATGCCTGCCTCACAGGAGATAAGAAAGAACGAGGAGGGCATCCTGCCCAAGATCACAATGAGCGCAGCAGCTGGAGTCCCAGACCCTCTGTCTCCACAGCTTGTGCCTCCACTCCTCCCATTCCTGTCCTAAACACGTCTCCCCCAGGGACACACACCCATGTTCCCTCAGAAAAAGACTGGTCCAAATACTGACGTCCTTCTTCGCCGGTGGCACTTAGTCTTGGACAAGCAGGAAACTCCAGCCCCTTTCCCAGTCCCCTGAGAGGAGCCAGGGAGGGGCGCCTCCTTAAACCCCATCTTTCCCAGACAAGGAAGGCTGCTGCCCCTGGCGCCGGGCCGGAAAAAAGCTGGGGAGAGGGGCCCCTAAGGTGCCTTTTCTGCTGCTGCCTAAGCCCCTGTGAAAAATGGTCCTTCTGAGATATTCGTTGCTGAACCAAAACTGAGGTTTTTTAAAAATATGTTATTGACTTTTTTAGAGGGTAGAAACATCCCTACCGGGGATGAAGCCCAAAACCCGGGCATCGGAATCGAACTGGTGCCCTCTAGGGTCATGGCCCGATGCTCAGTCGCTGAGCTACAGAAGTGAGTTTTCACTTGTAAAGGAAATTACGGGCAAAATACCGTTGGGAGCCAGAGCCGTCATTTCTCCCCCTAGGGTAAGAAGCGCCCCCCAACCCCCGACCCCCAGGTCTCCAGACAGCAGCCCTCCGCGATCGTCACCCTGGGAGAGGGGACTCACCGGCAGCGCGGCGGCTCCCCGGGCAGTCGGGCTGGGACGCGCTCGCCGCAGGTTTCAGCACCGCGGACAGCTCCGGGCTCTCCGGACTCCGCGCCTCCGGCTGCGCCTCCCGGGCTGCGGGCGGGGCGGGCGCCTCGCTCAGCCGGGACCCCGGCCTGCGGGTCTTGGGGTCTCCGCGAGCGGCGGGAACTGCCTCGGGCTGCGGCTGCACCACGGCGTTGCGGGACCGCGCCAGCGCGGAGGAGACCGAGCCCATCTCGGAGGACCGGGCGGGCCCAGGTGCGCCGCCAGGGCTCCCCACGGGACCCGCAGCCGGAGCCTGCCGAAGGCTCACTCCCTCCCGGCACCGAAGCGCCCCCGAGCCTCAGCTCCGCCCTGACCCTCTCGGGCTGCAGTCACTCCTCGGTCCCTCCTTGGCGGAGGAGGAGGAGGCTGCAGGGAGGGCTGCGCGCCCATCCCGGGCGAAGGAAGGGCGATAACCCAGGCGGCGTCCACGCCTGTGACAGTCAGGAGTGGGGTGGAGGGGGCATTTGGAGGGATCCCTGTGTACAGGTTGTCCGGAGATTTTTCTAGGGGGGTGGGGGGGGGGGGCGGGGAAGGAAGGGGAGTGGCATTGAGTGAGGAATAGATTTTTCTCTTCTTTCTCCACTTGATTCACCTGGGGCCCAAGCCCAGCATGTCCTTCCTACTCCTCCCCGGGGAGACTGGAGGGCTTAGCAAACCGGGAGGAGGAGCCTACCTGTGTTTTCTTCTCCGTTGCTCTCTTTGGAGCCAATATCACTACTTTCAGGGCTGTGTTCCTGGGGAGCCCTGTTCACCATTGCCCGAGGAAGGTTTGGTACTTCCCCCCTACTCCCCACCCCTCACCCCCCACCCCCACAAAAAGCCTCCTCTATGCCCCTCACCCTGGGCACCTCCCCCTTGTGGGCACCGAGACCGCCCATTCTTTCTACGAGGAGTGGAAGCCAGAGCGGGCGGTGGAGGTGCCAGAGGAGCCAGGGTGTCTGGCTCTCTGCAGGAAAGCAGGGAGGCAGGCGCCAGCCAGTCCTGGGAGCGCTCCTGACCATCAGCCAAAGCGGCCAGACCCTATTCATAGGCCTGCCCTTGGCTCCATCCCTCCTCTGGCTGCAGTGGAAAGGGGGTGAGGCCCAAGGTGGGGCCAGAAAGGCAGCCTGGGATATGTTCCAGCCACAGCCCTGTTACCCAGTCTGGTCTTGCCCACAGCCAGCCAGTTAGGGTGGAGCTGGGTCTGGTGCCTGGGGCTACAATTCTAGATCCAATGTCCTACCCACACTGCTCCGCATTCCAAAGGTTTTCCGACACTGGATTATGAAGCCAGACAGTTGTGCAATACACAGCAAATCTAAGGTTGGAATATGTGACAGGGACTTCTCAGCTGGCCCAGAACCCAACCTTCCGGGGTCCTACTCAGTGCCCAGCACGCTGTTATTTCAAGGGGAGACAAGTCAGAGGACTACCTGGGACAGGATAATTGTGGGCCTAACACAGCCCACTGTCCTTGACATTGTTTCCTGGGAGATGGGCAGAAGCTGAGCTAACATTTTACAAAGGACCCACCACCATGGAGGAGAACACACCCTATCATCCCCACCATGCAGGTGTCCCCCAGGGGCAGTGTCTGAACGAGATCCGTGTGGCTATAGTAATTTTTTTAATAACTTAAATCCTTTTTTATTCATTCCTTGCTCATCCTATGGACATGTAGTGGGGGAAAAAAAATCTCATCCTGGGCGAATGGCCTTTTGGAAAGGGAGCTCCCTCCGCAAACATTTCCTGTTCTTTAACCTTGACTTGGTTTTCTAGCAAACTGACATCGGCGTCATTAGCAATGACACAAAGAAGGTGGGCGTGGAAGGAGGCAAGATGTCCTGGACCTGCCCTAAGTGACACTGGCTGTACCTGCTGGGAAAATACATGAACGTAACACTTGTTAATGGTAAAGAGTTCACTAAGCCCCCCCGAGTCCCTCCAGCACACAGGCTAACCCTGGCCTCTCCCTGGCCCGCATGCACACACCCTCCCCCAGGAGGGAGAGTCAGTTGTAGACATGCTGCTGAGAACCACTTTCCTGTCCTGAGTGGGAAGGGGCGAGCCCGGGAAACTGAGACAGTCTTCCCTGTCACCTTGCCCACTCACATTTTTTAAGCGGGACTGTGCTCAGCTCTCCTGTGGCGGGAGGAGCTGTCAGAGACATGCCGGCTGGGGTGATCTTACGTGTCCTCCTCTACGCCTCAGGTCGCATCCATCAAGGGTAGGCGAGCTTCCCTCCCAGTTTCTACCAGTGGGTGCTCAGCAGAGTGTGCATCGAGGGCCCCTGGGAAGATGTGACTCACCCATCAACATCCCTTGACAATGTCACCAGTTGAGTGACTCTGGATCCTGAAGGTTTTACCACTGACAATGTTGAATTTTCCCTGAACCCTATGCTACTGGGAAACCGTGAAGGTGAAGAAATCCCCCACCCTTTCCGGTCCCAGAAAACAGCTTACTAAAATCTATCTATATAAAAGGCTGTGTCCTTCCCTCCATCTAGGGAATGACATCAAGTAGCAACACGGGGCTTCCTCTCCCTAGCAACAACTAGCCTCCTTGGCATTTCTTCAGCCCAGGAACGCCCTTGCCTTATAGCCAGGTGCAAACACTTTACACTGTAACCAAACGTCTGTGAAGCATTTTCTGTGGCTCATCTCATTTGATCCTCACAGAAGTCCTGAAGGAGGTAGGTAGGAGACTCAGTAGAATCCTATTTTCTTTTCATTAGCCTGAAAATGGAGATTTAGAAAGCTTAGAAACTTGACCCGACTGAAAAGAAGTAAGAAATGGTGGACCTTGAAAATGACTTCAGGTTTTCTCACTCCACAGAATATAGTCAAACACTGCTGCAGTTAAATATTTTACCCTTTGTTCTCCCTGCGTGATCTACAGTAATAATGTGCTTCGTGTTGATAGTTACTGCTGTGTTACTGACAATTATCTGAAAGAGAAGTTGGGGTGCTTCCCTGGACTGGAAAAAGTTTAGCTAAATCAGAAAGAGGTCTAATTCAGCAAGTTTGTTCTGTATCTATAAAAGGCTAAGTTGACTCGCACATGCACGACACATATAAAGCTCTCGCTGACGCCAATCGCAGGCGTGTGTTTCCATCTGTCATTGTCGGTCGTGAATTTGGTTGACACTTCTATTACACAGAAAGGGTGAATAGTGATATTAAAATATTTCTTCTAATTAATTTCCTTTCAATGTACACGACTTCGTGCACTGGGCCACTAGTAAATAAACCTTCCCCAAAGGATTTAGGTAAGACTCTAGGCTGCCTCTGTGCTAACCTATGACCTATGGTCTAGACACTGACCCTCTAAATTTCCCAGCTCTGCCTCATAGATGATTAGCTGAACTACTTCATTCCCACTGATCACTTAGGCAAAAGGTTTGTTCACCAAACTTTGGTTAAGCTTCTCTCCTTCCGTCAGGCCTCTGAACTTGGCCCACTCTCAGCCTGAGCCATCAGACAACCCCCCTAGAACAGGCTGGCCTTGGGAAAACATCCTCTGATCTACTACCCACTCCTGCTACCCTTCATCTCACTTCCCCACGGCCAGTTCCCTCCTCTCCAGGAAAGAAAGCCGCTTGCTCCCAACTCTTAAGAAGCTTGCATTCCCCAAATGCAATAGCCCCTCCCCTTGCAATAATCCTTTTGAATAGAGTCGTTCCTCACAAAGTCTGGATTTGTTTCACTCGACACCGTCTTTAAGAGTTCCCTCGTAGCCAATACCGGTTCGGCTCAGTGGATAGAGCCTGCAGACCAAAGGGTCCCGGGTTCGATTCCGGTCAAAGGCATGTACCTTGGTTGTGGGCACATCCCCAGTAGGGGGAGGGGGGAGGCAGCTGATTGATGTTTCTCTCTAATCGATGTTTCTGACTTTCTATCCCTCTCCCTTCCTCTCTGAAAAAAAATCAGTTATATATATATATATTTTTTTTTTTTTTTTAAAGAGTTCCCTTGTAGAATATAAGCATCCCTAACAGGGCCCCTAAACGCCGTTAGCTGATACTTTCTATGTAGATTGAGTTGTCCCTGTTTGAGTAAAGGGAAGGGGCAGGCAAGAGTACTTTGAGAGCTTACTGGCACTAGACAGAGACAGCCCTGGATATTATATATACTTTGTCTCGTGTAACCCTTACAACAATCTTACGTTATACATATTATCCTCATTTTACGCTAAAAGCATGGAGGCTCGAAGCCACGAAATGATTTCCTTCAGACCCAGCAGAGGCCAGACTGGAGCCTGGGCCATTCACTTGGAATCAGGGTCTATGCGACAATCGCCCCCAAAGGAACCTGGAAGCTCCCAGAGTCCAGCCTCCTGGTCAGGTTAGAGCAGTGGTCGGCAAACTGCGGCTCGCGGGCCACATGCGGCTCTTTGGCCCCTGGCGTGTGGCTCTTCCACAAAATACCGTGGTCTGGGCAAGTCTATTTTGAAGAAGTGGCATTAGAAGAAGTTTAAGTTTTAAAAAATCGGCTCTCAAAAGAAATTTCAATTATTGTGCTGTTGATATTTGGCTCTGTTGACTAGTGAGTTTGCCGACCACTGGGTTAAAGAAACTAGAGTCCACCAGCATGTTTGTGGCAGCAGAGCCAAGAGCGGGGTCCAGCTCTTCCAGCCCAGCCACCACCTCCCTCCAGCATAGGCAGTGACATTTTCACCAGCTTCACAGCGCTGTCTTGTCGCCTCTTGTCACCGGCCTATTCTAGCTGCTCCCTGCTGAAGAGGTCGTCACAATTTCCGAGGAAGTTCAGAAAGCTCTAGAAGACCCAGAACTCATGTAATCAAATGACTTCAAGTCCAGTCACACACACAGGAGCACAGAAACAACTCAGCTGGCCTCCTTTAATATCAATTGCGTATCAACCTCTTTTTACGGACAACCTAACACAGAACTACAGTAGGTCCTCGGGTTACGTCGGAGATCCGTTCCTACGGGGCAACGTAACGTGATTTTCACCGTAAGTCAGAACCCACCTACATAAGCACCTATGTCACTCACATGGAGCACATACCCAGCAGTAATGAAGTGAAACAGTAAAAAAAAATGTTAAACATTTCCTAACCTTTACTTGTGGCAAATAATTTAAAAAAACAACACCATAAAACAGATATGTGCATATGTCGAAATGATGGAACTTTTTTTAAAATAAATAAATGGGAGATGGTGACGTAACCACGAAACAACGTACGTCGAGTCCAACATAACCTAAGGACTGTCTGTAGACATGGGCCCTGTCCAATGGGGACCATGGGAATATGACATAAAGCTGGGCGCCTGAATGGTACCCTAGGCATTGGAAATTAAAGGAAAATATGCATTTAATTCAGCTTTGAAAGGCCAAGGATGACCTGCTCAGGGAATCTGAGAGCCAGAAAGGGTTGAGAAGTGGAGCCCTGGCATTGTGCGTCATTGCTAAACCCCTGGGTACAGTACAGGAATAAATTACTGCTCTAAATAACAATGGTACCCGGGACGTTTTCCTGCTAAATGTTCCATCGTTCCATTGTCTTTGCAGTATCTTGGTAAATTCGAAAAGTTAAAGGTATTGTCACCCCCCTTCTATACGCAAGCAAAACAAAGTTTAAAATCTAAAATGGACTGCCCAAAAGCAAGCGATGGGTGCGGAGAGTTACAAATCCAGTTCAAACTCTCCGGTCTTCTGGCTCCAACCAATGTCCTGTCTACTCTAAAAACCAGAGATAAATGAAGGTGCCTTTGGGCCATCTCTCTATTCCAATTGACAATCCAATAAAGGACTTCCTTCTATTGGGTGCTGGCAAAATAAAAGTAAAAGTAAGACTTATAATCACTAGTAAATGTCTTAGCAATGGAGAGGTCATTACTTTTTATAACATAACTAGAGCCCTGGTGCACGAAATTTGTGCACAGGGGGAGGGGGGGATGTCCCTTAGCCTAGCGTGTACCCTCTCCAAGACCCGTCGAGGGTTGTCTGACTGCCCGTTTAGGCCCGATCCCGGTAGGATTGGACCTAAATGGGCAGTCGGACATCCTTCTCACAATCCAGGACTGCTGGCTCCAAACTGCTCACCTGCCTGCCTCCCTGATTACCCATAACCGCTTCTGCCTGTGAGCCAGATCACCCGCTAACCACTACCCTGCCAGCCTAATTGATGTCTAATTGCTCTCCTGCCAGCCTGTTTACCCCCAACTTCCCTCCTCTGCTGGCCTGGTCACCCCTAACTGCCCTCCCCTGCAGGCTTGATCGCCCACAACTGCCCTCCCTTGCAGGGTCTAGAACTTCCCAATGGCCTTCCCATGCTGGCCATCTTGTGGTGGCCATCTTGTGTCCACATGGGGGCAGGATCTTTGACCACATGGGGGCAGCCCTCTTGTGTGTTGAAGTGATGGTCAATCTGCAAATTACTCTTTTATTAGATAGAATAGAGGCCTGGCACATGAGTGGGGACTGGCTGGTTTGCCCTGAAGAGTGTCCCAGATCAGGGTGGGGGTTCCCTTGGGGCAAGGGGCAGCCTGGGCAAGGGGCCTGTGGAGGTTTGCAGGCCGGCCACAACCCCCAGCGACTAAAGTGGAGGCCCTGGGATCTGGGGTTAATTTATGTCTACAATTGAAATTTTGTATCCTTGAGCGGAGCCAAACCTTCTGCTCTCTCTGTGGCAGCAGCCATTTCTGTTTGAAACTTTGTAGCCTAGAGTGGAGGCCTAGGCCGGCAATGGCAGGCTGAAAGCTTGACTTCCTCTGTTGCCAGGGAAACCCAAGCCTCTGTTCTCTCCAGCTCAGTGGCTGCTGCCATTTCGGTATCTTTTATAATTGAAACTTTGTAGCATTGAGTGGAGGCGTAGGCCGGTAATGGCAGGCAAAGCTTGGCTTCCTCTGTTGCTAGGGAAACAAACACAAGCCTTCCTTTTGCTCTCAGTGGTGGCAGCCATCTATATTTGCATAATCCGCTCCTGATTGGCTGGTGGGCGTGGCTGTGGCTTGTGGGTGTAGGGAAGGTATGGTCAAATTTGCATATTACTCTTTTATTAGATAGGGTAGTGGCCCAGTGCACGGATTCGTGCTCATTGAAAGGAAATTAATTAGAAGAAAGATTAGTGCGGTATTTACGTTACTGCAAAACATTACATGTCAAAATAGTATATAAATAGAATAAAATTTAAATCACTCAATCCCACCACACTGACATGTCTTTTATTTTCTCCTTGATGTTAAAATACAGATAAAGTATATGATGATTTTTAACATTTTAAAGGGGCTTGAGGTTTTTCTCTTCTTTCAAAAGGCACATGGGTTCCCATAGGTTAAGAAACACTCCCCATCACAATGACATGTCACTGCACACCCATTAGGATGGCTGCTATCATCAAAACAGAAAAGAACAAGTATTAGAGAGGACGTGAAGAAATTGGAACCCTTAGTAGGAATGTAAAATGGTGCAACCACTATAGGAAATATATAGCAATTCCTCAAAAAATTAAACAAAGAATTACCTTATTACTCAGTAAGACTACTTCTGAATATATACCTCCCAAATTTAAAACAGGGTCTCAAATAGATTTTATTACACTCATGTTCATAGCAGCAATATTCCTAGTAGCCAAAAGGTATAAGCAACCCAGATGTCCATCAAAAGATGAACAAAGAAAATACGGTCTATGTATACAATGGAGTACTATTCAGCCTTAGAAAGAAAGGAAATTCTGACATGCCACAATGTGGGAGAACCTTGAGGACCAGATGCTAAGTGAAACAAGTCAGTCACAAGAAGACAAATACTGTGATTCCACTTACATGGGGTGCCTAAAACAGTCACACTCGCGGGGAACAGAAAGTACAGTGTGGGCGCCAGGAGCCGGGGGAAGGAGACAAGGGGAACTGTCTCACAGGCACAAACCTTCAGTTTCGAAAAATGTAAAGGTCAGGAGAGGGGTTGCACAGCAATGTGAATATATTCAACACCACTGAATTGTACTCTGACAAATGATTAAGGTAGTAAGTCTTATACCAAGTATATCTCACCACAATTTTTAATCCAATTATTGAAAAGAAACAGACTTGACAGAGCAACACCTAATCAGCTGTGTCTCCCTCTAGGGCAGCATCACCAACAGTGGTCCGCGAGGTCCGAACGGTTGGCGACCGCTGTTCTAGGAGACAAAATCGTAAATGTCTGGGGACGGCCATGTGCTCCCATCCGCCTGTTTCAAGCACCATCAGCTGCTCCCCAGGTGACAGGCTGCTCAGCCCCTTTGTTCTCCTCCATGTGCACCTTTTTTTAAAAAAATAGGTTTTTATTGATTTCAGAGAAGAGAGAAGGATAGAGAGACAGAAACATCCATGATGAGAGAATCATTAATCAGCTGCCCCCCTGGTTAACGGAGGTGATCCCCGGGCGTGTGCCCTGACCGGAAATCAAACCGTGACCTCCTGGTTCACAAGGCAATGCTCAACCACTGAGCTATGCCGGCCGGGCCATGTGCCCCTCATATATAACACTCGCTCACTGTTGTCGCTGCTGTTCACTGTTTTTCTTAAAACGGAGTTCCTGAGCCAGAGGCCGTGATGCAGACGGTCTGGTTGGGATAGAACACTTTGGGACTGTTCCTTCTTATCATCTAGCCGACTGAGGACGCCCAGCAGCGTGTTCTGAGAATGTTACCAACTGAAACCTCAGGCCCACACTGCACCCCAAAACAAAACAAAACAACAAATAAACACTGCACCCCCAAAAATAAATAAATAATAAATAAAACCTCAGGCCCATTTTGTGGAAGATGCTTCCCCCACTTGGTCCACAGGCCCTTGAACCTAAATGCAGGATTTTTAATATTCCTACTCTACTCAATTTCATGTCTTGCCTTAGCTGTGTTAAATGAAATTGAAACACTTCCAAGAATCAAAGAAGAAAAAATAAAACATTAGATTTTGGGGTCTAAATAAAAAAGACCAAATCTGAAAGGCACAGGAGTTCCCCTTTCCAGCTTCCTCAACTCTTCCTCACACGATAAATTTTAACATCTCAGCTTCTGTTAGATCAGGATTGAGAAAAATACAGCAGGCGTGGCAAATCGGTGCCATTCGGTGTGCCTGCATTTGATTGGTAGTGTCTGCCTGCAGCACCGGTTCAGCAGGAACCTGCAGCCACATCCAGGCAGAGCAGGAAAGAGCTGGGTGGTAGATTACAGATGTCTGTCAGAGACAGAGGTGAGAGGGGCACGCTTGCCACCATGTCGCCAGCAAGGCCCAATGGGTTTCCCGCGGCTCAGTTTTTGCCAAAGGCCCTGTGATCAAAACCTAAAGCAGGAGTGTTCCAACTGTCCTTAACTGCCCTTACCCTGTGGTAGGAAGTGAAGCCAGAGCAGGAAACCTAATGTCTGCCATTCCCTCTGACTCTGAAGGACACCTGCGTGTGCTGGGCTGACTGTTCTGTTTCACCCGCACTTTAATGTTCAACAAACCCACCCGGGACACTTCACTCTAACGCTTACTTATGGACAGTAACGTTCAGACTTGGTCTTTCGGAAGCGCTTCCTGTGAGCTGGGGCAGTGGTCGGCAAACCCATAGTCCACAGAGCCAAATGTCAACAGGACAACGATTGACATTTCTTTGGAGAGCCAAATGTTTTAAAGTTAAACTTCTTCTAACGCCACTTCTTCAACATAGACTCGCCCAGGCCGTGGTATTTTGTGGAAGAGCCACACTCAAGGGGCCAAAGTGTTGCATGTGGCTCGAGAGCCGCGGTTTGCTGACCACGGTGTTGGAGGATTAAATGTAGCACTTAGCCTATTGGTCAGAGCAGGGTTTCAGGTGACATAGCGTAAATGCCAAGCCCAGCTCCACAGGTTACCAGCTGTGTGATGTTGGGGACTACTCACCCCTCTATCCTTCTGTGAAATGGGGGCACATAGTAAGTTTGCCAGTGAAATCTCTGTATAAAATGCACGCCGACAGTAATATGGACACATCAGTCACCTTATCTCATGTCCTCACTGCGACACAGCGAGGTCGGCACGGTGTTAATCCCTTTAAGACAAGGAAGCAGGTTCAGGGAGCTTAAGCTACCTGTCCAAGTTTATACAAAGTCAAATCTAGGTCTCTCTGACTCAGCAGCCCCACGCATGTTCTTACCCATAGTGTCATGCCAAACTCCCACCCTTTATCACATCTGCAGCATTCTGAAAAGGACAGGCTGATTTTGGATCCTGTGCATTTATTCTCCTTGTCAACTTCTGGAGAACTTTCTGCCCATTTGTCTGAAAGGCCGGCCGTGCGTTCGGAATGGAGCTGGGGTCACAACAGATGATCAGGCTGAGGCCTGGGAACCACAGGACGAGTCCCGGCCCTGGGTTAGGAGGAGGGGGTCAAATCCCGGCAACCAACAGGGAGCCCGATGGCAGCCTAACGGGAACGGGAGGTCGAGGCAGGAGCAGCGGCAACGCCCAGCTGCAACCAGGGCGTTTCCACTCCCTCCGGTCTCCGCAATAACAACGGCATTTAGGCACAGTTCCCCAGCAGTGTGGAAAGTGTGACACAGGAATGTGAAGCGACTTGGCCTTTAAGTCAATGCTGGGCCAGGACTTGTCCTAGAGCTTCCGGTGGTGGGCAGGAAGTGGAAGACGATGCTGGCTGAAGGCATTCAGTGAGGGTTTTGTTTTGACATCCTGTCTGAGTGGGTTTCAGAGTGAAGAGTAGAAGTTCCCACTACCCACCTGCTCTGAATTTCTTCTCGGTAAGAATGTGCATCTCTGGATCTGCTTCCAAATAAGGGGCTGCGAGGTGATCGCCCTTGGCTTTGCTCTGCTCTGATTTATGTTCCTGAAGAGCAAGGCCCCAGAACGGGACCCTAGAACAGAAAAAGAAACCAGGTCCCCTGAGAATGGGCCACTGCCCTTTCCTGCTCACTGATTAGACCCAGGAAGACTCTGTGATGGAGGCAAATGGGAAGTGTGAACAGCTCCTTCCTATCACCGGGGAGACAGCAACAAAGAACCCTGCCTACACTTACCGTGTACAAAGCAGCTTTCGGGAGAATTAATGCAAACACCAGGCCTCCTAAGACTACCCCATTGCCAACAGTCCTCACCCAAACCCACACTCCCACCCCAGACGAAGAATTAACTCTCTGGAAGAGTTCAGGCTTCCTCTCCATCCTAAAGAGGGGAAAACAACCTCACTTCTCTCCTCCAGAGAGCATCCTAATTTGTCTCCATTTAGCCACACGGCTCAGAACGAGAGCTTTTGAAACGGTGCTTTTCTAAGAGTAATTGCCTCTGCTCTAATCATATGCTATTTCTGCTCCCCACGAGGCTCGGCATTAAGACTGCCTAACGGAATCAGCAAATTGCCCGAAATGCACTGCTCTCAAGCCTCCAGGTAGCTTAATAAATGATGAGTCACCGGAAGTCAGGTAGTCACCTCGCATCCCTTGTAACGCATGAATATGCTTAAGAGGCAACGCAGAATGTGGGGCTGAGAAAGGTACGGACTCGGATATCTTAACAAATTCCCAGCTGTTTGGGGGTGGGGGGGGCGGGAGTTAATTGAAGTGAAATTCACATAACATACAATGGACCATTTTAAAGTATACAATTCAGCCCTGGCCGGGTAGCTCAGTTGGTTAGAAACTTGTCCCCATACGTCAAGGTTTCGGGTTCTGAAAGGGCAGAGCGGGACTGCACAGAACAATTTAGACAGCTGCCATTCTGGACTGTGTGACTTGGCAGCCACCATGTTGGCCACGTGATGTGTAAACTTAGCTGGGGACTGCCATCTTAAAATCACAAAGACCAACCCCTCCCTTTGAGTTAGCCAATCGCAAAAGACTGTGTGCTCGAGCTCCAATCAAGAGCAAAGGACAGGACAGGGGTTCTTTGCGTCACTAGCCCCAGCCATCACCCAACCAATTGGAATCGGCCAACTCATTGGTTCGTGTCTGGCCCCACCTCCCTATAAAATCAACAAGTTTGGGGAAATTCTCTCTCTTTTGCTTCCTGCTGCCGTGGCGGCAGGGGCAGAAGGCCGAGCCCGGGCTTGTAATAAAGGCTCTATGCTATTGCATCGGGTTTGGCTCCCTGGTGGTCTTTGGGGATCCGGAAACCTGGGCATACCAGTTCGAGGAAGGAAGGGGTCCAACATGCCCTGAGCACCTAACTTCCGCACAAACACTGTCTCGCGGTGATGCTCACCACAGCCCCATGAGGCGCAGCACAGCCTCACAGTCCACATGCGCACATCATCCGCACATTCACATGGACACTGCGACCTGGAGGGGGAGGCTTGCTCCGTCTCAAACAGCCAGGAAGCAACACCTACCGGGCTCAGGCCAGGTGAAGCCAATCCAAACCCCCCCTGCCCTTTGCTCCTAACACTCAGAGAGAGCAGTGCCTCTCACCGTTTTACAAAAGCACCAGTCTTCCCGGCGTGGAGCGGGGAAACGGACTGCACTGTCTGCCCGGGTATCTTTCGCTAACCGGAATTCTGAACCCTGCCTACACTTACCGTGAAACCCTCTGCAGGCCGGGTGGCTGTGTTTGCTGCCCGGAGTTCGGAAGAGGGAATGATGGGGAAAGAGCCATAGGGCAGAAACCTACACACCTACCCACGTACCTCCCTTCAGGGGACACTTGCCAGCGCCGGGATGGCAGGAACTGGGCGCCTCGGAAGTGGAGAGAGTTGCCTCCGGGAGGAGCAGGTTCCGGAGCCCAGGTGTCGTCAGAGGCTGTTTCCAGTCGGGGGAGTGTGCTGCACAAAAGGACTGGGTAATTTTAGCAAGTTCACCTGCAGATGATTTCCCCATGAGTCTCTGGGGAAGCCTCCTCCCTCCCTCTCCAGGGCAACTACCAGGAGCTGGGCTTAGTCTTTCATTCCCTGGAAGGAACCGGGCCCCAAAGAAAACCCTTTGCCCCGCCCAGGAAGCTCTTACCAACAGATCACCTGGTTTCCTGTTACCTCACTGGGCAGTAAGTCCAGTGATTCACGGGATGTAGTGGCATCTACACTACTCCCGGCCCTGGGAAAAGTATCAAGTATCAAGGGAGGGTCCAATTGGAGACAAAGGATACATATGTAAAACTTTAGACCATAAAAAAGAAAAAGAAGTATCAAGGAAACTACTATGAGCAACAAACTTCAAGTGATGGAAGATTTGCATGTTTTGAGTGTCCAATGAGACCACGATGTGCAGATGCCGGCACCGTGTCTGGCACATAGAGGGGTACAGCCAATTTGGGTCTCTTCTTTCCCTTCATACTCTTCCAAACGCGCTTGTGGGAACTGTCTGGTTGATGTCTCAGAGCCTCCTCAGTTTCCGTTTGCAGAGGGACAGAACCACAGCACGCAACTGAGAACAGGAATCCCGAGTAGAAAGAGGCGGGCATCGTGAGCCTGCTCTGTCCCTGAGGGGAGCGCGGTCAGCTTGGCTGTAGAGCAGGAGAGTGGCGAAGGGCACTGTGGGTTGGAATTCTGAGTCTGCCACATCCCAGCCCACACCTTGGGCATTCTTAAGTCTCTGCCTCAGTTTCCTCGTCTGAATCAGGGAGTGTGATGGTGGTTAGTTTTATGCATCAACTTGGCTAGGCTATTGTACCCAGTTATTTAATGAAACACAAATCCAGGTGTTGCTGTGAAGTATTTCAAAGTTGTGGTTAATAGCTACAATCGGTCGGCTTTAATCAAGGGAGATTACCCTCCATAATGTGGGCAGGTGATTCTTGTGTGACCCCCCATTTGGCTGAAAGTGAGACCCAGAAATGTAGTCTTTAGCTGAGCAACCGCATCCGGAGAGAGTGGAAATGGGGGACAACCAGAAGTTGCCAATACCGTGCCCAACCAATAAAAGGTATTGATTCTCCTTTCATTCCCCTGGGGACCACTTAGCAAGAGGTGGCAAAAATCGGGTTTCCAGGGTCCCCTACAAAAACATTGTCTTCCAATCACTTCTGTTTCTGCATGGCTTTCGCCCCTCAGTATGGGGGCCTGCATCCGCTCTCATCTCCACTGGGGAGAGCAGAGCTCAGCCCAGGAGACCAACTGCTGACATCATTACGAACCCCGGATCTAGCCATGCGGGTAACGGGAATGTTAAATTGTGTGAAACAATAAATACCTGCCCTTTTTTCCTTAAGAACAACAAAACACTAACTGCCTTGACCTCTGTCACTGTAACTGCCACCTGCACGACCAGAGGAGACTGAGCAGAGGGAGGTCTCAGGAGGGAGGGAGGAAGCTGTGTGTGACCGGAGGGGGCCTACTGCACAGCCAGCACTGGGTGCTCTCGGATGTCATGTTTCCTGTTCTCTCTACGTGTATCGTGTACGTTACCTCATTTGATCCTCACACAACCCGGAAACACACTTCATCATTCCTACTGACAGAGAAGGGCACTGGGGTTAGAGTGAAGGAACTTCTCCGAGAGCACGTTACTGAGAAGAGACAGAGCAGGCATCAGAAACCAGACCCGCCCCACTGCCACTCTTCCTGTATTTTACTCTTTTGTCGTGGTTAATCCCCACCCGAGGATTTTTTCCATTGATTTTGAGAGTGGAAGGGAGAGGGAGCCACAGGGAAATATCAATATGAGAGAAACACATCAATTAGCTGCCTCCTGCACCCACCCTAGTCAAAGCTGGGAAACCTCCAACCAAGTTATGTGCCCTTGACCGGAATCGAACCCAGGCATCATTTGAACAGTACTGCACCCATACGGGAAATAAACTGGGAAAACGTATCTCTAGGATGCTCATGGGGAAGTACAGGCGATTTCTTTAAAAAACAAATATATATATATATATATACATATATATATACACACACACACACATATATACACATACACACATACATATACACACACATATATATTGATTGATTGATTGATTGATTTGATTTATATATTGATTTCAGAAAGGAAGGGAGAGAGAAAAACATCAATGATGAGAGAGAATCATTGCTCAGCTGCCTCCTGCACACCCCACACTGGGGATCGTGCCCACACCCAGACATGGGCCCTGTCGGGAATCAAACTGTGCAGGTGATTTCAATCAGCTTCTGGGCTGAGGCCGGTATTTTACCCAGAGTAACCCAGCCGTCACCACTCCGTCAGGAGTGCAAAACAGCACAGCCAGGAGCTCTGAACCAGGTCCCCGTGCTCTAAGCACTGCTTCTGCTCAGCTCCCGAGTCCCTCCGTCAAGACCACTCGTCTGCAAAGCTCTGCTCCAACTCAGCACCCGGGTCCTGTGATGTGAGAGGCCAGAGATCTGTCAGCCTGTGTCATCCTCAAGCACCTGCCACTAAGCCAGGAGGCCGTTGGATGAGGGCCTCACCTCTCGGGTGCTCATGATCTATTTCCTAAATAAATGTCAGGCAGAAGAAACTACGTGTCCGGGCGACTCATCTGTGGTTCCCAGTCCTCACGCTTCTGCTATCGCCACCTGTGGTGATGTGAAAACTGGGACCAAATTGCCCACCTCACCCTCTTGTTGGCACAGGCTGCCTCTAGCCTGACTCCACTTTCTCCCCTAATTAAATGTCACACTTCCAGCTGCAATCACCAAGAGATGCTCTCCGGGTGACTCGGTAGAAGGAAAAATAAGGTGCATCCCAGTTCTTACTACCCTCATGAGACACTGGCCTTGAAGCTGGCTAAACCGATGACAAATAATAGCGCTGCCAGGAGGAAGTGTTAATGGGCCCATCTCCCCAGGGCAGCAATTATGGGACAAGAGATAACTTCCTACTCTACTGTCACCACTTAATTCAACAAATAACATTTGAGCCCCAGTGTCCTAGCATGTGCTTTGTGACAAAGATTCAAAGATGATCAAGGGCTCACTTCTTGGGGGGAGGGGGAGAATGTTATGGACTAAGTGACAGGTAGCTTGAATTGTTGAAATGGAATTGCTGTCCTAGAAAAAAGCATAAAAATAAATGACCTGGAGGCTCTTTAAATAATAGTAATAATCACCATTTATTTATTGAGCACTTTCTGTGACTGAAAGTATACTGGATGCTTTATACATGTTATCTGTTCATTTTTACAATCCTGGAGGTGGTTATTTTTCCCAATTTACATATGAGAGAATTAAGGCTGGAGACATTAAGTAGCCGCCTACACTCAAAACTAATAAATGACCGATGGGGATTAGACTCCACATAAGTATGATTCTAGAGCTCATGTTTCCATTCACATTCCACTTAGACAATGAAAAGGCACTGCTGGAAGCCGCCCATTGCCTTCACTAGCAGAGAGGTGTGGACCAGGAACCCAGAAGGCTGGTCAACCTGGAAGCTCTGAAAGGTTAGAGACCCAACCACCCACTGTCTAGCTGAGACAAGGGTAGCTAAAGCAACCTCCACCTTTTAGTTTTATGTAAATTCTTGCTGATTGGCTATTGTTGGAATTGGCTGCCTAAAGGCTATGGGTGTATCCCACAATCTGAATAAAAGGGATCCCTAGGCAGAGCAGAGTGAAGTTCTCCTCCTTGAGTTGGGCTCCCACCTGGCTCCCAATATTTCCAAATTAATATTTTCTAGTCTCTCTCATTTGTGTGCGGCTTCCTCCAGAGCCCAAACCCTGAACCACCCAGGATGTGGAGGGGACACTCGCAACTGGCAGCCCAACATAGGGCACTCGAAAGGCACCTCATATTGAAAAGGCACCTTGTACTGAAAATATGAAAAAGGCTCCTTTTTCAAAAAGCAGCATAGGAGATTAAAAATGGCAGCGGAGTAAGTAGATGATGCACGGACATGCTCTCAGGAATAAACTGGAATTACAACTAAAATGCAGAAAAACATCCTGAATAATCAATGGAAGACTCACTGCAGACAAGAACCCTGATACCCGAGGACGGAAAGTGGAAGCCACATAGACTGGTAGGAGGGGGGGAGGGGTGAAGGGGCTGGCTGGGTGCCCACAGACAACAACTGAAGTTCCAGGAGATAACTCAGATACAGGGATTCCCACTGAGAACTCCGAGACCTAAACCCCAAGCTGAGCCCCCCAGCAGAGAGCACCAAATTGGGAAGGGTACACACATAACAACTGGCTGTAAAAAGCAGTGGATTTGCTGCTTGCCAGGGAGAGACGGCTGGAAACTCAGGTACCCTCTTAAGGGCCATTGCACAAAATTCCCTGTGAAGCCACCTACCTTATGCTCTGGCAGAGGGAGGGCAGAGTAGAATGGAGCTCAGTGAGCAGACACCAGGATTGGGGGTTCTGGAGTAAGAGCTCAGAAGGCAGACGCCCTGGTTTCCTATGCTGAGACATTCCTCTCACTGGGGAGGGCAATTCTCTCATGCAGGCATTAGCTATCCATGCAGCTTTGCCCTAGAAGACAGCTGACCCACCCTATTGGTAACACTTTGCCCCACCAAGACATCGGGTAGCTAAAGGATACGAAAACATGACCCAACTACATGCTGTCTACAAGAGACCCACCTCAGAACAAAAGACTTACACAAGATGAGAGTGAAGAAATGAAAAAAAATTGTTCTACGCAAATTTTCCATGCAAAAAAGCTGGAGTAGCCGAAACCGGTTTGGCTCAGTGGATAGAGTGTCAGCCTTCTGACTGAAAGGTCCCAGGTTTGATTCCAGTCAAGGGAATGTACCTTGGTTGCGGGCACATCCCCAGTAGGGGGTGTGCAACAGGCAACTGATCGATGTTTCTCTCTCATTGATGTTTCTGTCTTTCTATTCCTCTCCCTTCCTCTCTTTTTTTTAAAAAGCTGGAGTAGCACTACTCATATCTGACAAAATAGGCTTTAAAATGAAGGTCACTAGCCGAGACCGGTTTGGCTCAGTGGATAGAGCATTGGACTGCGAACTGAAGGGTCCCGGGTTCGATTCCGGCAAGGGCATGTACCTTGGCTGCGGGCACATCCCCAGTGGGGGGCGTGCAGGAGGCAGCTGATCGATGTCTCGCTCTCATCGATGTTTCTGACTTTCTATCCCTCTCCCTTCTGCTCTGTAAAAAAATCAATAAAATATATTTTTTTAAAAAAAATGAAGGTCACTACACGATACAACAAAGGTCATTTATATAATACTAACAGGATCAATCCTGCAAGAGAATATAACCTTGGTACACACATATGCACCCAATATTGGAGCACCTAAATATGCTAAGTGATCAGATTATTATTATCTCTGAATGCATAATAATCTGGCCACTCAATGTATATCCTATACAATAAAAGGCTAATATGCAAATTGTCCCCTTCACCAGGAGTTCGACCAGCAGGCAAGCTGGCCAACCACCCATGTCCCCTTCCCCTGGCCAGGCTGGCCGAACCACACCCATGCACGAATTCATGCACTGAGCCTCATACACACACACACACTAAGTGGCCAGATTATTATGTGTTCAGAGATCATAATAATCTGGTCACTCAGTGTATATCAAAAAAACTTCTAGAGGACTTTGAAGGAGAGATGGACAACAATACAATCATAGTAGGGGACTTTAACACCCCACTGATTTCACTGGATAGATCTTCCAGACAAAAAATTAACAAGGAAACAGTGACTCTACAAGACACACTGGATCAGATGGATTTAATTGACATTTATAAAACATTTCACCCCAAAGCTGCAGAATATACATTCTTCTCAAGTGCACATGGGATATTCACCAAAATAGACCACATGTTAGGACACAAAACAAGTCTCTACAAGTTCAAGAAGACTGAAATCATATCAAGCATCTTCTCAGATCACAGTGGAATGAAATTTAAAAAATCAACTACAGTAAAAACACCCAAAATATTCAAACATGGAGACTAAATAGCATGTTCTTAAACAATAAATGGGTTACCAACAAGATCAAGAAAGAAATCAAAAACTTCCTGGAAACAAATGAAAATGAACACACAATAACCCAAAATCTCTGGGACAAAACAAAAGCAGTCCTGAGAGGGAAGTTCATAGCACTACAGGCTTACCTAAAAAAAAAAAGAAGAAGAAGAAGAAAAAAAAATAAACATAAAAGATTTAACTCTACAACTTAAAGAACTAGAAAGAGAACAACTACAAAAGTCCAGAGTAAGCAGAAGGAAGGAAATAATAAAGGTTAGAGCAGAAATAAATAACACAAAAACTAAAAATAAAATAAAAAATTCAATGAATCCAAGAGCTGGTTCTTTAAAATGATATAAAAAAAAAATTTGATAAGCCATTAGCCAGACTCATCAAGAAACAGAGAGAGGACACAAATAAATAAAATCAGAAATGAAAGTGGAGAAGTTACCACTGACACCACAGACATACAAAGGATTATAAAAAATATTATGAACAACTATATGTCAACAAGCTCAACAATATGGATGAAATGGACAAATTCCTAGAAAAATACAATCTCCCAAAACTGAATCAGGAAGAATAGGAACAAGACAGGGATGTCCACTTTCACTGCCCTTATTCAACATAGTACTGGAAGTCTTAGCCACAGGGATCAGACAAGAAGAAGAAATAAAAGACATCCAAATTGGAAAAGATAAAGTAAAACTTTCATTATTCACAGATGACATGATATTGTACATAGAAAAACCTAAAGACCCCACCAAAAAAACTACTAGATTTAATAAATGAATTTGGCAATGTAGCAGGATA
The DNA here is from genome assembly GCA_027563665.1 of Antrozous pallidus. NCBI lineage: Eukaryota > Metazoa > Chordata > Mammalia > Chiroptera > Vespertilionidae > Antrozous > Antrozous pallidus. The sequence continues at coordinate 79,806,289 of CM050521.1, forward strand.
CAAAATCAACACTCAAAAATCAATGGCTTTTTAAAATACCAATTACAAACTCACAGAAAGAGAAATTAAACAAACAACCCATTTATCATTGAAACAAAAAAATGTAAGATACTTAGAAATAAACAATCCAGGAGGCAAAGGACTTGTACTCAGAAAACAATAGGACATTGGAAAAAGAGATGGAAGATATAAACAAGAGGAAGAATATACCATGTTCATGGATTGGTAAAATCAACATCATTAAAATGTCCATACTAGCCAAGGTAATCTACAGATTCAATGCAATCCCTGTTAAATACCAACAGCATATTTCACAGATCTAGAACAAAAACTCCAAAAATTTATACGGAATAAAAAAAAGACCCCGAATAGCTGTAGCAATCTTGAGAAAGAAAAACAAAGTTGAAGGAATCACAATACCAGGTTTCAAGTTATACTACAAAGCCACTGTAATCAAAACAACCTGGTACCAGCACAAGAACAGACATATAAATCAATGGAACAGAACAGAGACTCCAGAAACCTATACAAGCCATTATGCTCAATTAATACACTGAGTGGCCAGATTATTATGATCTCTGAACATGTACTAATCTGGCCACTCAATGTGTGTGTGTGTGTGTGTGTGTGTGTGTGTGTATAGAGAGAGAGATATAGATATAGATATAGATATAGATATAGATATAGATATAGATATAGATATAGATATATAGATACTAGAGGCCCAGTGCATGAATTTGTGCATGGGTGGGGTCCAGCCAGCCTAGCCAGGGAGAGGGAACATGGGCGGTTGGCTAGTCTACCTGCTGGTAGAACTCCTGGTCGAGGGGACAATTGGCATATTAGCCTTTTATTATATAGGATATACACTGAGTGGCCAGATTATTATGCATTCAGAGATCATAATAATCTGGCCACTTAGTATATTTGACAAAGGAGGGGCAACTGCATAAATGGAGTCAAGACAGTCTCTTCATTCAATAAATGGTGTTGGGAAAATTGGTCAGATACATGAAAAAAAAATGAAACTAGACCACCAACTTACACCATACACAAGAATAAACTCAAAATGGATAAAAGACTTAAATGTAAGTTGTAAAACTATAAAAATCCTAGGAAGAGCCAAAGGCAGCAAAATCTCAGACATCTCTTGTAGCAATATGTTTTTGGATACATCTCCTAGGACAAAGGAACTAAGGAGAAAATAAACAAATAGGACTACACAAAAATAAAAACCTTCTGCACAGCAAAAGAAACCATCAACAAAGCTAAGGGAGCACACCGTATAAGAGAACATATTTGGCAATGATACATCTGATAAAGGGTTAATAACCAAAATATATAAGGAACTCATACAACTTAACAAAAGGAAGACAATCCAATTGAAAAATGGGCTAAGGAGCCGAGACCGGTTTGGCTCAGTGGATAGAGCGTGGGACTGCGGACTGAAGGGTCCCTGGTTCGATTCCGGCAAGGGCATGTACCTTGGCTGCGGGCACATCCCCAGTGGGGGGCGTGCAAGAGGCGGCCGATCGATGTTTCTCTCTCATCGATGTTTCTGGCTTTCTATCCCTCTCCCTTCTGCTCTGTAAAAAATCAATAAAATATATTAAAAAAAAAAAAAAAGAAAAATGGGCTAAGGACCTAAATAGGCACTTCTTCAAAGAGGACACAGAGATGGCCAAGAGACATATGAAAAAACGAGGGGACTGGTGCACGAAATTCGTGCACTGGGGGTGGGTGATCCCTCAGCCCAACCTGCCCCCTCACACATACTGGGAGCTCTCAGGGGATGTCCTACTAACCACTCTCCCCAGCCTGCCCAAGGCCCAAAGCCTCTGCCAAGGCTTTAGGCCATGGGCACCCAGCCAACACCCTGCAATGGGGCCGATGGCTGGCTCCGTCCCAGACACCTACCCCCCAACCCCGGCCTGGGCCTTCAACCCAGCCAGCTTGAGCACGGATAGCACAGGCCTCAGCCCTGCCCCCTGGCCTAGGCCTTCTCCCTGGCCAATGCGCTCTGGCTGCCTCAACCCCGCTCCCCCACGGCCTTGGCCACCTCGACCCAGCTTCTCCTCGGCCCTAGCCGCCTTGGCCCAACTCCCCCACAGCCCTGGCCACCTCAGCTCCGCACACCGCCCCCCCAGGCCCCCCACCTGAGCCGCCTCAGCCCCGCCCCCAGCCCTGGCCACCTCAGCCCCACACCCTGGCCCAGGCCACCTCAGCCATGCCCCCCTCACTGCCCGACCCACCTCGGTCCCACCCCCATGGCCTGGGCCACCCCGGCCCTGCCCCCACTCCTAACTGGGTGGTGGGCGTGGCTGGTGGGTATGGTGTGTGTACAGTCAATTTGCATATTAGTCTTTTATTAGAGAGTCTGTTCAAAGTCACTGATCAGAGAGATGCAAATTAAAATGACAATGAGGTATCACCTCACACCTGTCAGAACGGTTACCACCAACAAATCAACAAATGACAAGTGCTGGAGAGGATACGGAGAATAGGTAACCCTAGTACACTGCTGGTGGGAATGCAGACTGGTGCAGCCATTATGGAAAACAGTGTGGAGTTTCCTCAAAAAGTTAAATATGGAACTGCCATTTGACCCAGTGATCCCACTTCTAGGAACATATCGTAAGGAATCTGAAACACCAATCAGAAAGAATGTATGCACCTCTATGTTCATAGCAGCACAATTTACAATAGCTAAGATCTGGAAGCAGCCCAAGTGCCCATCAGAAGATGAGTGGATAAAAAAGCTGTGGCAGGTTTACACCATGGAACACTATGCTGCAGTAACAAAGAAGAGTCCTTTACCATTTGGGACAGCATGGAGGGACATGGAGAGTATCATGCTAAGTGAAATCAATCAGTCAGAGAAAGACAAGTATCACATGATCTCCCTCATATGTGGAATCTAATGAACAAAACAAATTGATGAACCGAGTGGATCCAGAGACATGGAAGCATGGGACAGAGTGGGGAATCTCGGAGGGAAGGCAGGGGAGGGTGGGTGGGTGGGAAGTAATCAGCCAAGAGTCTTGTGTGCATGTATGCATGGCCCATGGCCACAGGCAATGGGGCGGTGAGGACCTGGGGTGGGAGCAGGATGGGCTGGAGGGGGCCAATGGGAAAACAAAAACAAAACAGGAATATGTAATATTTCAACAATAAAGAATTAAATTTTTTCAAAAAAATAAAAAATGTTTAACCCTTTACTGCTCTGTGATGTGATCCAACAGTGAGGAAAACAGAGTGGAAGAGCAGATCCGAGTCCAGATGCAGGATGTTGGTTCAAAATTAAACCTCAGGGCCTGCCCGGTGGAATGTGAACCTGGCCCCATATGGGGGGGGGGGGGGGGGGGGGGGGCGAGCGAGACTGAAGCAAGAGGCAGGGCACTCCAGGTTAGTAGGTGGCAGGCTTAATAAACCAGAGAAGTAACTTACAAGGCTTGTCTTGGGCAACCTCAAAACAAATAGATCCACACCCGCCTGCTTGAATCCTAAGTGTTTACAGAGAGGCCTTACCCGAGGTCAGAAACTTCTGCGGGGATGGTCTCAACAGCTTCCTCTCAAGGCTGCATCCTGGAAACATCCTGACCTCATTCCTACTGTGTTCCTATGGTGGCAGCTCGTACATGTAAAGGACAGCGGAGGAGCCTCTGAGTGCTGGGTTCCAGCTGTCTGGTCAGCCAGGTCACCATCGTCCTGAACTCCAACCAAGTTCTGGGGAAAACGCAAATCCTTGACCTAGCAACTCGCTGCCTGTTCCACAGTGCCCTCTGGCGACCAGCTCGTCATACATGCTCTTTCTTATTAAACTCAAGAATCAAGTCTAGTAATCAAAGATTCAGCCAGCAACACCTCAGAAAGCAGATTGTGCTTTCCGACCATTCTCTGCTCAGCCTCATGCCTGCTGACCTCACACTCCTCACGACTGGAGACAGAGCACAGGCCTGGGGTGCGGCTGGGCTCAGGTAAGCGCTAGCCTCCCATTCTGTCAATCAGCCATGCCAGCCAAACCTTCACCTAATCACCATTCACCCTTCCTTTCCACATTCCACTGATTCAGTATTTAGGAGTGTCTTTGACTTAGTATACATAATTATTATCTTTACCAAAAAAAACCCTCAATTTTGAGGCTGACCCAGAATAAAATTTCTCATCAGAATCTTTACGACCTTATCAGAGGTGAAGCCTGTATCCATTTACTACTCAATGCGCATTAGGGTTTTCAGTATGTTTCTTACCTCACCACATACATTCTTAGTTGAACAATGCTTCACTGTCCTTTATACATTCATTTATATTTAATAGTTCTAGCATTATCCCATTAATAACAAACCTACATTTATAAAGTCAATAAGAATATGATCTGCTTATTCCTAGCATCTCTCTGTAGAGACAGCTTCAATAGAGGAAAAAGGCTAATGAAGTTCCACACTTGGACCTCAGTTTTAGATATATATTTTCATCTATGACTCATTCGCCCCCAGTCTTTACCATTGGTCCATATCTGGGTCTCTTTCTTTGCTCATTTCTACATTTGTATCAATTATATCATTAATTCATTGGTTGTAATTAAAAATACATGATTCACAAAAACTCAACAGATCCCTAAATATCCCTAATGTCACTTTGTGAAATTAAAAAAAAATTTAAGGTATGCAGACGATGACAGCGCTGGTTGTGTAAGTGGCAGCCAAACTCTATAGTTTCTGATCCAAGGGTGCAACAGGATCTGTTTCCCCTGAAAACAGGGCTTTGCATGGCACGGACTGTTTGAGGATACTCCTCTCCGAGACCGCATAATGCAAAATCACTTCTGAATTCCCCACGACCAACTGTCACGTATAAGCACTGAGAAGTGGTGGGAGGGATCTTGTAGGACTTCCTGGAGGAAGTTACGCTTGAAGAGAAATCAAATAATGTTTAAAGCCAAGGGCAATCCCACAGGGGCCCAACATGAGTAAAGCCAAACGTCCAAACAGTCAGCATTACAAACTCTGTGTTACTAAGGCATGATCTAGATGCGGTTGTCAAGGTCAACATGTATCCCTCCCTCATGGTTTCAAGGAACTTGGGCTTTTGTTGTACAGAGGGTAAGTTACTGAAAGGCTTGCAAGACAGTGTCACATGACTATAGCCTACATTTTAAGTAAATCACTCGGATGCTCTAATGGCACGGAGGACAGATGCACGGTGGTAACAGGAAGCTGTCAGGAAGGCAAAGGGAGTTGTCTTAGTACAGCAGAGACTTGAGTGGACCAATAATCAGCACCCCTCAAGACTGAGGTCTGCACCAACTGAGAAAACAGGCAAAATGGTAAAGACAGGGGTCAAAATATCATTTTTATGGATGGATGCTAGATGATGTAGCTTATATCTGTGGGCTGCAGTTAACTTGTTAGTCTGGAACTCCCAGATTATTCAAATGTACCACAGAACACCAGGCCTGCTGGCCACCCCAGACTTCATGTCTTCATGCAGACCCCTGCAAGTCACAGAACCTACTTGAATTTTGTAGAAGTGTAAGCAGATGGGAGAACCATACCCTCATCTTTATTACTTTTAAAGACTAGATTGAGACAGTTTTATCTGTACGCAAGTGAACTTCCTATTCCTGAACCCCAGAAGTCAACTGGGCCAGCTGGCCCCAGGCAAGCTAACTGCAGGCCTCCCTGAGTGAGGTCAGGCTGCTCCGACACTCAGAGCAAGCTGGAGTCAAGAGCATGTGCTCCCTGCAGCCAACCAACACCTGGAAGGAAAAAGGACAGAGTTGAGCATGACCACTGCAGACAGAGAGTAAAAGGGTGGTAAGAGGATGATATTACATCACTTAACCTCCCTCCTAAAGGAAAGAAGCAACGGGAGGGAAAGCATTCCTCCAACGAGGGTCAGAAGCAGTGGCTCCCAACTGTTACACTTTAAGGAAGTTTGCAAGCCAGTTGTTAAACCCTGGGCAGCTTGAAATCAGCCACGGCAGAGGTATTTACACCATGAAAACAAAATTTTAAAAATACCACAAACCAGTGCTTTGCTTTTAGAAAATAAAGTTGGTCCTTTTCTCACGTGGAAACATTACAACTGAAGATGGACTCAAGACTTAAACAAAGAAAATGTACAGTACCAAGAAAACATTACAGCAAAGGAGGTCTTTCTAATCATGTATTCCATAGACAAAAACCATAAAGGACAAGACCAACGTATGATTACATAAAATATTTTTTTATTTGTCAAAAAGGGTACCCTTAACAGGCAAACTACAAACTGGGAATTTACCTGCAAAATACATGACTAAGAGGAACTATTCAGAATTCTTACAAATTAGTATGAAACAAGACAAGCATCTCAATGGCAAAAGCCTCACAGACATAATCCACAAAAATATAAAATTAGTAAAGAAAATTTTAAACATACCAAGTTTTGCCTATCACAATGACAAAGAAAGAAGAGAGAACGTAGCCAAAGGTGGTAAATAAAGTATGAAAAACCGCTGACATTTTGTTAGCAACATGACAACATATACCTTTTGACAGTACACACTTCTGAATTTCTTCTAAGAAAAATAAAATGCATAAGATTTAGTTAGACTACTGTGGCCAATAGTAAGAACAGGCTAAATAAACCATTTAATGAAATACTGTGCACACACTATGTTGCTGAAATATAACACAGAAAGACATTCACCACTTAAATTTTTAAAAACTCTTCAATGGAGGCCACAAAACAGTAATCAGGGCAAACAAGTTTTTGTAAATATAAAATGTGTACTGAAAAAGTCTAAGAGGATAGACAGCAAAGTATGTTCTCCTTTTCACTTGTCTGCATTTCTACCATGTGCACAGATTACCTGTCTATTTTGCTGGTTTGTTTTTAAGAGAAGTTACTGAAACTTGAGTGCAGTAGAAAAATCCTAATTTCAAAGCATCACAATTTGAACTAAATTGAATGATTTCGGGTTAAATGCGCCTGTTCCAAATGCAAAGTCCACCTTTCTGTTTGGGACAGTTGTTGAGAACCAAGTGGTCATGTAAATAAGGAAACAGATGTAAAAGGACAAGAGAGCAGCTGACAAAATAACCTCCAATTTGTTCTAATGGCGATTGCAGTAAATAAATAAATGACAATTAACCAAAAACCACCTTTATTTTAGTCTTCAATGTTCTTTTCCCCCAGGATAAACATGATTAACTTAAAAATGGCATTTACAACGCCTCTTCAAAGCATTCCCCTTGAACGGGAAACTCGGCTTCACGGAACCCAGATGGGGAAAGGTCTGCATTCTATGTCGCTGTCAGTGTAAGACAACACCGAATCCAGTGTCAGGCAAGGAAATCCGCTCACACTTCAGGGCCCTCTCCTCCGGGAACCAGCTGCAGAGGAGAAAAAGCTGACCAGCACCACGACTGCCACCACTTACAACACCGCCTGCGAGCTCTCCTGGACCAAAGCCACTTTCCTCTGCCCCTCCCTCACGTCCCCATTTTCCCCCGGCCCAGAACCATTCCCCCACCAGCAATGAATACGTAGTGCCTCAACAGTAATCCTTAGTAACATAGATCATTAAAAAGTACAAGCAAACTCATCTTCAGGCCTAATGTCATCACCAACAGCTCAGCTTCTGAGCCCTGACCACAGGGCACCCCCTCCCGTCTAAAGCTCCGTGGGCCATGAGCACTGAGTCAAGCAAGGCAGCTCTGGAATCCCTTCCCCACAAACATGGTCTAACATCCAAATAAAACAGCTTTACTGTCTTACCATTGTTATATTATTTCCATTTAGCAAAATCTGGTCTAATTTAGTGATCCTTCTTCCTTCTGGTGTGATTTCACTAAACGAATAAAGAAAACAGAGTCAAGATAAACAGATAATCAAAACTAACATTTTGACCCCTAAAAAAGTTATTATCTTAGCTAATATGAGTAATATGCAAATTGACCATCACTCCAACACACAAGATGCCTGCCCCCATGTGGTCAAAGCTCCTGTCCCCCTGTGGACACAAGATGGCTGCCACAAGATGGCCAGCAGGGAAGGGCAGTTGGGAGGGACCAGGTCTACAAAGGGGGGCAGGTGGGGAGATCAAGCCTGCAGGGGAGGGTAGTTAGGGGTGACTAGGTCTGCAGGGGAGGGCAGTTGGGGGCAATCAAGCCTGCAGGAGAGGGCAGTTAGGGGTGACCAGGTTGGCAGAAGAGGAAAGTTGGGGGCAATCAGGCTGGCAGGGGAGCGGTTAGGAGCAATCAGGAAGGCAGGCAGGTGAGCAGTTGGGAGCCAACAGTCCTGGACTGTGAGAGAGATGTCCGACTGCCCATCTAAGCCAAATCCTACTGGGATCAGGCCTAAACGGGCAGACGGACATCCCTCGAGGAGTCCCAGATTGGAAAGAGTGCAGGCTGGGCTGAAGGACACCTCCCCACCCACCGCCGTGCGCGAACATTGGGCCTCTAGTTGTATATAAATGAAATGAGGTCAGACAATTGTATCAACCATTTTCAGAGACACGGTTATCTCCTGGATGATGTGCTATCTTCCCCAAAGACAACACCGTGGACTGACTGACACAAGGCCCACATCGATCGACTAGGGCTGATCTTCGTAAAAGAAGCTGAAACTTGCCAAGATCAAATATGAAATAAAAGGTTTACTATCTTCACTCCTTTACTACTACTTAGTATTGATTCCTATCCATTACACCAATCCACAGTCATTTCAATTTTGCAAGCAGATACTGGTTGCGATCTTTATGTTAATATAACTGAGCCTTCATTTACATTTTATATTATACATAAATTACATTAAATGCTCTATCAATTCCTTGATTTGACCTGAGCCCTATTTTAGTATCTTTTATCTTAAAGATAATTTCCACTAAATTAGTCTCCACTAATTTCCTAGCAATTTAGTAACATTTCATTAGGTAACAACCCTCAGATTCAAATTTACTAGCACTGTGTCAGTAGATAAAATTTCTAGAAGTAATTCCAACAGGCAATGTTTTCTCATACATCATTTTACTGACTCAACAGAATGAAAACTGTCTTAAAGAGGGATTCTCCCTTCTCCCCCCGAAAATTCTTTGTTAACACTACTTACAACTCAGTGACATCTTCCAGCACCATATCTGAAATTTGTGTTAAGGAAATAATATATGAGGTGAAATTTACTCTGGCTTTCTGCCTTTATTCAGTTTCAATGGTAACATTTAACACAGTAGCTCGAATTCAGAAAGCTTGTGATTGGTAGGACTTAAAATACTATTACAGCTTCCCTGAAAATGCATTTTTTCTTGTAGTTACCAGTAAGTAGACTGTCTTTAGTTCTTACTTCTGTTCTTACATACTGAAGAAAGACTCATACCACCACCATCTTTTAAAAGGATACTGACAAAGTCATCAAATCCTAGAAGCGTGCCAACAATTTCCTTGTCACTCTTCATCACGATGTGAATTCTTGATCCTATACACTTGTCCACAAGCTCTAAGTAGTTTTTAAGAAAGAAGAAAAAGATTATTTACCAACTCATGATGACAATAAATATTTGGGTGCCCATTGGTACTTATTACTTGCATATGGTGAAAGATAAACCAGGAAAAGTATTCATTCTAAAACTTCAGGTTTTATTCCACTTATCTCTGCTCAATCACGACATTCAAGTTTCCCCTGCTCTCCGCTCACCTCAATTTTGTAGCAATTTATCATGATTGTGGTTTTATTAGAGGCCTGATGCATAGATTTGTGCACTGGTGGGGTCCCTCAGCCTGGCCTGCAGGGACCAGGCCGAAACCAGCTCTCCAACATCCCCTGAGGGCTCCTGGATTGCGAGAGGGTGGTTCTCGGATAACACACCCCAGAATCGGGCTCCCTCCTCTCTGGTTCCAGGTGTGTTACCCGAGAACCGCAGCTGCCAAGTCACCACAGCTCAGCAGCTCCTGCATTGAGCTTCTGCCCCCTGGTGATCAGTGCATGTCATAGCTACCAGTCAGATGGTCCGCTGGTCCAATGGTCTGCCAGCTGCTGAGGCTTTACATATATAGATTGCTTAACATAAGAATTCCTCTCTAGACTCTCAGCCCATGAGAGCAGAAAGAAGTTGTCTTTCCTTATCACTGGGTCCTAAAGGGACAGTGCCTGGCATATGCTGAGCAGTCAGTTTGTCATGCACGGAGGGACCTGGAGAGTAGTAGGCTAAGCCAAGTAAGTTAGTCAAAGACAAGTACCAGGTGACCTCATTCACATGTGGAATCTAATGAACAAAATACACTGATGAACAAAATAGATCCAGAGACATAAAAACGTGGAACAGACCAAGAATCTCAGAAAGATCAGTGGCGGGGGTGGGGGAGAGATTAATCAAAGATCTTATATGCATAGTGGTAGCCCTGTGCACAAATGTGTGTGCCAGGAGCTCTCTGCCCACCTCCTGTCGCTCCTCCCGCCCCCCTTTGTTCCCCCTTCAGAGCTTGCTGCCCTGCCCCCTTCTGTAGCTTTTTGCTGCCCGCTTGTAGTTGTGACCCACCCTCCTGCAGATCTGTGACCTGGTCCTTATGCCTCAAGGTGCAACGGATAATTAGCAGATTCCTCTCTTATTATATAGGATGATTATATAGGATATGCATAACCCCTGGACACAATAGTGTGGTGAAGGCCTGGGAGGGGGGTGGGAGGAGCTAGGGAATGGGCAGGAAGTGACATCTGTAATACTTTCAATAATAAAGATAACTTTTAAAAATAGTTATTGAAAAGTAATTTCTTAAAAAGACTGTCAAATGGAGAAAAACTTGTCACAGCCACGCCCACTAACTCAATCCCTCTCGGCTGGGAAATATTAGGGAGAGAGGCACAACTGCCTTCACCAGAGACTCCCGGTCGCTGCCTCCCTCCCTTCACTCTGCCCCGTCCTCTGCGTAGCAGCTCCCACATCTCTTCGGCCGGCCGGGCGCTGCCTGGTATGAGCTTTATTCGTCCAGGATCCTCTCTCCTCCGCTGGTTTGTGCGCTAAAGGCGGCAGATGCTCCCTAACTGCTTGTTGAATGAGTGAATGAATGAATGCATGCATGATGCATGAATGCATGAATGAATGACAAATGGGCGAGTTTCCAGTTTCCTCGTTTATAGGCTCCTTCCGGAGCCCAGTGCTTCTCCCCATAAGCGGCCAGATAGGCGGCCTGGGTCTACCCGGGGTGCTTTTCAACGCCAGGCTGAGGAGCTCACCACGAAGAAGGCTGGGGACGCACTGACCCGGTGCAGACCTTTCCGGGGACCCTGTGGTTCGGGCCTACAGGACCCTGCACGCTGGGGAGGCGGCGGCCTGGGACCGCGGACTCGTGGAGCCCGGAGACGAGCCGCGAGGGGAACGCATTTTCCTAACCCTCGTGGCCCCGCGGCCCCCCATCCTAAGCTCCAGCTCCCCGCTCCCGCTTCTCGCAGGAACCCCCTTACCGAGAGGCAGCAGCTGCGACGGGTTAGTGGTAGCGTTGGCCGCCATGGCGACGCCGGAAGTGCATCGACGTCAGGCTCGCGAGTTTGAAAGAGCGCGCTTCCGCCTCCCGGCCCCGCCCCCACGCAGCCCCGGGCAGGCTCGACTAATCGAAGGCCGAGCCCGCGATCGGGCCAGTCCACGTGGATCCCGCCCGATCCCAGCTCTCCCGGCAGGGAGATCCCAGGGCATATGTCTGTCCGCCGACCACTCTGTGGGCTCGACAGGTACCCACTCTCCCCTCGAAGTTTCGGAGGAACGTTCAAAATACCCTGCCCTGTGAATAAATTCATTTGAGGACACTAAGGAACCCCACAATTGGCATTTCTTATATAAGCTTTTGTAGGGTGGGGATACATTGTTTCTTTTTATTTTTCCACTGTAGTTAGTTCATTTTTCTTCACCTTGTCCTATCGAGGAGTCTAGTTTTTTTAGGCTTTTTGTATTCACTAATTCGAAAAGGCACTGTCTAACGGGCAGCCGCCTGATGGCGCTGCGTGTTAACGTCATCGCTCTTAGGACACCTTTCAGCTTTTGCACTTTTTTGAATAGAAAGCAAATTCTCTGCCTTACTCTATTCGACATTTATGTCCTAGGAACTTAAAGCTAGAGTCTAACCAAGACAGGCAGAAGAACATTATTTATCGATACAACAAATGGTTGTAAAGTACCCATCACTGACTCATTAAACAAAGACACAAGTATTAGCTGCACACTATTTGCCCAGCGTTTTGCTGAGTGTACAACAGTGTACAGAAGAACTACAGGGTCGTCTCTCCTTGTAGGAGCTTGAGGATGTATGGGGGAGAGAGACAACTAATAAACATTTACAAAGCACATGAAATTTAATATATTAAGCAAACACACACACACACACACACACACACACACACACACACACACACACCTCTTTTAGCTTCAAGATTTCTAGAGAAGTAGGTATGATTTAAGGCAAATGTCCGTGAGGAGGCTCAGAAGCCCTCACAGATGGGCCCTTGAGTTCAAAACCCCATAGGATTCAACCTCCTTCAAAACCCCAAGCCAATCCTGGTTTTTTGCATCTAATAAATAATAAGCACCTACTGTGTGCCAGGAAACTTAACAAAAACACTTACTCCTTTTATGACTAGCCTTTGAAGCAGGTGTTAGGATGAAGTTCCTCATACTGAGAAAGATTAAGGAATTTGCCCACTGACCATATAAAGAAGCTTGGGAAGCTTCAGAGGAATTGACAGGAGTCTGGTCGTGGGAGGTGAGTAAGATGACAGGCAGAAACAGGCAGGAGCAGTATTCCAAGTAGAGAGAATACCATGTGCAGTTGGCACGTGCTCACCTCCAAACATCTCCTATTGCACTTCACTTTTACTCTTACATATTTTCTCTGAGTTTGGCATAAAACCCTTTCTTTCCGAAATGTTTACCTTAATAACTCCAGTTCTTAGTGGTTTTACTTTATTACTCTTGGGATGCTCTGCCCCCGAGTTCTGAGAAATGCTGGTCATCCTTCAAGGCCCATGTGACTTTCTCTGGGAAGCTTCTCCCACTTGCAGATTGGTGGGCCTCACTCCCCTGCAGCGATGTTAACAGTTCTTGGCGCGCTCTCCACGTGTTCTCTTCTAATGATCTATCCAAGTGGGTACACTTCACCAAAAACTGTGAGTTCTTCAGAGTGGAGAATTTTGGGAAGCAGTATGATGATTACATCGATTGATTCGAAAGTTAAATTACTTTGGTTCAAATCTTGTCTCCACTACCATTCCTTCAAGTCATTTGACCTGGGGCCAGGGTAACCTTTGTCAGCCTTAATTTACCCATTGGAAAAATATGCTCGTTGTACAATTGTGGTGAAGGTTAGATGAGATAGTGCATCAAAAGTGGCTAGCAAAGGACTGGCACATTAGTGCTTATTTATTAAATTTGAGCTATTACTGCTTAGTTATCTGCGTTTCCTAATACTTAACATGATGCTTGGCTTTAGACTGGGTTCTACAACAGCTAGTGTTGCTTTCTGGTTTCATTTTCATCTGATAGCTAGACATAAGCCACTTTAAGGTAGCAATTTCTTTTTTTTCTTTCTTCCTTTTTGAAATGCACAAAACGTACTACATACAGTTCCAGGCGTATTTTACAGCGTAATAAATAGTCTTTAAATTGATTCTCACTATTTCAGTCATAACCATCAATATCCTCCTACATCTTCCTAAGCTTCTGAAGACAACCTGGCCCGTGTTGCTCAGTGGTTGAGCACGGACCTGTGAACCAACCAGGAGGCCACAGTGGATTCCCGGCCAGGTGAGCTCCATTCCTAGTGAGGGGCATGCAGGAGGCAACCAATCAGCGACTTTTCTCATCATTGATGTTTCTATCTCTCCCTCTCCCTCTCTGAAATCAATAAAAATATTCTTTAAAAAAAAAAAAAGATTCTAAAGCCGAAGTAATGCCAAATTTGTTTGTGAAGCCCTTTTCTTTCTCTGGTTTCTCTTTCCTATCTCTAGTCTTGTTTTATTTTCTCCATACCGGAATGAGAGCAGAGGCCAAATTCAAGTCATTACTTGCTAGAGTTTAAAATTCAGAAAAATATGCTTTCAGAAAAGTTAAGACGTTGTGTTCCTTTACAGTAATAAAATGACCATTAGCAACTTTCAATGCTATTGATAAAGAATAAAGTCTCTTTATACAGTAGTTCTTGCTTATCCATGGTTTTGCTTTCCATGGTTTCAGTTACACTCGATCAAGCATGGTCTGAAAATATTAAATGGAAAATTCCAGAAATGAACACACACAACTTTGAAATTGCACCCCCGGAGCAGTGGAGAAATCTCCCATCATCCCTCTCATCGGATCTGGAAGTGATTCACCCCCTGGCCCAGCGTCTCCATGCTGTACACGCTCCCACCCACTAGTCCCCGAGTGGCTGTCCCGGCGATCGGATTGACGGTTGTGGTGTCTCAGTGCTCACAGATCTGGTTTTACTTGATAAAGCGCAGGAGCTCCGGTGCTGGCAGTTCGGACATGCCCAAGAGAAGCTGTCAAGTGCTTCGTTTAAGTGACAAGGTGAATGGTTTCAACTTAAGAAGGAAAAGGGGGAGTCCTGTAATCTGAGAAAGGAGTCCGTTTACCGTAGAGTTCATGGAGATTGCAGGAAGGGAGTGGTTTTATTTTATCGTGTTGTTTCCTGAAGCAAGACACAAAAGAAACGACAAGCCGAATCCAGATGGAGAGAGTCCACTTTGAATGAACTTAAAAACATGTCTTAGCTCGATGTCTCCAGGGTTTTTCTCCCTTTAGCTCTCATAGGGCAGTCACAAAATGGGATTTACATCCAACATAAATATATGTAACTAGAAGAGGCTCTCCAATGTATTGTGTGTTCAGAAAAGCATTTCTAACTTTTTCTCTGGAGAAAAATATCATCAAAATACAAGCAAGCTTCCTGTCATAATAATGTTCAGAAAGTATTCCATTATCTCAAATTGTTATTTCCAGTCTTGATAATCTCATTCTAACACTTTTTCTTTTTCTTTTTCTAAATATATTTTATTGATTTTTTACAGAAATGAAGGGAGAGGGACAGAGAGTTAGAAACATCGATGAGAGAGAAGCATCGATTGGCTGCCTCCTGCACATCCCCCACTGGGGATGTGCCTATAACCAAGGTACATGCCCTTGACTGGAATCGAACCTGGGACCTTTCAGTCCACACGCCGACGCTCTATCCACTGAGCCACGCCAGTTTTGGCTCTAACACTTTTTCTAATAGAGGATAAATTTCTGTGTTTTCTCCTCAATACACATTTGTCCTTATAAACATCTTATTAATGAATTTATTATATGAACACAACTCAGAAATTAATATAAAAGTTGTTCTTCTACACTGTTAAATGTATGTCTAGAGATGGAAAATTTCTGGGAATTCCCTTGCTTACTTTCACTCCCGATGTCTCCCACAATGTAGTTTCTTTGCTTACAGCATATTTTAAATTATATACTTTTTAAACATTTATACAATAGTTATGAATAAATTATTTAATTTTAGTTGGGAACCCTAGGATGCAAAGTGATACAGGGATTTTTAAAGCTCTTATTGGGCCTCCTGAACAATGAATTAAATAATCGGAGCTCACTATAGATACAGAATTCTAAAATGCCCTACCCTTACTTTTTTTTTCAAATGTTCAATTACATTTTAATTTTAGCTATTCCAAATGTGAAAAATGTCAAGTCACATGGGAGAAAATGGTAACATGTTTTACATACAGGGAGCAATATAGTTTCACACAATTCTGAGCCAACGCCAAGAATTTTGTAATATAGAAATGATAGCAACATCTTAAAATTTTTCTACAGTATTTTTATGAGCATCAAAACAGCTCTACTGAATCATAGAAACAAAACTTGGTCACAGGAAGCTTACTCTTTTTCTCAGCTATACTTAGATTAGAATGCAGGTCCTTAAATGTCAAGGCCAACAATGAAAAATATTAACTGCTAAGGTTGTTTAAACTAAGGGAGGTGCAATTATAATGGTAAACTTTACAGCCAATTATGGTAGTGACCTCAAATTCCATTTGAAGCAGGCACCTATCTTTAGTTTACTCCCAAACTGCCCTGAATAAGACTTCTTAAATCAGTTAGTATTTCCATTATGCACTTTAAATTGGCATAGGATGAGATTCGATGCTGGTTAAAAAACTGAAGTGGTACAACAGTAAGGAAATTAAGAACTCTAGTGGCAGCAGCTCCCATCCATTATGTGCTGAGCAGAGCATAAAACCAGAAACAAGATAGACTGAGAATAATGTTGTTTTCTTTTTTCCCTTTCTTTCTTTTTAATGTTGTTATTTTAATAGCAGGATTAGAATAATCATTGTATAGGTTTCCCTGTAAACTTCCTTTTTGTCAAGGATATTCTGCTTCAGGTCTTAAGTCGCTTCCAAATTCCTAGAGACAATATTTAAATAGGAAGAAAAACAGAAACATAGAATGAAGCAAAAGAGAAATACTGGGCAAGCATTTTTAAAAATTTCTTTATTGATTAAGGTATTACATATGTGTCCTTGTTCCCCCATTACCCCCACCCCCTGGTGTCTGTGTCCATTGATTAGGCCCATATACATGCATACAAGTCCTTTGGTTGATCTCTCCCCCCCACTCCCACCCTCCCCTACTTCCCTGAGGTTTGACGTCCTGATTGATGTTTCTCTGTCTCTGGATCTGTTTTTGTTCATCAGTTTATGTTGTTCATTATATTCTACAAACGAGTGAGATCATGCAATATTTATCTTTCTCTGCCTGGCTTATTTCACTTTGCATAATGCTCTCCTGGCCAAGCATTTAAATACTGAATACACAGAACAGCACCGATATGTCATCCAATATTTAAGGAAAAGGGGTAGCGAGACCCTCGGCCAGAGAATCCAAGGAAAGGAAGTGAAGGAATGAACAGAAAACACGTTAAAAAGGAAGTATGGTTGAGGAAAGCTGTGAGGAGGGCGGAGAATTTAAGGAGGAAGAAGAAGGAACAGGAGGAGGAAGCAGGTGGATAGAGAACAGGTGACAGGTGTGCGGGGAAGTCACTGCAGGCCCCGCCCACCGGACACGCCCCCTTCAGGCCCCGCCCCCCCGCGGCGGCGGCTGCGTCGGCGGACCGCCCGCCCGGAAGCAGCGGAGGCTGACGTCGCCGGGAGCGGGGCGGAGCCGCGGGAGCCTCAGCCTCTCCAGGCCCCCGGCGCGGCCTCATGTGGCTCCCGGGCTGACACTCGACATCCACCGATCGCCGGCCGCCGCCCGTGGCCGTTGAAGTCGCGGTCGTGCGGGCCCGCGGCGGCTGCCCATGGAGAAGGCCGGGCAGGGCTGCGATGGCGCCCCGCGGGGGCCCGTGCTGCACATCGTGGTGGTCGGTTTTCACCACAAGAAGGGCTGCCAGGTGAGGAAAGGGGTCCGATCGCCCCCGACCGGCCGCCCGGGCATCCTCTCGCCGGCAGCGCCCGTCTCCTCCGCCGCGTCCTCCCTACGGCGCCCTCGGTCCCTCTCTGCCTCCGAGCGCGTCTCCTGCCTGCAGATCCTCCGCCCGCCCCACCTGCAGCCGGCCCCGCGCTCCCTCCGTCCTCCTGCCCCTGAGCCATTGCACCCAGCAGCGGGGGCTGTGTCCTGGGGTGTTGGGGTCTGTAGGTGTTTGGGTTCTTGGGGTGGAGCGGGAGGGAGGAATGGAAGATCCGCCCCACTCTCCCCCCCTCTCCCCTTTCCCGTCCGTCCCTGTCTCCGCCGACTTGCTGGGTGCCCACCCACGAGGCGAGCCTTCCGGGAAAAGGCAGCCCTTGGGCCGCGCTGGACAGGTGCCGAGCTCGCTGGGCGGCAGCCCGAACGCCTCGGGCCGCTGGAGGCACCTGCCGCGCGGCGACCAAATCCACTTCCTTTGTTTACCTTGGAAGCCCGGGACTCGGTCGCCTGGGGAGGTGCACGGACCCCGCCCCGCCTTCCCATTGGGCCTTGGCCTTGCCATTTGATCCCGTCCCACTCCTCCTGTCTTTAGGTGAGCCATTGACCTCTCCCGGGCTCTAGTGCAATAAAAGAAGCGCATGCACCGAGCGAAGACATGTGCAAATGCAAAGTCCTTCTTAAGCTTCTTGGCGGCACGGTAAAGGGAACCGTGGCACCGGAGCGGTGGATGCATGGAAGGCGAGGGAAGGGAATAGAAGCAGGGTCAGAGGAGGCGCACAAGCCCTGGAAGGCGGTGATGTCACAAAGCCCCTGCGGACAGGAAATGGAAATGTGTAAAATATCCACATGCCCGTTGCTGCCAGCGGGCAAGGTGGCATGTTCTTTCTTGTACGTCACAGGGACGTAACCTTTTAGAAGACGTCTATGGGCACAATTTAGGTTCGTTAGAAGGATGATAGGGGGGGGGAATGATGGAGGAAGTGAGAAGATGGTTGTGTTTGTGTTTTAAAGGCTGCTTGCTACTCCTTGTCCCTCGGGTAGAGATGGCACTGAGAGAGGCCACAGGAGGAAGGGCGCTGTCGGTGCTGCATCGGAAACATTCCAAGCAGCCGTGCATTTAGTGAGGTTTTAAAGTGCGGCCCTGTATTTACAGGTGAGAGGACAGATATTTGAGCTTGCATCGCGGCCTGCAAAGTGGTCATCATCATCATCGGGTCTTTAAACTTCGCAGCTTTCGTCCTGTGGCTTTATAACTCCCTCTGGCTATGGGGTGCAGGGGTGCAGTAAGGGAAGCTGGAGGCAGTAAAGTGATCTCGCCGAGGTCACGCCGCACAACAGCCCGGGAGTCAGACTGACAGTCGCTCTGGCGCGTCCTGTGTTCATTCTGCGGCCACATGGCATTTAGGAGTCTTTCGGGGTAAAGTAAGAAGTGGCAGCTCCCACTTCAGAACCAAACTGTTTTGAAGACAAAAAGGAAGGAACTGTTGGCCGAAACTGGTTTGGCCCAGAGGAGAGAGTATCGGCCTGTGGAATGAAGGGTCCCGGGTTCGATTCTGGTCAAGGGCATGTACCTTGGTTGCGGGCACATCCCCAGTAGGGGATGTTTCTCTCTCATCGATGTTTCTGACTTTTTAATCCCTCTCCCTTCCTCTCTGTAAAAAAATCAATAATTATATATATATATTAAAAAAGAAGGAACTATTGATAGGAGATACAATAAGATCTTTTCATTTTTGCTGTCATCTAAAGTCAAGATTAATTATTATGTCATATATCTGTTTTATGGGCAAAAGTAATATAATTTTTATTCACAGAGAGGAAGAATTATTTTACTTTTAATATATTTTTATTGCTTTCTGAGAGGAAGGGAGAGGGAGGGAGAGAAATCCTTGATCGGCTGCTTGCTGTAGAACCCACACGGGGATCGAGCCCACACCCCGGGCATGTGCCCCGACCTGGCATCATCCTGGCTCACAGGCTGCCGCTCAACCACTGGTCCACACCGGCCGGGCTTCCTTCACTTTCGAAAACCAAACGCGGGGCTGCTTGCTGCTTGGGGAGGAAAGACAGCTGCAGGACAGATTGCGGGTGCAAGAGGCACTTTGGGCAGAAGTAGCTGGCGCCCTGGCGTGTCCGTGGGTGTGTCTGGTTCTGGGTTTTGACACTGAGCTTTAGAAGGGCGACTGGTTCTGATGAAGGAACGCTGTTGGGAGTCAGGGTGGCCTGGCCTCAGAGCTCCCAGACCTCCAGCAAGTCCAAGCTGCTGGTTTTTTTCTCTACCTTATTTCTTCCTGAGACGTTTAGACCTGGCTGGGCCCCCCAGAGATCCGCTCCATCCCTCTGAAATTGACGGCAACTGAAACCCCGAAAGGTTAAGTGATCAGGCACACTCACAGCTCGTTTGGTGCTATCAGGAAAACCAGAGCTGGACCACAGTGCGAAGCGGCAGAACCAGATTTTATTCAGAAAAGCTGTTGCAGGAGGGAAAAAGAGATGTCACTGTAGAACGAGGCTCGATTCTGAATACAACAGTGGGAATTGATAGGCAAGGAGCAGATGGGGGGGTCGGTGAATGGGAATTTGCTACGTCAGTGGTGAAGGGGGGTTTCTGGCTAATCCAAACAGGATTCTTCTTTTTTTTTTTAATATATATTTTATTGATTTTTTTTTTTACAGAGAGGAAGGGAGAGGGATAGAAAGTCAGAAACATCGATGAGAGAGAGACATCGGTCAGCTGCCTCTTGCACACCTCCTACTGGGGATGTGCCCGCAGCCAAAGTACATGCCCTTGACTGGGATTGAACCTGGGACCTTTCAGTCCACAGGCCGGTGTTCTATCCACTGAGCCAAACCGGTTTCGGCCCAAACAGGATTCTTGCTAAAATCAGACAGTGCAGAGACAGAATCGCTATGTGCGGTATTTCAGAGCGTCCGATTGTGCCCGATTTCCCGTGGGATGTGCTCACCCACTACCTTCTTCTCCGTTTTCAGCCGGTCCTCCCAGGTGCGGGGCCCAGAGTGCTGGTCACTGACCTGTGACTCTGACTCCGGAGAGCGGGAGGGCGCCCCGTGGGGCTGGCCTTCCCCTGTGCCAGATGTGCAGGTCATGCTGATCACCAGCTCTTTCCGTGCACTGAGATTATTCATAGCGAAAATTCCCATCCTTGGGTGTCATTTGCCATTTTTAGATCCAGGGGAACCGAAGCAAAACCTCTGTGTGAAGACAGGGCTCCCAGCAGTTTGCGGGCTAAGCACAACGACTCTGCGTAGGGGGACGCTCTGATCTGTTAAAAAGCTGCTCCAGAGCGACTGCTGTGATGCAGGAGTGAGGTCCGTACACCTGGACCACAAGGCCAAAGCCATCCTCCCGTGCAGCCGCGCTGAGGACCCCCAAACTGGGCATGTAGACATGTTCCATCATCTTATCTCCAGTTTTTTTTTTTAACCTATGAGGCCTTCAGCTATATTTTAATGCGATCCATTTTAATGAAAAATTCCTCCATTTAAATTAAAGTGAACATCTAATGATTTTATCACTTGGCCGTTTTTTCACGTTTATTGAGATCATTTGTGGGAATGAATTCTTTCGTAGATAATATAATTTCTTTTTTTTTTTAAGTATATTTTGTTGATTTTTTTACAGAGAGGAAGGGAGAGGGATAGAAAGTCAGAAACATCGATGAGAGAGAGACATTGACCAGTTGCCTCTTGCACACCCCCCCACTGGGGATGTGCCCGCAACCAAGGTACATGCCCTTGACCGGAATTGAACCTGGGACCCTTCAGTCCTCAGTCCAACACTCTATCCCCTGAGCCAAACCAGTTTTGGCGATCATATTAATTTCTAGTGGTGATAGTTCTAGTTGATGGCTATACTTAACATTTAGAACACTTTTTTTTAAGTGAGTGAAAGTTCTCCCAAGACATCTAAAATAGTTTCGACCGGCCGAGACCGGTTTGGCTCAGTGGATAGAGCGTCGGACTGCGGGATCCCCGGTTCGATTCCGGCAAGGGCATGTACCTTGGCTGCGGGCACATCCCCAGTAGGGGGCGTGCAAGAGGCAGCTGATCAATGTTTCTGACTTTCTATCCCTCTCCCTTCCGCTCTGTAAAAAATCAATAAAATATATTAAAATAATAATAATAAAAAATAAAATAGTTTCGACCTTCCCCCAGTCCACCCTACCCTTCCCCACCCACCCATGCCCCACCCCCCTCCCAGTGTGTCTTGTGTCCATTGGTTATTGGGGGGAGGGGGGAGAGACATATGTACTACTATTTGTAATACTATAAACAATAAAAAAATAGTTTTGAGATATTTATCTATTCCCATTCTTTTCCTGAAGTTTTTAAAAACTGAGTATTTACCAAAGGATTCTTCTTCCTTAAAAACTCATCTGAAATTAGTCTTTGACACAATATACTTTATGGGCTCCTCCTCTGTAGTAGTTTGCTTGTTATACATTGTATGTTCCAGAATTTTATCTGTTCGTTATTTGCTTTGTGGCACTAAATAGTATAAACTGTATGTGTCAGATTAGTGTATTTTTTGGCAAAATAATATAACCAAATGTATATCAATTAAACCTTTTGGTTCTTTCATAGATTGGGACTTTAAAAAAAAAAACACTCAAATCAATAGGGAATAGTTATTTTCCAAAGTGAGGTCTAAAAGGTTGGAAGTATTACTTGACTTTTGACAGCTGTTCTGATTTTGTTCTGTTCGTGGTTTTGTATGCATGGCTAGACATTTTAATTCTTGAATAAACTGGTCTTACCAGATTGCACTTCTTAAAAAAGTAAAATTATGCGAGTACCAGAACTCACATTCACACCCTTTCCAACGGTGAGTAAAGCAAGCAGCGTGAGGGAGAGAACAAGACACTTATTTTCCTGGTGGCCTGAGTGGTCCCATCCCGGGAGCATCTCCTTACGGGTGACGGGATGTTGTGTTACAGCCTCGGGGATGGGTTGTGGAGAACGGGGAGAGGTTGTGTTGGGGTGGTATTGGCAAGCTCTGACCAGTTCAGGTTTTGGTGACAGATGGCTGGCTGACGCATGGTGTTTTGGCACCTGCTGTTGAGGAAATCCTGTGGTGACAGTGATGAAGCACTGAGGAGGTGTCCTCTGTGGTTCTTGTTGAAATAAGTTGGCCTTTGGAACCGAAAGAACAAGCTTTGGAGAGTCAGAGGTTAGGGAAGAAGCCCAGAGATGTTTTAGCTACTCAGAGAAACTGGGGAAGCAATACTGCCTTGCCCCCCTCCTCCCCAGCACTTTTCTTTCTTTCTTTCTTTCTTTTCTTTCTTTCTTTCTTTCTTTCTTTCTTTCTTTCTTTCTTTCTTTCTTTCTTTCTTTCTTTCTTCCTTCCTTCCTTCCTTCCTTCCTTCCTTCCTTCCTTCCTTCCTTCCTTCCTTAAATATATTTTATTGATTTTTTTTTTTTTTTTTACAGAGAGGAAGGGAGAGGGATAGAAAGTCAGAAACATCGATGAGAGAGAAACATTGATCAGCTGCCTCCTGCCCGCCCCCTACTGGGGATGTGCCCGCAACCAAGGTACATGCCCTTGGCTGGAATCGGACCTGGGACCCTTGAGTCCGCAGGCCGACGCTCTATCCACTGAGCCAAACCGGTTAGGGCCACTTTTGTTTTTTGAACTTGAATATTTTGGGGGAGGTTCTTTCCTGATGTTCACCAGGCTGCCATGGTGAACACGCCTGGCTTTGGAGGGCTGTGACACTAACATGTAGAGAGCGGAGTAGCTGTCATTCAGGCCTTGGTATCGCAGCAAAGCAGGGTGGATGTCAACCTGAATCAGGGGAATTTAGAAATAGCAGGAGGGTGCTTTTCTCCTCTTGTAATCCTCCCCAGTAGCTAGAAAGTGCCTGCGTTTCTTTTTTTGGCTTAAGTCCTCATCTCCAGACAAGGGAGGACTGCGGAAGGCCTGGTCTGCTAGGGCTGGCACCACAAGAGGGAGACAGAGATGGACAGGGAAGTGCGGGGAGGATCTTCCGTTCCTTCCTCCCGTTCTGCCGAAGAACCTAAACATCTGCTGACCCCAACACACCAGTACAGCTCCTCCGCTGTTATTAAAATTGGAATTCTTAGACAAATTTTAAGTCATATTCCAGCTGTTTTTAAAAAGTAACATTGCCTGCCGAAACCAATTTGGCTCAGTGGATAGAGTGTCGGCCTGCGGACTGAAAGGTCCCAGGTTCGATTCCGGTCAAGGGCACATACCTTGGTTGTGGGCACATCCCCAGTAGGGGGGATGCAAGAGGCAGCTGATCGATGTTTCTGACTTTTTATCGCTCTCCCTTCTCTGTAAAAAAAAATCAATTATATATATGTGTGTGTATATATATATATATATATATATTTAAGGCAACATTGCTTATCATAGTAATATGCATTCACTGTAGTAGAAAAGTGAGAAAATATAGAAAAGAAAAACAAGAAAACTAGCACTTGAAGTCCTGGAGAAATCTGCTCTTAACAGCTTGCTGAATTTCCTTCCCGTTTTGTTTAGTTCTGATTCTGAGAGTCCTTTGTTAAAGCGGGGGACAATGGAGCAGGGAAGGGCTGAGGACAGAAGAAGTGACAGGAGGGAGTCTGGGACGGCTGCTCTGGCCTCTCGAAATGGAATGGCAAAGAGGCCAGCCAAGGTGGGGGCTGCTGTCGCTCACCGGAGGGTCAGAGAAAAGGGGGCCTGGGACAGGCTCCGGGGGTTAACCTGGGACAAGCTGCCTTGCCCATTGCTCCCCTGTTTGCAAGTCTCGGGGGGTCCCTTAGAGTTTAGGAGATACACACCTGTGGAAAAAGAGGGAGGGGTAAAGAGAGGGCACGCGCCCCGGAGGGGGCACACTCCCGTTATTTTTTATGGATATACATAAGTTTTCCCAAAAATATATTATGCTATAATGAAGTTTTATGACTTGCCTTTTTATATAACAATATACCATTAGTATCTTTTCATATTATGAAATACTGAATTATAACATTATCATTCTTTTGTTTTTAAATATATTTCTATTCTTTTTTTTTTTTTTTTTTTTTTTTTTTTTTTTTTTTGAGAGAGAGAAAGAGAGGAAGGGGGAGAAAGGAATCAAGAGAAACATTGTTTGCCTTCCTCCTGCATGCCCCCTACTGGGGATGGAGCCTGCACGCCCCCTACTGGGGATGGTGCCCGAACCAGGAATTGAACCAGTGACCCCAACTGAGCCCCCTGGCCCGGCCGAATGATAACATTTTAAAATAGCTAACCAGTCTTTCATTCTGCCTCCTCGCCAAAAGTCTCATTGAAATGACAAAAAGAATCAGAAGCTCAGAGAAAATGCTAGGAAGCCTGGGGGTGCCGGCACCTGGGGCACATACTAAAGACGTTGTTCTTGCCCTGGCTGGTGTGGCTCAGGGGATAGAGCGCCAACCTATGGGCAGAAGGGTCCCAGGTTCGATTCCAGTCAAGAGCACAGGCCTGGGTTGCTGACTTGGTCCCCAGTGGGGGGCATGCAGGAGGCAGCCAATCAATGATTCTCTCTCATCATTGATGTTTCTCTCTCTCTCCCTTCCTCTCTCTGAAATCAATAAACATATATATTTTTTAAAAACCTTTGTTCTTTTTATAAGACACAGTGTTGGAGAGACTTCATTGAACTTTCATTTTATCGATTCTCCATCTTAAAAAATAATAATAAATCCAAAATGTTGCTTAACGCCCTCTCACGCCCCACCCACCAAAGCCATAAACCTGAAGATGTAAGCATTGGGAACAAGGGAGCCTACTGATGGGAAGCTAACCTCGATCCGGGCCCACTTCCCAGGCTCCTTTGTTGGGCGTCCCCCTCCACTCTGCTCCATAGGATGCTGGGACCCAGGCGTCACTGACCATCTCTCTCTCACCGCCGCCACCCTCCTAAGCACATGAAAATGCGCCAGCCTGGCCGAAACCCGTGTGGCTCAGTGGATAGAGCGTCGACCTGTGAACTGAAAGGTCCCGGGTTCGATTCCGGGCAAGGGCATGTGCTTTGGCTGCGGCCACATCCCCAGTAGGGGGCGTGCAGGAGGCAGCTGATCCATGTTTCTCTCTCCTCAATGTTTCTGACTTTCTCTCCCTCTCCCTTCCTCTCTGTAAAAAGTCAATAAAATACATATCTTTTTAAAATGTAGCAGCCTGTTAAATCAGCAAGAGGCAGAGGCATACAAGTCCTTTTACTCCCCCTCCCCCCCCGCCCCATCTGTCCCATGGGTCTGCTGAGTATGTGAAATGACGCCAACAAGTGTGGCTTACGCCTTTCTACTGTGCTTCAGCGGCTAAAGGCGCCCCTGCCTTTCCAGGTAAAATCCTCCCGTGGGCTAAGAGCCTTCCTTTCCGTTTCAGGTTGAGTTCTCTTACCCGCCCCTGACCCCGGGGGATGGCCACGACAGCCCCGCCGTCCCCGAGGAGTGGAAGTACCTGCCCTTCCTGGCCCTGCCCGACGGCGCCCACAACTACCAGGAAGGTATGTGGCCGGCGGTGGGCGGCCGGCGGCATTCTCTTTATTTGACAAGACGCCTCAGGTGCTAAGTACTTTGTACAGGAAATGCCTCTGGCCCTGGCCGGCTGGGCTCGGCGGACAGTGTCCACGCTCAGAGGGAAGGCTCTCGGGTTCCATTCCGGTCAAGGGCACGCACCTCCGCTGCAGGCTTGATCCCTGATCTGCCCGCTCACCCCCGGTCAGGACACATCTGGGAGGCAACCAATCGGCGTGTCTCCGCGTCTCTCTCACATCGATGTTTCTCTCTCTGTGTCTCTCCCCTCCCTCCCGCTCCCTCTCAAAAGCAATGAACACATCCTCGGGCGATGATTAACAAACAAATGAATGAATGAATGAATGAATGAATGAATGAGCGAAAGGACGGTGGCCTCCCGCAGCCTGCTGTTCAGTTTTGCTAAAAGGAAAAGAAAGGAAGGATGGCTGGTTGTGCTTATTTATAAAACGTGTGAAAGCTGGTTGGCGCTGACTCATGCTCTAACGGAGCTAGAGCAGGGGTTCCCAACCTTCCTAACGCCAGGGCCCTTTAATACAGCTCCTCACGTGGCGGGGACCCCCAACCATAACATTATTTTCGTTGCTGCTTCATAACTGTCATTTTGCTACTGTTGTGAATGGCAATGTAAATATCTGTGTTTTCCGATGGTCTTAGGCGACCCTGCCAGCGGTTCTGCTGTAGAGCCTAAGGCCGTCGGAAAACACAGCTATTTATTTACATTGCCATTCGTAAGCGTAGCAAAATGACAGTTATGAAGTAGCAAGGAAAATAATGTTATGGTTGGGGGTCCCCACAACGTGAGGAGCTGTGCTAAAGGGTCGCGGCATTGGGCAGGTTGAGAGCCCCCGACCTAGAGGCTCTCCGGCTGCGGGCCAGGCTGGCCTTGTAACGGTTGGTGAACCTTGGCTTCTCTTGCCGGGAACCTGGCCAGAGTAAGTGATTAGCCAGATGGCAGCGCTCACTGCTGGTAGCACTTCCTGCATTTACACGTCAGGCTCCTCCCGGGCCAACTGCGGGCCTCACCTGCACCAGCAGACTGACTGGGCTCTGCCTGCAAACTTGCCCGGTTAGCGCCCCAGTGCCCACCTGCAAACAGCTGGCACTGCGGCTCCATCCCCGGGGCCACTGTCCTGCTGAAAGCTTGCCTGCGCGGAGCAGACCATGCAGCACCCCGAAGAGCTGCGCTGCGAGGTCGGAGCTGCCTCCTACCGCCCCCAGTGCGGGCTGTGACAGGCTTCCCGAAGAACTGCGTTTTCTGTAGCAGAGGCTCCGCCAAGAGACTAGGTTGAACTGGGTTGGATTAACGGTTCAATTTTTAATAAAATGGAGCAAATGTTCCTAGGCAGGTAAATAAACTTCAAATATCGCATTTAAACCTTACAGATTTTTTTTGTAAATATATTTAATTCATTTTTTCACAGAGAGGAAGGGAGAGGGATAGGGAGTTAGAAACATCAAGGAGAGAGAAACATCCATCAGCTGCCTCCTACACACCTCCCTGTTGGGGATGTGCCTGCAACTAAGGTACATGCCCTTGACCGGAATCGAACCTGGGACCCTTCAGCCCGCAGGCTGACGCTCTGTCCACTGAGCCACACCAGTTAAGGTCTTACAGATGTTGTTATCCTAATTTTTTGTATCATGAACACTTTTAGACGTGCAGACAAGTTGAAAGACTAGTGTAGCGAATCTTCCACGGTGTTCTTTGTGTTTGTGTTGGTGCCAGTTTTGCCTGTACCATTTGAAAGTCGGTTGTAAATATCATGACACCTTAGCTCTTGTTACTTCAGCATGCACCTCCCAGAATAAGGTCCTTCCCCAGGATAATCAATATCAGTGTCCCAGCCAAGAGCTTTGCCAGTGAGCCCATGATGCCACTTAATGCCCAGGCTGTGTTCAGGTTTCTCCAGTCGTGCCTGAGTTTCAGGTAAGTGACCGTAGTCCCCTTGAGACCTGCTCTGGCTCAGCCTCCTGTGCTTGGTGATGGGGCTGTGCCAGAGGAATTCTCACAGCGGTGATAGTGATGCTGGAGGGAAGTGCGCACGGGTTCCTGGTAGTCTTTTTAAAATATATATATATATATTTTTTTTATTGATTTTTTACAGAGAGGAAGGGAGAGGGATAGAAAGTCAGAAACATCGATGAGAGAGGAACATCGATCAGCTGCCTCTTGCACACCCCCTACTGGAGATGTGCCTGCAGCCAAGGTACATGCCCTTGACCGGAATCGAACCCAGGACCTTTCAGTCCGCAGACCGACGCTCTATCCACTGAGCCACACCGGATTCGGCTTAGTACAGTCTTGTTTGTAATGGCTGCATGATAATAACCTCAGTGTCATTATTCACTCACAAGGGTAATTACCTCAGCATCTCCCTTTTTCTGCGTATCCCTTAGACACTGTGTTTTTCCACCTGCCACCCAGAAACGGAAACGGAGCCACCGTGTACGGCATCTCTTGCTATCGGCAGATTGAAGCCAAGGTACGACAGCCCCAGTGAACAACAACAACAAAAAACCTGGAAAGTTCTTTCTTAAGTGTCACCCACCCAAAATGTAAGATTTGGGGACGTGCGCATGCGGGACCTGTGATGTTGTTTTACATTTTTATAAACGGTTTGTAGCTGCTTGCCCAGTAGTAACAAGTTATTCACAGAAATGCCTTTGTGAGTTGGGTGATTATAATATTTGTATCATGTCATATTTTGCACATTGTTTTCACTAGTGATACCAAGCTTAGTCATTTGTGTGCAAAATACTGTGTTTAAATTTCATGTTGTCCTTGAACTTTCTATTTCTGGTTTGGTGTATAACTTAGGAAAATGGAGTGACAATGGGTGTCTTTTGTTTTTTGAAGCAGCATTTTAGAAGTAGTAGAAAGTACTTACAGTAGTTCCAAACTACTTGCCAGTTATCTTAATTATCTATGACTACGATTTTGATAATTCTCAAACTACTTGCTAGCTTAATAGCTCTAATTAATAAATTCACATACACCAAGGTGGGCAGCTTCCCCCTTTATGGCTCGCTTCTGAGCAGCACTGGGGGGTTTTTTGCGGGAGGGATGTTCTGCATGGGAACTTTGTGCATTCGATTTCTGCATACACTGTTACCCTTCCACTCTTCCCTGTGACATGAATTGAGCTACTGTCCTTTCTTAGAAGTCTGTTCCTTTACTCCCTCTTATCCCCTACAGTTTTATCAGCAGTTCTCATGCCCTGCGTAACCTTTAGGTGGCATTGCATACTGCCTGTCTCCCTCCCCTGTGTCCTCTCCTCCCCCCCACCCCCCGTCTGACCCACTCCAGAGTATATTGGGGCTGCCTTTTCTCCCTGTTTTTCTAGCCTCTTTGGGTAACCAGACAGATAAGCCAGATAGCAGAGGGGCCCGAGCCTAAGAAGGACTTGCTGTTTTTATGTTGAAGCGGAATTATTTAAGGATTTCTAATAACGGCTGTTTGTCACAGGCCTTGAAAGTCCGGCACGCAGATGTCACCAGAGAGACCGTGCAGAAAAGCGTCTGTGTCCTGAGCAAGCTGGTGAGAGCCCAGAGCGCCCTGTGACCGGGTTTGGTGCTCGCACGACATTCCCACTCGGGGATCGGCATTGTTAGTCCCAGGACAGTCCAGAAAATGGATCCGCGTCCTCCAGGGACTCAGTATTCAGGCTCCCGCAGCTCCTCACTCTCTGTGCCCTTCAGCACTTTCGTGCTCATTTGCCCCCCACCCGGAGCGAGGTCAGAGAAGAGCTAACGGATAGGTGGTAGGGAAAGAGGGGACACTTGATTGAAATGTACGTTTCATTTATACATCCTTGGTTTGTTCCCAAGACTTTGAATAAATCACATTTCACTAAAATTCAAAGTACTTTATTGATGATATTGGAAGTGCATGACCCTTTTATGATGAAAGTGTAGCCTTAACTTGCTCTTTAAAAGCTGAAAATGTTTGAGGGAGGGAAGTGCATAAAGAAATGCACTATAACAGTGCTTTAAATTGCTGCTTCTGTGTACAAGTTGATCAATTGCAAGTGTATCATAATTTTAACTATATATGTATTTTTCTTTTTTACTGGTCCTTTGTTTTAATCTTTTTAACTATATTTTTAAAAGGAATATATAACATTTTTTTCTGTATCTCTCTTTTATTAAATCACGTGTGATGTTCCACTTTTATTACTAATAGGATAATAACACCTATACCAATAACACCAGATACTTAAGCTTACATGTAATATATAACACCCAAACCTCCTTTTTGGAAAAAATTCAGATCTTTATCATGTTAATTACCTTAGCTCTATATGATTACTGAATGTAGATGTTTGTGCCATTAACCTAAACCAAAGAGGAGAATATTTTATTAGCCTAGTCACTAAATGTGTGTAGACTTTGTTTAATTATTTCTTCTGCAGTTATCCAATTTCTTAGACCCACAGACAATTGAAATGTAGTTTGTTCAAGATAAGTTGAGTTTTGCAAGAGATAATGTGTTTTGGTTTTTATTACTAAGTTTAAAAACAAAGAAAATACCTGAATAATAATAATTTAATATTTCTGGCCTGAACATTAAGATTTTGAGGATCAGAATATTTCTCCCAAGATAGGAATTTTATGTGTAGGGCAAGAATAGTCAAGAAAAGGAATGCTTATAGATATCAGGAAATTGGTAGGTTGTGAACTGGTCTGATCTGTGTGCAGTTTCCAGAAGGGTGGCCTGGAAATATACATCCGTGAAATACTTTTCTCCTGTTGGGTCAGGTGACCAAAGGAAAGAAGGCATAGCAGCACTAGATACTAAAGCAAATGCAAGGTGTTGCAAAGCTCACTCAGAAATCATTCTTCAGAGAACAGCTGTAATGCAAATAAATGTCCTTTTTCCAGTGCCTGTGTATCAGGTATTAATTCTATAGCACACACTTTTTAGATACAATTATCATTTTGATCCTCACAACAACTGTGAGCTGTAAGTATTTACTGTTCTCATTTTACAAGTACAGATACGTTTCAGAGAAAAAGATGTCTCTCGTAGACATATCACTACTAAGTGGTAAAA
This sequence comes from Antrozous pallidus, assembly GCA_027563665.1. Taxonomy (NCBI): domain Eukaryota; kingdom Metazoa; phylum Chordata; class Mammalia; order Chiroptera; family Vespertilionidae; genus Antrozous; species Antrozous pallidus. The sequence continues at coordinate 79,837,287 of CM050521.1, forward strand.
TTGGGCTGAAGATCCGTCCTGTCTCTAAGCAGACTTGGGCTGTGGGGAGAGCTAGCTCACACCAAGGGGGTCGGTGGTTCATAGTGCACTGTAGTTAGTCTATAACTAAAATATGCTGACATTATACTCAGATGGTAATTATGATTCAGTAACAGGAATACCGGGAGTAGTGGGGAAACTATTCCAGTATTACCTGTCTTAACTAATTTTTTAAAAATAGGCAGCATTGGTCTCTATATCCTAAAAAGGACATAGATATCAGAAGATATCTAGAAAAGATTACGAATGAAAGGATGGAAATGGTAAGAGAGGATCTTAACTAGGAAAATTAAGAACTAAGGAATAACTTTGTTCAAGTATATGGAAAAATATTACGATAGAGGACACAGGCTGGGTGTAAGGCTCCACAGAGGACAGAAGGCGGAAATGTAATTATGAACGTTCAACCAGCTATAACAACTGGCCACTTCAAGGACGGTTAAGTGTCTCCGCCAGCCAGCAGAACCGTGTGCAGTACTCGACGATGATTTGAATTATGATAATAACTAGTGGCCTGGTGCCTGACATTCATGCACATTAAAAGGGTATTAAGTAGAGGAAATATTTTCATATTGCTATTTGACCTTTCTCTATAATAGAAGTGTCAGAGATAAAAGAAAATTAAGAAAATGTATATGGAAATCTCAAATCTTCCTCCTGTTAGTATCCGGGGCGCGCCACGAGACTCAGAGTCAAGTCCCTTCCCACTCATGTGTGTCTTGAAATCACTGGAGATCCTGACCCGGCTGGCCCCACCCCCGTCAAGCCCCACATTGGCCGGGGTTGCAGCTCAGGTCCCCTGGCCCGGCACCGGGCAGGGGGCACAGCCTAGGGTCCCCCAGTAAGCCCCACTGGGTGGGGGGCATAGCCTCAGGTCCACCTGCCCTGGTGTGATGGCGTGATGGCATACGGCGTGTACGGCGTGATGGCCATTTGCATATTAGCTATAATAGCTTATATTATTATATAGGATGGCTAACATCTGTGTCCTTTCTGGGTGCCCAATACTGTACTGAATGCTTCCCCCTGGTTATTTGATTCCGAAAGCAACTCCTTCAGGTGTTGTCTTTTCCAAAGCAAGCAGGAATGCAGGGGTGAAGTGCCCGGTTACACACTGAGCGATGGGGGAGACCCAGGAGGTTGGTGCCCGCTGAGTGGGGGCGGCACCTTCAGCTGCAGCCAGAGAGCTAACAGGAGTGAGGTCAGGGCTCTCGGATGGACAGGACCCTGACTGGAGAGTTACTAACTTCCTTCTTCCTGTTCTCTTCCAGTTGAAAGGCTGTGGGGTGTTTGTTTTGTTACACTGTCATACTAACGGCAGTTTTCTTTGTTTTTTTTTTCCCTTTAAGCCTCTCTATGGCTTGCTTCAAGCAAAACTTCAGCTCATTACACATGCATATTTTGAAGAGAAGGATTTTTCCCAAATTTCCATTCTAAAGGTAAATTTGAACCCCTCTCCAGGTGTGTTTGGCCTGATGACTCGAGTCCCTCCTGTCAGGGACATTGTGAAAGATGATCACTTAGGATTACCTCAGGGAAGACATTCTTCTTTAAAAATAACATGGAAAGGATAGGGATCCACCCAAAATGTACAGTTCATACTTATTACATGTAACCAAACTGCCTTTGATTAGGAAATAACACAAATGGCTGCAACTAACATAAGTATTAATAAAAGGGTAATAGCCCTTTTGCTGTGGCATTGCTTCTCAAATCTGCTTGTCTTATTAATACCCTGCTCGGCGTGCTTATATGTCAGGCTTCTGGCTCCTAACCCCCATTGCAAAACCCTGGAAAACGCCATGACTGTTTTTACTGAAACGGAGAGCATGTTAACAAGGGTCTCTGATAGATTCTAGTGAGAGTAGGACAGTTAGGTATTTAGCAAGGAAGTAGGGGGCCTTTATCCGGGAGTCCTTAGCTCCATGTGAACGAATCAAGGTCTAAAATGAAGAGGCAAAGGATGGGAAGAGTGCCGGCAAGGCAAGTCTTCAGAGAGACCTTGACTGTTTTTAAATTTAGGGCCCGGCCCTAGCCAGTTTGTCTCTGTGGACAGAGCATCGGGCCTGCGGACTGAAGGGTCCGGGTTCGATTGTGGCCAAGGGCACATGCCCAGGTTGCAAGCTGGATCCTCAGTACGGGCATGCCGGAGGCAGCTGATCATTGGTTCTCTGTCATCATTGATGTTTCTGTCTCTCTCCCTCTCCCTTCCTCTCTGAGATCAATAAAAAATATATTTAAAAGTAAATAAATGTGGGGCCTGGCAAAACAAACTGCCTCAACTACAGAAGCAGTTTCTGCCTGATCATCAGAGTTCGGACTCGGTGCCCAAAACGTCTAAACGGCATCTGTGTTTTGCAGGAACTTTACGAACATATGAATAGTTCCCTGAGGGGAACGTCGTTGGAGGGGTCCCAAGTGTACCTTGGTAAGTCGCTCTCTGACAGGTGGGCAGACACCTTCTGTTTGGGGCACCGAGTCAGCTGCATGTGAAGCTTCGTGATCAGAAGTACATTTCTGTATGGATCTAAACGCTTCAACGCTTGATGCTGCTGCTTCCTTACATATCTTGTTAGCCAGCATTGATATTGGCTAAGGTATAACAGACTTTTTTTTAAACTTTTTAAAAATTGTTGACACTATTTCAGATGTCCCCATTTTCCCCACCTTTCTCCACCTCACCCAGCCCCCACCCCTTCCTCCGGCCATCACCACTGTTGCCTGTGTCCCGGGCTGTGCATGTCTGCTCTTTGGCGCCTCCCTTCGCCTTCTCTCACCCAGCCCCTCGTCCCCCCCCCCCCCCCCCCCGACAGCTGGCAGTCGGTTCCGTGGATCCACGTCTCTGTGTCCGTTTTATTCATCAGTTTATTTTGCTCATTAGCATAACATATTGTACCAATCTTCGCAACTATTACCGTATAAGGACATTTCTGGTTTTCAGAATAATAATGGAAGTTTTTTTTTCTTTTCCTGACATTACTACTGACCGGGTCGATTCCATGGTAGAAGAGAGCGGGAGGGCAAGAGAGAGATCTGCTTAGCGCTTTTCTGTTTTGAGGTTTTCCAAGTTGGGGGTTTGTTTAGTTTGCACTATCTGACAACCCAGAATCCGCATCGGTGTCCACGGTACTCGGTGGGCGCTCAGTAAATACCCTTTCCATGATTAGAACAAAAGTGACTTATGCCCACTCAATTCCCGTTTCAGCACGAAGGCGCCAAGCAGGCAGGTCGCTTTTGTAGTCCTGTGTGCTACAAAAGCTGGTTACAAAATTCCTGTCCTGAGAACGCATTTCCCTCTGAATTACTTCCTTTTCCTCTGACAAATAGTCAGAGGAGACTGTGACCAGAAATAATAGCCTATGGATTGTAGTGACCAAAAAAGGATTGATTGCCACCTTAGTACCAGCTTTATGATGTCTAAGCTTGTGTCATTTGTAAGGTGTTTGTTTGTAGAATGGGGGAAAGTGTTACAGCTACACTGTCCATAGCAAGGCCAGTAGTCATGTGACTGTTTACATTTAACTTTCTTTTCTTTTTTTTCTTTTTTATTGTTTTGAGAGAGACAGAGAGAGAGAAGCACTGATTTGTTGTTCCAATTATGTATTCATTGGTTGGTTCTTGTATGTGCCCTTTCTGGGGATCATACCTGAGCATCCGGCCAGGGCATGACTAGTTACATTTCTACTAGACTTAATACAAATTAAATAAAATTAAAAGGTTAGTTGGCCAGTCCCACTTGGCACATGTCGAGGGCTCCATGGCTACTGGATTGGGCAACCCCAATTTAGGATGCGTCCATCCCTACAGACAGTTCTGCCTTTCCATCATTGCAGTGCTGTGTTTGAATATTAGTAGTTTGATGAATTCTGAGTACTTGTATGTATGTGATCAAATACTGTATAGTATTTCAATACTTGCATATTCCTACTTTCTTTTTTTGCCTGACTTTCTTGTGGGGAGGAAAAGAACTTTTTCGACAAAAGCAGCAGAGTGTGGTCACAGACTCCCTTTCTATTCCCTGTGCAGGTCTCTCTCCTCGGGATCTCGTGCTTCATTTCCGACACAAGGTATGCATCTAACTTCTATCCTACACGTGTGTTCATCTAACGGGGCAGGTGCCAGGTGCTACACGGTCAAGTGAAGATTGTGGCATAACCACATTTCAGTTGCTCTAAGACGGTAGTCGGCAAACCACAGCTCGAGAGCCACATGCAACTGACTCTTTGGCCCCTTGAGTGTGGCTTTTCCACAAAATACCACGGTCTTGGCGAGTCTATGTTGAAGAAGTGGCCGTAGAAGAAGTTTAAGTTTAAAACATTTGGCTCTCAAAGGAAATTTCAATCGTTGTCCTGTTGGTATTCGGCTCTGTTGACTAATGAGTTTGCCGACCACTGGTCTAGGACATCTTTCGTGATGACAGGAGGTGAAAGTTCTGGTGGTGCTTGTATGAGAGAAATTTCTAAACGTGCACAAATACCGTCTGTGATACAGGATAGAGTACTTTTTTCCATTGTCTTTGTAATTTCCGGTACCGCGAAGTTAGAGTGGGAAGACACATGTTTCAGTCTTGCAGAATATTTTATTTGTTGCCTTAGGAGTAAAACATTTTCCAGTAGAATTTCTATACGTATTACTTCTGATCTTAGTACGGAAGCAGGTGTGGACTAGGGCTACACACGTGATCATTTAACAATCATTTACTGAGTATCTGTTGGCTGAATGCTCTGGAGGTATCTATACTAATGAAAGGGTAGTATGCTCATTAGACCGGATATCTTCCGGACATCATTCCGGACATCCTTCCTGACAAAGCCTGGGTCCCGGTGCCTGCCAGTGACTGGAGGAGGGAAGCCCGGGTCCCAGGCCTCAGGTCCCGGGTGCCAGAAAGAAGCTGGTACTGGCAGCTGGGGGAAGGAAGGCCTAGTCTTGCACGAATTTCCATGCATTGGGCCTCTAGTTCAGAAATAAATGAGTAATTCCCACCCTGTAAGGACCTTGCAATATTTCAAGAAAAAAATGGCACAACTCCTTCCAAAAACACAATTTGTTAGAGATTGAAGTGGTTTTCACACTTTTTAGAGGACACAGATGATATTTAATTTCTTAGTATAAATTCATGATTTTCAATGTCATTTTTAAAGCACTGTAATTATTTTAATAGTATTGATTAGATGACATATGGTATCTGTGCAGACAGGAAAAAGCAAGTAAATAATAGGCTTGCATTCTTATCTTAATACAGTGTTTCTTTTTTTTGTTTAGGTCTTAATTCTGTTTAAATTAATTCTTCTTGAAAAAAAGGTGAGATTGGGTGGGATGGAATACTTAATATTTGTTGACATTTCTTAAATACTGTCCGCAATTAAAACTAATGATAAAATAGAAATTAAAACCAGGAGATACTGCCTCGCCTACTAGGATGGTTACTATCAAAACCTAGAAAATGACAAGTTCTGCTGAGGATGTGGAGAAACTGGGACCTTTGATAACCTTTGCCTATCAAATTATGATGAGCTGAAGCCCACATTCTTTTTTCTATTTATTTATTCAGTTTCTTTCTTCCTTTCTTTTTTCGGTTGAACCCCAAATTCCTGTTCACGCCATAGAAGCGTAGTTCATGAGCTCTTTTGTGAGGAGACAGTGTGACGGCCTTCAGTTCTGCCCTCAATTCTTTGGGGTTTCTACCCAGATGGGGTATCGTGGGGTCAGATGGCAGTGCCATTTTCAGTTTGAAGACTCACCACACTGTTATCCATACCATCTGCAGCTCTTACCTTCTTACCAACAGAGCACAAAGGTTCCCATTTCTCCACATCTTCATCAATTCTTGTCGTTTTCAGGGTTGTGTTAGTAACCATCTCAGAAGGTGAGGCAGTACCTCCTGGTTTTGAGTCCATTCCCAAATGATTAGTGAGATGGAGCACCACCTGTTCATGTGCTTGTCAGCCATTCGTATGTCTTTCTTGGAGAAAGGTCCGTTCAAGTCCATTGCCTCTTTTTCAATTAGGCTATTTATTTTTGTTGTCGAGTTACAGGTTTTTATTGCAACCCATAATAAAAGAAAAATGTTTTGCATGGCAGCTTGGAGTACACATGGATATATGTATCTGAAACAAAAGTTTTGCAAAGTAATACTTAGCCTACTTACATGCAATAACATTTACAATCAAATAAACTTTTATCTAATGTGGCATATCACCCCCACATGCTTTATGTCGATTTGATAAAATAAGGACATTCCTTTTTAACGCAAGACTTACTATCTTACTTGCAAGCTACTCCTTAAAGACCAGTGTGTAAGGAGAACACATTGTGGGTGCTATGCTTTGTGAAACAGCACTTCGGTATCACCAAATGATTTAATTGTTTAAAAGAGAAAAACTCACCTAAGCAAATCTTTGCTTTGTTAATTTAATTATTACCAGTGTTTCAATGCAATAGCTAACTGAATCTTGTTTCAGATTAATTTTTTTCTCAACTTTTATTCTAAAGAATGTCAAACCTACAGAAAAGTTGATAGGATAACAATATAGTGAACACTTTTACACTCTTCATCTATATCTACCAGTTGTTAACATTTTGTCACTTTTGCATTATTGCTTTATATATATTCATTTCCCCCCAAGTCATAATAATTTTAAAGTCATTTGGTACTTTATCCCTGAATACTTGAGGATATATCTCTTAAGAATTAAGGATATATACACACATAACCAAAATACCATTTTCAGATTCAAGAAATTAAACATTAATACAATCAATGATACCTAATATCAAAATCCATTTTTAAATTTCCACATATGTCATAATAATGTCCTATAAACTTTTAAAAAATATATTTTATTGATTTCTTACAGAGAAAAGGAGAGGGATAGAGAGATAGAAACATCAATGAGAGAAACATCAGCTGCCTCCTGCACACCCGCTACTGGGAATGTGCCCGCAACCAAGGTACATGCCCTGGACTGGAGTCGAACCTGGGACCCTTCAGTCCGCAGGCCGACGCTCTATCCCCTGAGCCAATCGGTCAGCGCTGGTTGTTGTTTTTTTAAAATCTGAGGGCCAAAGTGGTGGCGTATCTTCAGGGTACCACTTCAAGGGGCCCATAACTGTGCCATTATTGTTTAAACCTTGATTGTTGAAAGTATGATATATGTTCCGTTTTCTCTCCATTGACCCCTCTAGCCCACTCTCGCTCCCGCCCCAGGCCTTCACCACACTATTGTCTGTGTCCATGGTTTTGCATATGTGCATACCAGGCCTTTGGTTGCTCTCTCCCCACCCACTTCCTGTACTGTTAATGATGATGTGAAGTTTAATTGTTTGATTAAGGTGGTGGTTGTCAGATTTCTTCATAATAAGGTACTTGGTTTTCCCTTTACAATTAATAGGTTACCCATGGGATGATAAATTTGAATCTATGTGAATATCCTGTTGCCCAGCGACCCTTCAACAATAGTTTTAACGTCCACTGGTAATTTTTGCCTGGTGGTTTTCTAATTCTGTCATTAATTAGCTGTTATTGTTCTATAGAGAAGAGTTTTCTCCTCTTTCCCCCTTTTTTTTATTTTTAAGTGTCATTGTGGACTCTGGTTTTCTAATTGGATTGTCATTGAATCCATTCCAGGTTCTCTTTTATATTTCTCCAGTGAATAAACTGGTGGGAGCCCTGATGACTGTGCTGTCCCTTTTTCCAGGTAAGAGGGTAAGAGTGCCTACTCTTTTCTTTTTTAAAAAAAAATATATTTTATTGATTTTTCACAGAGAGAGGAAGGGAGAGGGACAGAAAGTCAGAAACATTGATGGGAGAGAAACATCCATCAGCTTCCTCCTGCACACCCCCTACTGGGGATGTGCCCGCGGCCAAGGCACATGCCCTTGACCGGAATCGAACCTGGGACCTTTCAGTCCGCAGGCCGGCGCTCCATCCACTGAGCCACAGCGGTTTGGCAAGAGTGTCTACTCTTTCTGTTGTTGAGCTTGTGCTGGAACTTCCCGTGTATAGGTGCTGCAGGATAACCTCACCAGGGTTGACATTCCTAGTTTAATGTGACGTTTTTGTTTTGGCGGTAGTTGTGTGTGTGTGTGTGTGTGTGTGTGTGTGTGGTGTGTGTGTGTGTGGTGTGTGTGTGTATGTGTGTGTGTGTGAGTGTGTGTGTGTGTGTGTGTGTGTGTGGTGTGTGTGTGTGTGGTGTGTGTGTGTATGTGTGTGTGTGTGAGTGTGTGTGTGTGTGTGTGTGTGTGTGGTGTGTGTGTGTGTGGTGTATGTGTGTGTGGTGTGTGTGTGTGAGTGTGTGTGGTGTATGTGTGTGTGGTGTGTATGTGTATGTGTGTGTGTGTGAGTGTGCGTGTGTGTGGTGTGTGTGTGTGTGGTGTGTGTGTCTGTGTGTGTGTGTGTGTGTGTGAGTGTGTGTGTGTGTGTGAGTGTGTGTGTGTGAGTGCGTGTGTGAGTGTGTGTGTGTGTGAGTGTGAGTGAGTGTGTGTGTGAGTGTGTGTGTGTGTGTGTGATCGTGTGTGTGTGTGATCGTGTGTGTGTGTGTGGTGTGTGTGTGTGAGTGCGTGTGTGAGTGTGTGTGTGTGTGAGTGTGAGTGAGTGTGTGTGTGAGTGTGTGTGTGTGTGTGTGAGAGAGTGTGTGAGTGTGTGTGTGTGTGAGTGTGTGTGTGTGTGAGTGTGTGTGTATGTGTGTGTGTGTGCGTGTGTGTGTGTGTGTGAGTGTGTGAGTGTGTATGTGTGTGTGTGTGCGTGTGTGTGTGTGTGTGTGGTCTGGCATTTCCATGGGGATGTGTGCAGGCGTGGCTCTGGACATTCTCACAGGAGAACTCCGCCTAGACTGGACACAGCGCCCGCCCCGTGCTCCCGCCGTAGCTGAGCGGCCCTCAATCTTGCATGTCGCAGGCATGATCGAGCGCGGCCTCCGGGACTGCTCTCAGTACAGGCCTCGGAAGAGTGTGTCCGCGGGCGCCGGGCTGCAGGAAAACAGCCCCCCGGCGGGTGACTTTGCTGCCGGGCCGCGCCCCGACCCGGACGCCGTCGGCGAGGCCCCGGCGGGAGACCACGGCGGGGACGCCGTCCTCACCGAGGAAGGAGCTCTGTCCCCGGAGGAGAGCAGCCGCCAGGGCCGGGGGCTCGGCGGGGCCGGCCCGCACCTGAAGCCTCCTTCCCGCCCATCCCCGGAGTCCTCGGAGAGCGACTGGGAGACCTTGGACCCGAGTGTCTTGGAGGACCCCGCCGTGAAAGAGAGGGACCCGGCGGGGTCCGAGCCGACCGAGTCGTTCCCCAGGGAGCCGGTGCCCGCGGACGGCGCCCCGATCACGGTGCAGCCTCAGGCCGGCGCGGGCCAGCTCCTGCCCCCGGGGCTTCTCTCCGGCCTGGAGGAGGACCGCTTCGGCCTGCCCCTGGCCATCTTCACCAAGGTAAGGTGGCGTGTCCGTCGGACTGCCGGCCGCTCGGGATCGAGCTTTCGGGTGGCCCGCGTCTTCAGACCCGAAAACCGCCCTTGAAAACCAGCACACACCAAACGGCCCGGGGTGGCATCTGGGGCTGTAGGTGGGAGACTGTCAGGAATTCATCCAGGCGGTTTCGAGTGGGAAGGATTTGGAATCTTAGTAAATATGAGGTCAGTCTTCACTGAGTGGAGTCTGCTTTCAATCATTCAGGTTTCTCTTTGATAAAAAAGATGAACTGAGAAGCTCCAAACAGTCTTCTTTTAAGATATTTTTATTGATTTCAGAGAGGGAGAGAGAGAGAGAAACATCAGCGATAAGAGAGAATCACTGATCAGCCATCTCCTGCACGCCCCTACTAGGGGTTGAGCCCACAGCCCAGGCATGTGCCCTTGACCAGACCCCTTCAGTCTGCAGGCCGATGCTCTCGCCACTGAGCCAGACCAGCTAGGGCTAGACAGTCTGAATTACACTTAATGAATAGATATCCAACACTACAGTTCCAAAAGCTGTAATCTTACAGGAAAAACTGCATCGTGGCGAACTTAAACAGTACACCTCACAGATTTAGTGTTTCGGTTAACGTGCCCGTAAAATTATGTTTTAATTTTTTTATGAAAAACCATTCAAAATGTCTTTGTGATTTTTATTTATTCTTTTTGCAATTTTTTAAATAACTTAAACATGACATAGGGATGAATAAGAAGGAAAAAAAAACTTATAGGCACAGACAACAGTATGGTGATTACCAGAGGGGAAGGAGGTGGAGGAAGTAGAAGAGAGTATCGGGGGATAAATGGTGATGGAAGGAGACTAGACTTTGAACACACAAATCTGTAGATGATGCATTATATAGAGTTGTGCACTTGAAACCTATGTCATTTTGTTAACCAATCTCACCCCAATAAATCCAATAAAAATTTTTAAAAGTAAAAATCTATATATATCCTATATAATAAAAGCCTAATATGGAAATTGACCAAACTGTGGAACAACCAGCCGAATGACTGGTCGCTATGACGTGCTCTAACCACCAGGAGACGGATGCTCAATGCAGGAACTGCCCCCAGCTCACTGGCCCTAGGCTGGTCAAGGTGGGTGCCAGCAGGGGCCCCCCGATTGCCCTGCCCATCACCCCACAGATTTGCCCTGATAGCCAGCCAGGCCTAGGAACCCTATCTGTGCATGAATTGCCTGCACTGGGCCTCTAGTGTATATATAAAAGCCTAGTCTTTGGGGATCAGGCCAAAACCAGCAATCCAACATCCCCTGAGGGGTCCTGGGTTGCCAGGCCTGGGGACCCCACCAGTGCACGAATCTGTGCACTGGGCCTCTAATGCAATAATAATAGAAAGAGTTTCTACGCTCTTCCACATCAATTTTAGGATCGACGTAAGTTCCCACTCATCCAGATTGGCATTTTGATAGGGACTGCCTTTAAATGCTAGGTGAGTTTTGGGGAGAACGGACAGCCCTGCAATAAAGAGGCTTTTGGTTGGTAAACATGCTCATCATCCCTGACCAGAGGCCAGATGGTGGTGGTTGACCCTGATCAGTTGTAGCCCTTAACAGGCGAGGGAGAGAGGGAAGGCATGCTGTCTTTCTGTTGCTCTTAGCAAATCGGCTCTCAGTGGTTCTGCCAGGTCTGCCAAGCTCAGCAGGTGTGTGTGGTGGGGGGCGGGGGTAGGGGGTTACTTGTTTTTTAATTATGGTAAAAACATAACATTTACCTCTTTCCCATTTTCAGTGTGCGGCTCGTAGTGTTGAGTTATATTCACTCTGTTGTGTGAAGGCTGTTAAGAGATTTAGGCTCATTTGATCATTTAAAAAAAAACCCAATGGTAGTAAAATGTGGAAGGTATTTTGAACTAGTATTTTAAACTAGAGGCCCGTTGCAGGAAGATTCCTGCAAGAATAGGGCTTCCTGTGGCCGGAGTGAAGCAGAGAAGGGTGCAAAGTCCGCTGAGGCAGGCTTCCCTCCCATCTCCACCACCACCATCTCACCTCCCTTCCATCTTCGCCACCACCTCGCCTCCTGCCTATCTCCACCTCACCTCCCTTCCTTCTCTGCTGCCTTGCTCCCTTCTCCACAGCTTCACTCCCTTCTGCAGCACTTGGCTTCCTTCTACACTGTCTTTGGTCTTCGCTCTGCTCCTGTGTACGCAAATAACCACCATCTTTGTTGAGTTAATTTGCATACTCGCTCTGATTGGCTGGTGGGCGTAGCCGAGGGACCGTCGATTTGCATGTTTCTCTTCTATTAGCATAGATAATCTTATAAATCTGTAATACCTTTACATGTTCAATATGGTTCAATATTCAAATGGTTCCACAGCATCTGGAATAAGTCTCCCTGTCATTCCATCATCCCCTGCCACTCCCCTGCCCTCTCCACTGGCAGCCACATCATCAGTACCTTCTGTTTCCTTCTAGGGGTATTTAATGCCTAAACAAATGCAGAGATTTTTTTTCCCTCCCTTTTCACACACACAGGAGCAGCCTGTGCCCATTTTTATGCCCCTTATTTATTTTTTTACAAAATATTCATTGGAGATTAACTTTACTGCTCTGAACATTGCAGGGTGTGTTTCATGGCACAGATGAATGTTTATTCAGTTCCCTGTTCATGAATAGTTAGGGTTCCTGTCTTTTGTTGTAATAAACAGTGATGCCATAAATAACTTTTTACAAATCTCACACATGAGCAGGTGTATCTGTAGAAGAAATTACAAGAAGTGTAATGCTGAGTCAAAGAGTATGAATACGTATTTTTTGGTGGTAGGTTTTTTGTTGTTGTTCTTTTTTTCTTGTTTACTTTGAATATGTATTTTTAAGGGATGTATTTTTTCACATTCTTACAAAACTTTGAACTATTGATTTTTTTAAAACATACTTTTGAGTTTTCATGATTTTAGAGACTTAGCCAAGATTCCATTGTTGAGATAGACTTGTCTGCTCTTATAGCATAAATTATGAATGTAATACTAAGAAAAATTAAATTCATTTACTACTCTTTTGCGGTATAAATCTTTTGTAAGAATTGGCCATTCTGAGAGTGCCTTTAGCAAGGATTCTCAGTTCTAGTTGGGGGAGTATTCTGTTTGAAAGTCCATTCATTATTATAATATTTATGTCTAAAAACAGGGAGTTGGGGATGAGGGGAGTCTTGTTTTAAAATGCCTGAGGAGCCCCTGAAACCGGTTTGGCTCAGTAGATAGAGTGTTGGTCTGTGGACTGAAAGGTCCCAGGTTCGATTCTGGTCAAGGGCATGTACCTTGGTTGTGGGCACATCCCCAGTGGGAGGTGTGCAGGAGGCAGCTGATTGATCTTCCTCTCCCTCATCGATGTTTCAACTCTATCCCTCTCCCTTCCTCTCTGTAAAAAAATCAATGAAATATATTTTAAAATAAAATAAAATATATTTTAAAAAATGCCTGAGGAGCCCAAATAGCTTAGTTGGGAGAGCATTAGACTGAAGATCTAAAATGCCTGTCACATAAAGGGAAGCGTGAACCCCGAACCCTGGCCAGCTCTCTGACCTGTTTCCGCAGGAGGAGCAGGGGTCCTTCCGCCTTCAGTCATGAGAGCGTATGGGTTCAGAAACGCCATGCTGAGTGTCTCTGATGCATAGACATGGGTTTCCTTCTGCTGTGGTTAGTTTGCATTTTATCAAGCAGAGGAAGAGACTGTCAAGACTAAGAATACAACCAAGTTCCTAGACCTATATTCCAACGTTTGGAAGTCTCCTCTCCACAGGAGGTAGTTCAACAACCACCACACAGCATCCAGGGAACAGTTCAGTGTTTTTAGAGAAGTGATGAGAAGTGTAAAAATAATTAAGTAACACTGTCACGGAGCTCGAGATTGAAAACAAGTCCAGGGTTTCCACAAGCCCGCCTTCCTGGCTGCATTCGCAGATCCTGCCACCTGTTGACAGCCCATCTCAATGCGGACTCTTTCGGCAGAAATGCCATGTCCTCCTCCAGAGCATCCGTCCAGTGTCAACACCTTCGTTGCCAGGAGCTTCACTGCTTTCTGTACACTTCCCTGCCTGCTGTGGTTTGGCCATTCAATTGTAAATTTTTAGGGCAGTGAAAATTTCAGGTACAATTCAAATGGAAATTAACTAAATACTCAGGTACTGCCAAGGGTCATTTTTGCTTTCAGCATTTAAGAGAAAATATCTTGAAATATTTTTGCATAATTTTTAACAAGAGGACAGTAAAAACAGAAGAATGAGTGCTGTGGGCTTCTCATACTCAATGCGTAAGAGCTTTTGTGCAGAGGCAGGCGTAAAGTTTTACTAGACGAGCTCACAGCTTTCTGCTCAACAACAGGCGTGTGAGTGCACTTCATATTTCAGTTCCTCAGTGAAAAAGTCCAGCCTGTTAGTCACTGGGGAGGCTTTTCAGTTGAACCGAGAGCAAAGTGATGGAGGAAGACAGCCTTCATGTTGGATGACCTTGCCAAGGTCGGCGGTTGGTGCAGTCACAACCTGAGGGTGCCTGGGGACATTATTGCAGGGAGTCCGGGATCAGCTGCATTCGGGATGGCGAGGAGGTGGGAGAAAGTCGGAATTTCTTTTCCTGCCCTTAACTCTGTGAGCGTGAAGAGGGAGGTGATTATACGGCTGCTTTTCTAATACTCTGTGTCACTCTTGTGATTCTTAGGGCTATCTGTGTTTGCCTTACATGGCATTGCAGCAGCATCACCTTCTCTCGGATGTCACCGTTCGGGGATTTGTTGCTGGAGCTACTAACATCCTTTTTCGGCAACAGAAGCACCTCAGCGATGCCATCGTGGAAGTAGGTTTATGCCTGAGTATCCTTGGCACTGCTGGGCCCTGGGGTCCTTTCTGGTTTGGAATGAGGAGGGCAGTATCATCTACACTAATGAAAGAGAAAGATGCAAATTGGCTGTGCCGTCGTGATGCCCACCAGCCAATCAGGAGTGAGTATGCAAATTAACCCAACAAAGATGTAAGGTTAACTTGCATACACAGGCGCTGGCAGTGGGGGCGGGACTCTTGCATCATTGCCATGGTGACGACGCAGGCCTAACATACCGCCCCAACCACTCCAGGCCTCTGGGCCAGAGCAAAGGCGGTGCCAGTAGCCAGGGGAAGGAAGGCTCATTTTTGCACAAGTAACTAATAACAGTGCTAACTGCTGCCTATGCCAGGCATTCTGAGCACCTGAGGTATATTTACTGACATAATTTTCATGACAACCTATGTGGTACATACTGTTACTGTCCCTGTTAGACACCTGTGGGAGCAAAGGACACGAGAGTCAAACAGCAAGAATAGTGGGTGAGGCAGGACCCCAGACCCCAGTCCGACTACAGACTTACAACTAAAATGTGTTTATTGTTTAAATGATGTAAATACTTCTCGCCTGTGTAACATGTGTCTGATAACAAGAGCGAGGAGCTAGAGATAACTGTTTGACATCTTATCAGTTATAGAACAAGTTTAAATCACTTGTTCAACTTTACAGTGGAAGTAATTTCAGTGGGGTAGGGGGAGCCATCTTAAGGCTTTTAGAAAGGCCCGAAACATGCCGCCTGGGAAAATGTTCATAATACATACATGAAGAACCGGAGTGCACAGCTTTAGGCATTAGGATCCCAAGTCTGAGGAAGACGGACATACGCAGACCTTCCAGGGCGGGAAGACACAGGTGGGAGGGGGGGCACGCCCACCGGCTGTGGAGGCTGCGTTAGTGACAGTCGGGTCCTGGCGTTGGTTGGCGTGGGTATTGGTTTTCTCATACTGCCAAGCTAGCCTGTAAATTACATCCACTTCTTGGCATTTCAGCTATTACATAATGAAAGTATTCCGGAGTGTCGGTGCACTCACAGGGAAAAAAATTAGAAATTCTCCTTAACTGCACTCATTTCTGATTGTGCGATAAAGGTGATTCATAATTCCCCAAATAGTACAATAAACGTGAATTCTTCTTATAATTCAAAATTAAATACTCATGCGTATGTTTTCTGAGAATAGAAAACGAGTGCTTTTTAAGTATAGAAAGAAAAATGCTTGAGTGTAAAAGCCCGTCTCTTAGATTCACCTTTTGAGAATGCTGTTACTCGTATTTTTTTATTGCTGGCTCCAACTTCCCAGTAGTTTCTCTCTCTCTCTCTCTCTCTTTATATATATATAAAGAGAGAGAGAGAGAGAGACACACACATATTGATTTCAGAGAGGATGGAAGAGGAAGAGAGAGAGAAACATCACTGATGAGAGAGAACCATCGATCAGCTGCCTCCTGCACGCCCCGCACTGGGGATGGAGCCCACAACCCCGGCCTGTGCCCGGACCAGGAATCCACCCGGGACCTCCTGGTGCCTAGTTGGATGCTCAACCCCTGAGCCGCCCCAGCCGGGCCAGTGGTTGCTTGGGGACCGCGCGAGAGCCGCGCTGACGCTGCCGGGTGCCCGCAGGTGGAAGAGGCGCTGATCCAGGTCCAGGACCCCGAGCTGCGGAAGCTGCTCAGCCCCACCACAGCCGACCTCAGGTTCGCCGACTACCTGGTGAAGCACGTGACCGAGAACCGAGACGACGTGTTCCTGGACGGCACGGGCTGGGAGGGGGGCGACGAGTGGATCCGCGCGCAGTTCGCCGTGTACATCCACGCGCTGCTGGCCGCCACGCTGCAGCCAGGTGAGGGCTGCACCCCGTCCGTTCTCTGTCACGTCCTAGCGTCCGTCCGAGTGGTGTGCGAGCACAGTCTCCCTGTGGCCGGGGGGAGGGGGGGGGGCGGGGCGGCAGCACCGCGCCCGTGTGCCGCCTGCCTCAGTCCCCACAGGAAGGGAAACGGTATAAAATCACCTCGTGGGGCCGCGTAACGAGCTCTGCACCGTGGCCACCTGATCGACGGGCCATAGATTTTGCTGTCATTGTTGTGCAAAGTGTTGAGCTTCTGTTTTGCCTCCCCCGGTTCCCCCCTCCCCCATTATCTCTTCCTCTGCTTTAAAAAATATATATATTTTATTGATTTTTTACAGAGAGGAAGGGAGAGGGATAGAAAGTCAGAAACATCGATGAGAGAGAAACATCGATCAGCTGCCTCTTGCACACCCCCCACTGGGGATGTGCCCGCAACCAAGATATATGCCCCTGACTGGAATCGAACCCGGGACCTTTCAGTCCGCAGGCCGACACTCTATCCACTGAGCCAAACCGGTCTCGGCGATTCATTCACCTTTAAAAAGCATTTGCCCAGGTAGCTACAAGACTGACGGATAGGAGCGAGCTTCCTGTTTTTAAGCCCCGGGGGGGGGGGGGGGTGCATATTTAATATGTGCTGGGATCTGTGTTGAGCTCTTTTTAAAAAATATATTTTATTGATTTTTCAGAGAGGAAGGGAGAGGGATAGAAAGTCAGAAACCTTGATGAGAGAGAAACATCGATCAGCTGCCTCTTGCACACCCCTGCTGGGGATGTGCCCACAACCAAGGCACATGCCCTTGACCGGAATCGAACCTGGGACCCTTGAGTCCACAGGCCGACGCTCTAGCCACTGAGCCACACCGGTTTCGGCAGTGTGTTGAGCTCTTCACACCTGCCCACCCACATCATCCTCACCGCAGTCTTGGGCACCTCTATCTTGTCACCCTCACTTTACAGAGGGGCAAGCGAAGCACAGAAAGGGGATTTCGGCAGTTGGCTCCCCCCCCCCCCCCCCCCCCCCCCCCCCCCCCGGCAGAGGCTGAGCAGCTGTTGGAAGCCCCGCCGGCCGGCTCAGCTGCATGCGGCTAGAGGGCCCTCCGCCCCGAGCCCTGTTTGGGGACCAGGTTCTTAAAAGAACTCCCCGCGCTGCGCATGGAACTGCGTGTGCCTTCTCTCCCCTCCCCGGCAGCAAACATCGCCTTGCACCTTCCAAGCAGGCAGCTTGCGATTACGTCTGAAGCAATGGCCCTGGGAGCCAGTTCCCCGGCCCTTTTCTATTCCTCCAAGGAGCAGAAACGCCTGCACCGACACTCCCCAGGACACGATAAGGCCTAAAAGTTTTCATCGTTCCCGCACACACATTCCCTCGTGGTGTTAAGCATCTCGACAGCAAAATGCATGGGAACGCAGGAGGGAGTTTCCCCAGACAGCGAGACAGAGAGAGCCCCCGGGAGAGAAAACAGTGCCGGGAAGAGCCATTCGTGTTCTTCAGAGCGGCGCCGTCTGTGCCGCATAAGCGGTGCCCTGCGCGCCTCCCCCGTGTGCACGCCGGCCAGCGGCCCCTGTCCGGCCTGTGGCGTGTTTAACCAGCCGCTCCGTGCCGCCTGGCCTCGGAGGCAGAACGGGCCCCATCTGGGCGCTGTGAGGAGCCTGGGACAGTCTCGGGGGCCCGCCTTCTCCTTTCCAGTCCGGGAGGTGACATTCCCCGGGACCGAGCGACTTGCCAAAGGTCACCCTCTTAACGGGGCGCTTGGAGCTGGACCTGATTGCCTGACCCCCCCAGAGCGCCGGGGGCCCGGGCGGCGGGGCTGTGCCTTTCCCCTTTCGGGGCTCATCCTCGCCCCCGGCCGGCTCCGGGCAGCTCAGCTCTCACTGGTTGACTCACAGATAACGAAAAGGCGCTGGCGGACTACGGGACCGCCTTCGTGACGGCCTGGAAGAACACTCACAACTACAGGGTCTGGAACAGCAACCGGCGCCCCGCGCTGGCGGAAATCAACCCCAAGTAAGCACCCCCCCCCCCCCCCCCCCCGGACTCAGAGGCGGAGCGCGGGCGGTTACGTGATGGCCCGGTCTGGCCTGCCCTGGCCGGTTCCGCTCATCGGTGACGGCGTCGGCCCAGGCACTGGAGGCTCAGTTCGGGTCCGGGGCGCGTGTCCTGGTGACAGGCTCCAGCCCGGGCCCTGGGCTGGGCGCAGGCTTCCGCAGTTTGGGGCCCTGGACCTGGATCTGAGCCTGTGATGTGTCTCTCACATCGGTGTTTCTGTCTGTGTCCCTCCCTCCCCGCCTCCCTCCTTTTCCACACATTCCCCGACAGGCGGGGATGCTGCAAACCAGGTACAAACCCTTGACTGGGAATTGAACCCGGGACCCCGTGGTCCAAGGGCCAGTGCTCCAACCACTGAGCACACCGGCCAGGGCCACCACCATGTTATCCGGGAGTGAGGGTTACCTTAGCCAGACCGGGGGTACGATGGCGTCCGTGGTGCTGGAAGGACAATCGCTCCCACACACAAACTCCAGATGTGGAGGTCCCAGGAACTTGGGGAGCACCTGCACGGATGAGGTGGGGGGCAGGGTTGTGAGGAGCATGTCTGCTACACTTTCTATCATTCATCCACAGAAGTGACGAGGTTCAGCACCGAGTCGAGGCAGGGTAGTCGTCAGACCGAGCCAGAGCGGAAGCCCCGTGCCTTTTGAAGGGGCCGGAAACGGAGGGTTAACAGGCAAACCCATGTCGGTAGCACTGAAGGAAAGGGCCGAGAGTTCCGAGTCTCCGCCCTCGCTGGCCGCCGGGCGTGTGGCCTGAGAGAGGAAGAGAAGCAGACGGGGGCGGCATTGCTGTGGCCGTGCCGTGCGGGTTCCCGTGGTCCTGGCGAGCGTGTGGCCGGCCCCCCTCCCCCGGGCCCTCGCCCCGCTCCAGCCCTTGGCCAGGCACACGTCGGCTCTGCAGGCCCGCAGCCTGCACCGGCTCGGCAGCGGTCAGCACACGTCCACAGAGGCTCAGCTGCCCAGGTTTTTAAAGATTGTACAACTACTTTTTATTTTATTTTATTTTTAAAATGTATATTTTATTGATTTTTCACAGAGAGGAAGGGAGAGGGATAGAAAGTCAGAGACATCGATGAGAGAAACATCCATCAGCTGCCTCCTGCACACCCCCTACTGGGGATGTGCCCGCAACCGGGGTACATGCCCTTGACCAGAATCAAACCTGGGACCTTTCAGTCCGCAGGCCGACGCTCTGTCCAAGGAGCCAAACTGGTTTCGGCAAACCAGTACTTTTTAAAATGTGTAAATAAATTGAGTTTGTTTAGATTGGAGAGAAAGCAGAAGAAGGACCTGAAATATACATGGAGGGGAATTATGCAGATGTGACAGTCAGCAGAGTTTCACATGTTCCCCCAGTTCAGTGGTGGCATCTGAGTTCTGGGAAGGCCTCCCTTCGACCCCAGCTCGGAGCGGGCTGTCCTCTGCCCGCCCCTCAGAAGCACCGGGCATGGTTCATCCGACAGCATCGCTTCCCGAGACCCCCAGAAGGATTAAGTCATCTCTCGGTGCTTTCAGTCCGGTTCAGGACTCCAGAAAAAAAGAGGAGTTGTTCATCTGCTTCATGTGGACAACAAAGAAGTCTGCCATTGGAAAAGCCCAAAGCGGCCTTTTGATATTTGGATAATTTGCTGTGGATTTTACTAGGATCACTTTCTGCGTTAGACATTGACAGAGAGGCTCCTGAGTGTGAGATAAGAATTTGGATACTTATTGATGCCTTTTATAGGGATCTTTGGTTATGTTGTCTGATTTTACATATACACACACACACACACACATACACATACACATTTTTTGCCTTTTGTATATTTTTAAGACCCACATTTTGAGCTGCTTTTCTAACAGAAAGTACATATTTTACTGATCTTGCTACATCTTTGGCCAATGGCCCACAGTTATAAGATGGCCGGAACCAAGGTGCAGCTCATGGCCATGGCTTAAGTCACTGCCTCCACCCTGACTGTTCCAGACAGTTTTTATTTATTTTTAAAATATATTTATATTGATTTTCACAGAGAGGAAGGGAGAGGGATAGAGAGTTAGAGACATCAGTTAGCTGCCTCATGCACACCTCCTACTGGGGATGTGCCCGCAACCAAGGTACATGCCCTTGACCGGAATCGAACCTGGGACCTTTCAGTCCACAGGCTGACACTCTATCCACTGAGCCAAACCGGTTTTGGCCCCATGTAGCTTTTATTAAAATATATATCTATATATATAAAAGCCTCAGCGACTGAACAACCAGTTGACCAGTCGCCATGAGCTCAATGACCACCAGGGGACAGACGCTCAATGCACAGGATTGGGCTCCCTCCTGTCTGGATCAGGCCTGCAGGGATTGGGCCAAAACCAGCTATCCAACATCCCCCAAGGGGTCTTGGATTGCAAGAGGGTGCAGGCCATGCTGAGGGACCCCACTGGAGCACAAATCCGTGCACCAGGCCTCTAGTGTATATATATTTATTGATTTCAGAGCCCGAGGGAGAGGGGGAGAGAGAGAGAAACATTAATGATGAGAACCATTGATCAGCTGCCTCTTACACATTACCTACTGGGGATTGAGCCCGTAACCTGGGCATGTGCCCTTGACCGGAATCAAACCCAGGACCCTCCGTCTGCAGGCCAATGCTCTATCCACTGAGCCAAACTGGCTAGGGTTCTGGAAGCTTTTTTGAAAAAATGTTAATGCTTGGGCCCCACACCAGCCAAATAAATCAACCTCACTAACACAACCCTCTCACCCCCGGCGAGAAAAAACACCTGTTTCCTGGGGGCGGGGAGAAGCTCAGAAAGGCTCCCTTCACTTCAGGCGGGGGGCTGGGGTCCAAGCGGTGGATGTGGGGTAACTGCAATGGGCTTCCCAGGTGGGACCCTCAGGGTCGAACTGGAACTTTGTCTTACAGCCACCCTTTCCAGGGCCAGTACTCGGTGTCTGACATGAAGCTCCGGTTCTCACAGTGAGTATTCCGAGACAACCCGGGACGGATCCGACGCCTGAGCCCGTGCCGTGTGTGTGTGTGTGTGTGTGTGTGTGTGTGTGTGTGTGTGTGTGTGTCTGAGCCTGTACCGTGTGTGTGTGTGTGTCTGAGCCTGTGGTGTGTGTGTCTGAGCCTGTGGTGTGTGTGTCTGAGCCTGTGGTGTGTGTGTGTCTGAGCCTGTGGTGTGTGTGTGTCTGAGCCTGTGGTGTGTGTGTGTCTGAGCCTGTGGTGTGTGTGTGTCTGAGCCTGTGATGTGTGTCTGAACCTGTGGTGTGTGTGTCTGAGCCTGTGGTGTGTGTGTGTCTGAGCCTGTGGTGTGTGTGTGTCTGAGCCTGTGGTGTGTGTGTCTGAGCCTGTGGTGTGTGTGTCTGAGCCTGTGGTGTGTGTGTGTCTGAGCCTGTGGTGTGTGTCTGAGCCTGTGGTGTGTGTGTCTGAGCCTGTGGTGTGTGTGTCTGAGCCTGTGGTGTGTGTCTGAGCCTGTGGTGTGTGTGTCTGAGCCTGTGGTGTGTGTGTCTGAGCCTGTGGTGTGTGTGTGTCTGAGCCTGTGGTGTGTGTGTGTCTGAGCCTGTGATGTGTGTCTGAACCTGTGGTGTGTGTGTCTGAGCCTGTGGTGTGTGTGTGTCTGAGCCTGTGGTGTGTGTGTGTCTGAGCCTGTGGTGTGTGTCTGAGCCTGTGGTGTGTGTGTGTCTGAGCCTGTGGTGTGTGTGTCTGAGCCTGTGGTGTGTGTCTGAGCCTGTGGTGTGTGTGTCTGAGCCTGTACCGTGTGTGTGTGTGTGTCTGAGCCTGTGGTGTGTGTGTCTGAGCCTGTGGTGTGTGTGTCTGAGCCTGTGGTGTGTGTGTGTCTGAGCCTGTGGTGTGTGTCTGAGCCTGTGGTGTGTGTCTGAGACTGTGGTGTGTGTGTCTGAGACTGTGGTGTGTGTGTCTGAGCCTGTGGTGTGTGTCTGAGCCTGTGGTGTGTGTGTCTGAGCCTGTGGTGTGTGTGTCTGAGCCTGTGGTGTGTGTGTGTCTGAGCCTGTGGTGTGTGTCTGAGCCTGTGGTGTGTGTCTGAGCCTGTGGTGTGTGTGTCTGAGACTGTGGTGTGTGTGTGTCTGAGCCTGTGGTGTGTGTCTGAGCCTGTGGTGTGTGTGTGTCTGAGCCTGTGGTGTGTGTGTGTCTGAGCCTGTGGTGTGTGTCTGAGCCTGTGGTGTGTGTGTCTGAGCCTGTACCGTGTGTGTGTGTGTGTCTGAGCCTGTGGTGTGTGTGTCTGAGCCTGTGGTGTGTGTGTCTGAGCCTGTGGTGTGTGTGTGTCTGAGCCTGTGGTGTGTGTGTGTCTGAGCCTGTGGTGTGTGTCTGAACCTGTGGTGTGTGTGTCTGAGCCTGTGGTGTGTGTGTGTCTGAGCCTGTGTGTGTGTGTGTCTGAGCCTGTGGTGTGTGTGTGTCTGAGCCTGTGGTGTGTGTGTCTGAGCCTGTGGTGTGTGTGTCTGAGCCTGTGGTGTGTGTGTCTGAGCCTGTGGTATGTGTGTCTGAGCCTGTGGTGTGTGTGTCTGAGCCTGTGGTGTGTGTGTCTGAGCCTGTGGTGTGTGTGTCTGAGCCTGTGGTGTGTGTCTGAGCCTGTGGTGTGTGTCTGAGCCTGTGGTGTGTGTCTGAGCCTGTGGTGTGTGTGTCTGAGCCTGTGGTGTGTGTCTGAGCCTGTGGTGTGTGTGTCTGAGCCTGTGTGTGTGTGTGTGAGCCTGTGGTGTGTGTGTGTCTGAGCCTGTGGTGTGTGTGTGTCTGAGCCTGTGGTGTGTGTGTGTCTGAGCCTGTGGTGTGTGTCTGAGCCTGTGGTGTGTGTCTGAGCCTGTGGTGTGTGTGTCTGAGCCTGTGGTGTGTGTCTGAGCCTGTGGTGTGTGTGTCTGAGCCTGTGGTGTGTGTGTGTCTGAGCCTGTGGTGTGTGTCTGAGCCTGTGGTGTGTGTGTGTCTGAGCCTGTGGTGTGTGTCTGAGCCTGTGGTGTGTGTCTGAGCCTGTGGTGTGTGTCTGAGCCTGTGGTGTGTGTCTGAGCCTGTGGTGTGTGTCTGAGCCTGTGGTGTGTGTCTGAGCCTGTGGTGTGTGTGTCTGAGCCTGTGGTGTGTGTGTGAGCCTGTGGTGTGTGTCTGAGCCTGTGGTGTGTGTCTGAGCCTGTGGTGTGTGTCTGAGCCTGTGGTGTGTGTGTGTCTGAGCCTGTGGTGTGTGTGTCTGAGCCTGTGGTGTGTGTCTGAGCCTGTGGTGTGTGTGTCTGAGCCTGTGGTGTGTGTGTGTCTGAGCCTGTGGTGTGTGTGTGTCTGAGCCTGTGGTGTGTGTCTGAGCCTGTGGTGTGTGTGTGTCTGAGCCTGTGGTGTGTGTCTGAGCCTGTGGTGTGTGTCTGAGCCTGTGGTGTGTGTGTCTGAGCCTGTGGTGTGTGTCTGAGCCTGTGGTGTGTGTGTCTGAGCCTGTGGTGTGTGTCTGAGCCTGTGGTGTGTGTGTGTCTGAGCCTGTGGTGTGTGTGTGTCTGAGCCTGTGGTGTGTGTCTGAGCCTGTGGTGTGTGTGTCTGAGCCTGTGGTGTGTGTCTGAGCCTGTGGTGTGTGTGTGTCTGAGCCTGTGGTGTGTGTGTGTCTGAGCCTGTGGTGTGTGTCTGAGCCTGTGGTGTGTGTGTGTCTGAGCCTGTGGTGTGTGTCTGAGCCTGTGGTGTGTGTCTGAGCCTGTGGTGTGTGTGTCTGAGCCTGTGGTGTGTGTCTGAGAGCCTGTGGTGTGTGTCTGAGCCTGTGGTGTGTGTCTGAGCCTGTGGTGTGTGTCTGAGCCTGTGGTGTGTGTCTGAGCCTGTGGTGTGTGTCTGAGCCTGTGGTGTGTGTCTGAGCCTGTGGTGTGTGTGTGTCTGAGCCTGTGGTGTGTGTGTGAGCCTGTGGTGTGTGTCTGAGCCTGTGGTGTGTGTCTGAGCCTGTGGTGTGTGTCTGAGCCTGTGGTGTGTGTGTGTCTGAGCCTGTGGTGTGTGTGTGTCTGAGCCTGTGGTGTGTGTCTGAGCCTGTGGTGTGTGTGTGTCTGAGCCTGTGGTGTGTGTGTGTCTGAGCCTGTGGTGTGTGTGTGTCTGAGCCTGTGGTGTGTGTCTGAGCCTGTGGTGTGTGTGTGTCTGAGCCTGTGGTGTGTGTCTGAGCCTGTGGTGTGTGTCTGAGCCTGTGGTGTGTGTGTCTGAGCCTGTGGTGTGTGTCTGAGCCTGTGGTGTGTGTGTCTGAGCCTGTGGTGTGTGTCTGAGCCTGTGGTGTGTGTGTGTCTGAGCCTGTGGTGTGTGTGTGTCTGAGCCTGTGGTGTGTGTCTGAGCCTGTGGTGTGTGTGTCTGAGCCTGTGGTGTGTGTCTGAGCCTGTGGTGTGTGTGTGTCTGAGCCTGTGGTGTGTGTGTGTCTGAGCCTGTGGTGTGTGTCTGAGCCTGTGGTGTGTGTGTGTCTGAGCCTGTGGTGTGTGTCTGAGCCTGTGGTGTGTGTCTGAGCCTGTGGTGTGTGTGTCTGAGCCTGTGGTGTGTGTCTGAGCCTGTGGTGTGTGTCTGAGCCTGTGGTGTGTGTCTGAGCCTGTGGTGTGTGTCTGAGCCTGTGATGTGTGTCTGAGCCTGTGGTGTGGTGTGTGTCTGAGCCTGTGGTGTGTGTGTGTCTGAGCCTGTGGTGTGTGTGTGTCTGAGCCTGTGGTGTGTGTCTGAGCCTGTGGTGTGTGTCTGAGCCTGTGGTGTGTGGTGTGTGTGACCCTGTGCCGGGTGTGTGTGGCCATCGGGAGCTGTGTCCGCTCTCGGCTGACGGCCTGTAACCAGACCCGCCTGCAGCCTGTGCTCAGCAGCGTGTGCGTCTGGAGCGCAAACACCGGAGACCGGAGTGAACAGAGCGCCCGGTTTGCCGTTTTTATCCCGCAGCCACTTCGGCAAACCCCGGCACGAGCGTTAGTCATTCGTCAGCTCGCCTTTTCGGTTCTGTTTTTTAGTATTTTACTGAGAATGCACGTGCTTCGTTACGTTAATTGATGGATAAGAAATCATAATGTAGCTGCTTTTCCCTATAATGCTCTGCTGGGGGGGGGGGGGGGTGCTGGAGGGACGGGTGTGAGGGAAGAGGTTCGTGTAAGTTGTACTGGACACGTCTTTCCTTCACTCAGTTCTGTCCAGAACAGCGAACGCGGCAAAAGGATTGGGAGCGTCATGGTGAGCACCAGCCGGAACGTGGTGCAGACCGGGAAGGCTGTGGGTAAGCCCCCCGTGGGGAGCGGGCGGGAAGGCTGTGGGTAAGCCCCCCGTGGGGAGCGGGCGGGAAGGCTGTGGGTAAGCCCCCCGTGGGGAGCGGGCGGGAAGGCTGTGGGTAAGCCCCCCGTGGGGAGCGGGCGGGAAGGCTGTGGGTAAGCCCCCGTGGGGAGCGGGCGGGAAGGCTGTGGGTAAGCCCCCCGTGGGGAGCGGGTGGGAAGGCTGTGGGTAAGCCCCCCGTGGGGAGCGGGCGGGAAGGCTGTGGGTAAGCCCCCCGTGGGGAGCGGGCGGGAAGGCTGTGGGTAAGCCCCCCGTGGGGAGCGGGCGGGAAGGCTGTGGGTAAGCCCCCCGTGGGGAGCGGGCGGGAAGGCTGTGGGTAAGCCCCCCGTGGGGAGCGGGCGGGAAGGCTGTGGGTAAGCCCCCCGTGGGGAGCGGGCGGGAAGGCTGTGGGTAAGCCCCCGTGGGGAGCGGGCGGGAAGGCTGTGGGTAAGCCCCCCGTGGGGAGCGGGCGGGAAGGCTGTGGGTAAGCCCCCGTGGGGAGCGGGCGGGAAGGCTGTGGGTAAGCCCCCGTGGGGAGCGGGCGGGAAGGCTGTGGGTAAGCCCCCTGTGCGGAGCGGGTGGGAAAGCTGTGGGTAAGCCCCCCGTGCGGAGCGGGCGGGAAGGCTGTGGGTAAGCCCCCCGTGGGGAGCGGGCGGGAAGGCTGTGGGTAAGCCCCCCGTGGGGAGCGGGCGGGAAGGCTGTGGGTAAGCCCCCCGTGGGGAGCGGGCGGGAAGGCTGTGGGTAAGCCCCCCGTGGGGAGCGGGCGGGAAGGCTGTGGGTAAGCCCCCCGTGGGGAGCGGGCGGGAAGGCTGTGGGTAAGCCCCCCGTGCGGAGCGGGCGGGAAGGCTGTGGGTAAGCCCCCGTGGGGAGCGGGCGGGAAGGCTGTGGGTAAGCCCCCCGTGGGGAGCGGGCGGGAAGGCTGTGGGTAAGCCCCCCGTGGGGAGCGGGCGGGAAGGCTGTGGGTAAGCCCCCCGTGGGGAGCGGGTGGGAAGGCTGTGGGTAAGCCCCCGTGGGGAGCGGGTGGGAAGGCTGTGGGTAAGCCCGCCGTGGGGAGCGGGTGGGAAGGCTGTGGGTAAGCCCCCCGTGGGGAGCGGGTGGGAAGGCTGTGGGTAAGCCCCCGTGCGGAGCGGGTGGGAAGGCTGTGGGTAAGCCCCCGTGGGGAGCGGGTGGGAAGGCTGTGGGTAAGCCCCCCGTGGGGAGCGGGTGGGAAGGCTGTGGGTAAGCCCGCCGTGGGGAGCGGGTGGGAAGGCTGTGGGTAAGCCCCCCGTGGGGAGCGGGCGGGAAGGCTGTGGGTAAGCCCCCCGTGGGGAGCGGGCGGGAAGGCTGTGGGTAAGCCCCCCGTGGGGAGCGGGCGGGAAGGCTGTGGGTAAGCCCCCCGTGGGGAGCGGGCGGGAAGGCTGTGGGTAAGCCCCCGTGCGGAGCGGGTGGGAAGGCTGTGGGTAAGCCCGCCGTGGGGAGCGGGCGGGAAGGCTGTGGGTAAGCCCCCCGTGGGGAGCGGGTGGGAAGGCTGTGGGTAAGCCCCCCGTGGGGAGCGGGCGGGAAGGCTGTGGGTAAGCCCCCCGTGGGGAGCGGGCGGGAAGGCTGTGGGTAAGCCCCCCGTGGGGAGCGGGCGGGAAGGCTGTGGGTAAGCCCCCCGTGCGGAGCGGGTGCAGGGCCCCCCGGCCCCTCTGTGCTCTCGGTGTGGTTGGTGAAAGGGTGAAGTTGTAGAGGTCCGTGTATCAATAATAATACAAATAATTCCTGTAGTCAGATACGGGGGGTTGGTGGTTGTTGTTGTTGTTGTGTGTGTGTGTGTGTGCTAATTCTGGTCTTATTTGTGTAAAAAATGTCACGGCACCAGATAATATCAGAGTCAAGCAAATTTTGCCGCATCTGATAGGGAGTGACGGATTTCCTGATGAGTTCATTGTTCTGCTACCAGGATTCAAGCTTCAGTGGAGTTTTCCCCAGATCTGCCCCTAGTCCTTTATAAAGAGAGAGGGGCCTTCACTACAGACCAGGGGTCCCCAACCTTTCTCATGCCGCAACCCTCTCATACAGCTCCTCATGTGGGGACACCCAGCCATAACATTATAACTTCATCACTGTCATTTTGCTGCTGTTCCCACACATTGAGAACCGCTAGCAGGGTCGCCTAAGACCATCGGAAAACACCGCTATTTACATTACGAGTCATAAATAGCAGCAAAATGACAGGTATGAAGTAGCAACGAAAATAATGTTATGGTTGGGGTCACCACAACAGGAGGAACTGTATTAGGGTTGCGGCATTAAAAAGGTTGAGAACCACTGCTGTAGACCCTACAAAAATTGAAGGACTTTTATGAATAGCTTTGTGTCATTTTTTTGACAACTTAGATGAAATATACAAATTCTTTTGAAAGACTTAATTGAGCCAAGACCGGTTTGGCTCAGTGGATAGAGCATCGGACTGCGGACTGAAGGGTTCCGGGTTCGATTCCGGCAAGGGCATGTACCTTGGCTGCGGGCACATCCCCAGTAGAGGGCGTGCAAGAGGCAGCTGATCGATGTCTCTCTCTCATCGATGTTTCTGACTTTCTATCCCTCTCCCTTCCACTCTGTAAAAAATCAATTAAATATTTAAAAAAAAAAAAAGAAAAGAAAGAAAGACTTAATTGAAATAGTCTTATCAATCAAGAAATAGAAAATTTGGCCCTAACCAGTTTGGCTCAGTGGATAGAGTGTCGGCCTGGAGATTGAAGGGTCCTGGGTTCGATTCCAATCAAGGGCACATGCCCTGGTTGCGGGCTCCATCCATGATTCTCCCTCATCATTGATATTTCTGTCTTTCTCTCCCTCTCCCTTCTTCTCTGAAATCAATAAAAATATATTTAAAAAAGAAAATCTGAATAGCCCTATTACCTATTAAATCAATGGAATTAAATATTAAAAACCTTGCTGCAAGGTTTTTAATTTAATTCAGGCCCACATGGCTCTACCTATAGGTCTTCTCAAACATTTGAGGAATTATATTGACTTTATACAAACGCTTTTGAAAAGTGGTGGATGAGGCAATACTCCCTGACTCGGGGTGTGCTGAACACAGGCTTCCGCTCCCAGCGCTTTTTACGTAAAAGTTTTAAAGATTGCTTCATGTCCATTCGAAAGACATTTCTTGTCCCTTCTTTCCTACATTACTACCTTTTTATTTTTACACTAGAGACCCGGTGCACGAAATTCGTGCAAGAGTGGGCCTTCCTTCCTCCAGCTGCTGACACCAGCTTCCCTCTGGCATCTGGGGCCGGGCTTCCCCCGCAGGCTGGGAAGTCATCCAGAAGGACATCTGGTCTAATTAGCATATTATGCTTTTCTTAGTGTAGCCAATTTCAAACTTAAAGAAGTGGTACAACACCGTACAAGGAACTCCTAATGATCTCCGATTCGCCAATTGTTTACATTTGCTGTGTCGCATCAGTATGTAAAAACAGGGCCCAACTCCTCACTCAGCTCCCGACAGGCTGACTCGTCTTCGCTGAATGCAGTGCAGGGGCCAGACCTGAGTGACCCATATGCAGGGTCCCCACAGTTCTAGCGGCTGAACAGAGTTCTACCGTTCGGCTCGGCTGGTTGAGCGTGGGACATGCCTGGGCTGTGGGCTCAGTCCCCAGTAGGGGTTGTGCAGGAAGCAGCTGATCAATGGTTCTCTCACTGATGTTTCTCTCTCTCTCTCTCTCTCTCTCAAATCAGTACAAACATATTTAAAAATAAATAAAAGAAGACAGACATGGAGCAGCACCCAGCCCTCTCCTAGGTTCATTTTGTTACGAGAGAATGGAATTAGACATATTAGCATTTTCTTCCACACATCATTATGCACTTGACTTATTTTTAATTCTCCTGTTTGAGTAGAAAAACCCCACCTCATCAGAGGTTTAGGAGTCCGTTGTCAATTTCTAGTGATGCCGCAGCGGATGTGTGAATTCTAAGGTCGGTTCTCCTCGTCCGCTCCCGTCTCCAAGGATAATGGGAGTATGGGCTGCCTCGTAATAGTTTCACCTGAGCGTCAACTCCCGAGATAATGTTCTTTAAAACAGAACAGGCCTGAGGCAGACTGGGCTCTGGCTGTCTTCACTTAGTGCAATGTCTGTTTGGATGACAAGCAAACTTCCTACAGCGCGCCCCCCTTCCTGTGTGTGCGGTTATCGGCGATCAGCTTGGATTTAGGGGCCAGAGGGCAGGCGGGGCTATGTCAGCCTCGGGGTGGCCCTGATACAGCCCGTGCCGGGGGCCCCTGGCCGAACAGCCGGTTCTCAGGAGAGAGATTGCGGGGCGTCCTCGCGGTGGGCTCTTCCCCCCAGAAATTGTTCAGTCTCCTGTTCAACAAGCGCTGAAAGGGATTGTTTTTTGTTTTTTAAAAATACATGTTTTATTGATTTCTCCCAGAGAGGAAGGGAGAGGGGTAGAGAGTCAGCTGCCTCCTGCACACACTCCCCCCCACCCCCACCGGGGATGTGCCCGCAGCCGCGGTCCATGCCCTGGACCGGAATGGAACCTGGGACCCTTCCCTCTCCCCACTGAGCCAGGCCGGCTTCGGCGGAAAGGGGTTGTTGTGAAACCAGAGCCGTGAACGGCGGGTTAGGCATCGCGGACGGGTGGGTAATGGGTGCGTTACCGTAAATGAGCATTTGTCACATTTGTCACCGGCCGGCCCGCCGCACTGCCTCCGAGCTGACCTGACCTGACCTGACGGCGCTGTTCCTCTTGTTCCCCCCCCCCCCGCCCCCCAGGCCAGTCCGTGGGGGGCGCCCTTTCCAGCGCCAAGACGGCCGTGTCCTCCTGGCTCTCCACCCTCACCGGCCCCGCCGCCCACAGCCTCCCGGAGCCGCCGCCGCCGCCCCCGCCCGGCGGGAGGCCCTGAGCAGCCGAGGCGGCCGTCGCTTCCTGAGTCCGAATGGCCCCTGTCCGTCCGTCCGCCCGCCCGCCCGCCCGCTGCTCCCAGGCTGTCCTCCGTCAGCCGCAGGTCCACAGCCGGGGGCCGCCCGCCGCACAGTGTCCGCGGACGGTCCGGTCGCCCTCGCTCCGGACGAATGGCACAGGATGCTGAAAAGGTGCAGTCGCAGCCACGGCGGGGATGGCTGTCCCGGTTGGGGTTCGAATGGACTCCCGTTATTTCCGTCTGAGCCTGAAGGGAACACGCAGCGCCCCTGAATGGGGTTCCCGTCCTGCCAGGTGCGCTCGTTCACTCCGGGACGGTTTTCCGTGTGCACTTGCTGTTCCGTCCGCCAGTCACGCCGGCGGACGATGCCTGTAATTTATTAGTGTTAAAAGTGTTGTATGGTGTTTAATTTCTCCAAAGGCGGCCCGAACGTGTTCTTACAAAGGTACGGGCCCGTACTCCGCAGCCCTGGGTTATTGTTATTTTTGCTGAATTCTCCGATGATCGTTTTGTTCCGGTTGGTTTTTCTACCGACAAACGGTCACTTCGCTTCCTCCCGGAAAGGTGGCAGTCAGCGCGTGGGTTGTGAGGACGCGTGTTTGCTTCCTGTGTGATGTTCGGCCCCAGCTCGAACCCGGGGAGCGCCTGTGCTCTTCCGCTCTCCCGATCGCCCGGGCCGCTGCAGAGGGTCCCCGAGCCACGGGCCCCGCCGAGTCGGAGCCGGTGAACAGCGATCTGTCTTTAGGGCAAGATTTTAGAGAAACCGAGGAGTTGGTTCTGCCGACTCCAGTCGCGTTGCAACCTCTTGTAAGCATTTTCCATCCAAGGTGTGTGCCTTCTCTTCCTTCTTCCCGACAGTTTTCCATTGGGTGTTTACAGACCTGACGTTTTTCCCCTAGTCTTCTTCTTCTTCGTAAGCTTCTCAAGGCACTTGGCTTTCCTGCTTCCCTGGTGGAAAATGCTGGAATGAAGCCCATCCTTAAAGAATTTGTAAAAGGAAAGCAAGATGCTCTGTAAATAGTCAATAGAAACCTCCCCTTAGCTCGCAGTTCGGAAAGCAAGAAGCAGGACGAGCAAACCACAGCCGTCACCGCAGCCCTGCTTCATCCATGGCAGCTGGTTTCATTTCAGACATGTGCACGTGTGTGCTGTGTGCCGCCGAGTCTCACACACCGGGACTTCCTGTCTGCCACGCTCCGCTTCCGTGGGGACAGGGGGTGGGTGTTCTCAGGGAGTATGTACAGGGGCAGACGGCTTTGTCAGTAACAGAGGCTACTCGGGAAATACGTAGGGAGCATAACCCACTTAGGCTCTGAGGGGTACTGGGAAAGCAGGGCTGATTAAGGATGGCTCTCCGTTATGTTTGGCTTACCCCTTAGGAAATGCTGATGCCGTGTAAGTCCTCCTAGGACATGTGAAATGGTCATAGGACATGTGTGTTTCAACACAAGTTCAGCAAATGTGAAAGCATACTTCCACTTGACGTGGGGTGATGAACACACAATGCGGTATCCAGGTGATGTGTCAGAGAATTGTGCACTTGAAACCTATAGGATTTTATGAACCAATGTCACCCCAGTAAATGCAATAAAAATCTAAAGAATAAAGTGTTTCATTAAAAACAAAAATCAGTGATGATAATTTAAAGGGCTTACTGTGAAAACTCCATGAATTCCACTTCTGCTAGGCTAGCTGACCTTCTCAGGAAATGGTACTTGAGGGAAGGAAAACCAGCCAACCCTTCGCAGGTCCTTTAATCGGCATGGCGCCGAGACGACGAGGGATCCCTCCTCACACCACATCTGGTTTCGTGGGGCCGCGTCCTTGGCTGGGGAGACAGGGTTCCAGTGCAGGCTTTGGCCCGCTCAGCGGCCAGAGCCTCACAGGGAGGAGCCTGCCAGCCGCGGACTCATCCTCACTGCGTGTGGTCTGTGTGACTGGCGTCAGTTCCCACCTCCCACTCTTCCAAAGCGGCCGGTCACCTGCGGAGTCCCCCTGAAACACAGATACCCTGTCTCCCCGAAAATAAGACAGTGTCTTACATTAATTTTTGCTCCCAAAAATGCGCTAGATCTTATTTTCGGGGGGGGGGGGATGCCTTATATTACAGCGAGTGGGTCTTATTTTCGGGGGATGTCTTACTTTGGGGAAACAGGCTAGTCGCAGGAACTCTGACTTTGCTCTGGTCCCACCCGTTCCCCATTTAATGTCCACCTTCCACGCACTCTCTGTTCGTGTTCCCAGCTAAGAGTTCACAGGGGTCGTTTCCCGAGCTTCCAACATAAAAGGAACAGAGCTCTTGCAGAAATGCTCAAGAGACCGTCCTCTTTCCTTCAGGTTCTCGGGGGCACGGGGTTTTTGGGGAGCGGAGGCTGTGCGTTGTGGGCAGGGGCACAGCCAGCACGGCTGATGGCGGGGAGCCCGGAAGCAGTGACCCGACTCCAGTCGCCGGCTCTGTGAGCCGGAGGAACCCACATCTGGCCATCTTCCAGACGTGTCGCTGGGAAGGGTGTGCGTTTGTTGGGGTTGGCTGTGCTCTCTCCGGTCCTTTTGTGTCTTAAGAACTGAGTACGGGTCAGGAGGCCGAGGGAACTCGGTCAGCCAGGCCTTTGCCAGCTGTGCCAAGCAGACCGGCTGCGCCTGTAGCGTGGCGGTGGCCTCACTGGTTGTCTAGGCGACTGCAGTGGTGTTGGGAGAGAGTCCCTGGCATACTTTGATTCCCGCGGGGCGCTGTGGTGGCAGTGATGCAGGCAGGGAAAAGAAGAGTTAAAGTGACTGTGTCTTGGATGAGGTGGACAGGGAGAGTGGCATGTAATGCTTAGAGGTACTTGGCACTTGCATTTGGTTCTTATACCCAGTACTAGAGGCCAGTGCACAAAATTCATGCACAGGGGGCAGGGGGGTGTCCTCAGCCCAGCCTGCATCCTCTCCAATCTGGGACCCCTGGAGGGATGTCTGACTGCCCGTTTGGGCCCGATCCCGGTAGGATGGGGCCTAAAAAGGCAGTCTGCGTCCTTCTCACAATCCAGGACTCTTGGCTCCAAACTGTTTGCCTCCCTGATCGCCCCTAACCGCTTCTGCCTGCCGACCTGATCACCCCCAAACCACTACCCTGCCAGCCTGTTTGATGTTTAACTGCTCCCCTGCCAGCCTGTTTGCCCCCAACTTCACTCCTCTGCCAGCCTGGTCACCCCTAACTGCCCTCCCCTGCAGGCTTGATCGCCCCCAACTACCCTCCCTTGCAGGCCTGGAACCTCCCAACAGCCCTCCCCCTGCTGGCCATCTTGTGTCCACATGGGGGCAGAATCTTTGACCACATGGGGGCAGCCATCTTGTGTGTTAGAGTGATGGTCAACCTGCACATTACTCTTTCATTAGATTGGATGAACAGCCTGTTTCCAAATCCATTAGTGATCTATCAGCCCCCCGCCTTAAAACAGTCCCCATCTCCTTTTTGCTTTAAGAAACATGGCAGCTGCCAAGCCTGTGTGACTCAGTGGTTGAGCGAAGACCTGTAAACCAGGAAGTCACGGTTGCGTTCCGGTCGGGGCACATGCCCAGGTTGCCAGCCACATCCCCAGTAGGGAGCGTGCAGGAGGCAGCCAATCAGTGAGTCTCTCATCATTGATGTTTCTCTCCCTTCCTCTCTGAAATCGATTAAAATATATTTTAAAAAAGAAACATGGCAGCAATATCCTTGGGCAGCAAACCAGACTGCGTGGCGTGATTTCCACAGCCTTACCTTGCTTTCCGAGTTCCATATTAAGCACTGAACTTTTTTTATACCGTATTTTCTGGCCGTATAAGACGACTGGGCATATAAGACGACCCCCAACTTTTCCAGTTAAAACACAGAGTTTGGGATACACTCGTATAAGACTACCCGTCTTCCAATGCACACCAAATAAAAATAAAAATTAAAAAAACATCAGATTTTATTTCGACCCCCGACTTTTGAGATTTTCCTGGGTTAAAAGGTCGTCTTATACGCCGGAAAATACGGTGATTTCGTTTGGAAAGGCCAAGATAAAAGCAAATTGGGAAGAGAGAGGAGAAGTGAGAAATCTTGCAAGGCTGAGGAGCAAGGAATTAAGCAGTCTGAACGGAAGTATTCTGAGAGCAGTGTTTCCCACGCGGAAGGTCATCAGAATTCTTTTGTAGAGAAGTCAGCGCCGTAATCTGCTGGTGACGAGTGTGAAAGGAGGCTGTACCGCTCGCTTCCGGCAGGCAGGTGTTGTGTTGTGTTGTGTTGTGTGGAAGTTGCAGCCAGTGGTCCTGCTCCCTCCTGGCGGGGCGATGCCTTGGGGGGCCCCCAGCTCTGTCCGAGGCCTCCTGCACGGCTTCAGCGGGTGGGAGAGTCGCCCGTGCCGCCGGCAGCTGCTAAAGGCCGCCTGTTGTTTTTCGGGGTTTGGTCGGGACTTGGAATGGCATCCGCATTTGAACGTTTGCGTGCCCCACCTGCTTCTTGGGCCAGAGGCGGCTCGGCGGGCGTGGCCTTTCCCGGCTCCGTGGCTCCTTTCCCCGTGGCGGAGACCCCCACCTGGCTTCTGGAAGGGGCGGTCATGCCCTGGAGTGCCAGGTGCCAGGTGCCAGAGCAGGTTTCTCGTCACAAGCCTCTGAACGGCCCGAACATTGCCATTGTCTTGTCCCCGTCTCCGACATTCCCTGCACAGTGGGCGACAGAAAGGAATGTCGGCTTTTGCTCCTTCCATGTAAATAGCTCTGTACAGGCGACGTCCTGCTCGTATGGAGGAGAAACGAGGTCCCTGGTATTGTAACTCCAAAATCAAAAGATTGTGCACGTAGAAAGGGGTTGAATATATTTTGTAAAACTAATGCATTTGTATTTCTGTGCTGTTCTAAAGTTTACCTTTTTACTTCTATGAATTGAAGATATAGAAACTATATATTTAAATCATATAAACGGGACACAACTTAGGGGGTTTTCCAATCTTACTTTTCATCAGCTTCTCACACACACAGTATGCTGCTCAAACTTTGTGTGTGTGCGTGTGTGTGTGCGTGTGTGCATGTGTGTGCGTGTGTGTGTATGCGCACGCGCATGTGTGTGTGCGTGTGCGCGTGTGTGTGTGTAACATGAACATTTGAACATTTCAGACAGGTACTGAGCCAGAGAAGGTAATTGAAGTTTTCAGAAAGCTTCTGTGCTTAGAACATACTTTGTTTGCTTGAAACATGAATGACTTGTAGCTGGAAAAATGGGATCGAGACTTACCTGATTCAGGACACTCCCCTTGGTCTCCGACATGGAGGAAGCTTTTGATTAACTAGTTGGTAAAGGGTCAGGTGCTCACAAAAAACAGTTTCAAGGTTTGCAAGTCCAGGTTTCCCACAAGCCGTTTCCAGGGGAGTTTAGCTTAGAAATCTTAGACAGTTTTCCAAGGAGGGTTAGCGCTGGCACGTGCTTGGTCCAAAAGCTGGCGTTTCCCTTCGTTCTCGTAAGATTTATCATCTGTAGCAGCTCTTTGTTTCTGTTGTCACTTATTTAAAAAGAAATGTTAAAAATTATAAATCGCGTCTAATCATACTGAATTGTAAAACTCCTACTGTATCTTTATTTTAAAGAAAAATGAGAATAAAATTATCCAATTTGTCCTGCATATAGTTGTACTTGACCTGTCTTTTTTAATGTTGAAGTGATGCAACTTATCCAGCCGCTAAGTAGGCTGGCTAGAACTGGCACAAACCCCAAATCACTCTTGCATACACGCTCCCCCCTTGACCTGTCTTTTGAGAACTCCCCTTCCCGTGGCAGCTGAGGGGGCTCTGGCCAGCAGCATACGGAATGGCCCCGAGGACTCGAGTCTGATCCCAGCCCCTGTGCACACTTACTTCTCAGGCATACACATAGAAACATGTATATCTTAGACCTTTCTTTTAAAAAAATATTTTATTGATTTTTTTATAAGGAGGAAGGGAGAGGGATAGACAGTCAGAAACATTGATGAGAGAGAAACATCAATCAGCTGCCTCTTGTACACCCTCTACTGGGGATGTGCCCGCAGCCAAGGCACATGCCCTTGACCGGAATCAAACATGAGACCTTTCGGTCCGCAGGCCGACACTCTATCCACTGAGCCACACCGGTTTCGGCCCTGAGTACTTTTGATACTTTAACTCTGGGTGGCTCACGCTGGCCTCAGACACCCAGGATTGTCACATCTTTGGCTACTTCCCCTGGGAACTCTTAAGACGAACCCAAGCCCCTCCCACTGCATTTTAAGCCCTTCCTCCTCCAGTGAGGTTCTTGGTGCCTACTATGTGCATGCACAGTAGGCACTCCACACACAGTTCCGGGTGCTTGCAGTTCAGTGGGAGGATACGGATAGTTACCGCAGCCGGTGAAGAGGGCCAGGTCAAGGGTAAGCCAGGTGTGTTTCAACCACATCATGGTGGTCAACTCCTTGACAGATGAGTAGATGAGTCTTCCCTGGGAGCCTACGCTGAGACCAGAGTCTCGTGATGGTTTAGGGGTGAAGTGGGGGTGGGGGCAGAATTTGTAAGACAGGAAGGCCTTTAGGACCTAAGAGAGCAGCATCGATAGGCAGGGATTTGGGGGTGTTCTGTGGTGTAGCCGGAATGTAAATGGCAAGGAGGGAGGGCAGGACACGAGGCTGGAAAATAAGGCCACGTCAGGATGGGGGATCCCTGCCGGCCTGACCAGGGGGCTGGACTTGATCTAAAAGGCAAGAGAAGCCGAAACCGCCGAGACCGGTTTGGCTCAGTGGATAGAGCGTCGGACTTTGGACTGAAGGGTCCCGGGTTCGATTCCGGCAAGGGCATATACCTTGGCTGCGGGCACATCCCCAGTAGGGGGCGTGCAAGAGGCAGCTGATCGATGTCTCTCTCTCATCGATGATTCTGACTTTCTATCCCTCTCCTTTCCGCTCTGTGAAAAATCAATAAAAAAATATATAAAAAAAAAAAAAAAAAAAAGAGAAGCCGAAACCGGTTTGGCTCAGTGGATAGAGCGTCGGCCTACAGACTGAAGGGTCCCAGGCTCGATTCCGGTCAAGGGCATGGACCTTGGTTGTGGGCACATCCCCAGTGGGGGGTGTGCAGGAGGCAGCTGATCCATGTTTCTCTCTCATTGAGGTTTCTGACTTTCTATGCCTCTCCCTTCCTCTCTGTAAAAAAAAAAAATCAATAAAATCTATATATTCTTAAAAAGGCAAGAGAAGCCTCTGGAGAGTTTCCCGCAGGTAAGTGTCAGGAAGTCCATAGTGGGCTGGGCATCACCGCATCTGTGCAGCCCCACGCTGTAAACCCAGTGATGTCTCCCTGACCCACCAGGCCGCCCCTTCCCTTCCTCCAGGGCCCAGTACAGCCCCCCAACCTGAAATCGCACTGCTCTCCAACCAAACCCGGCCCTCAGTCCAAACCAGCTACCTGAGAACCCGATTCCCTTGGGTTTCCCCAGAGATTAGGTTAGGGCAGTGGTCAGCAAACCGCCGCGGCTCACGAGCCACATGCGGCTCTTTGGCCCCTTGAGTGTGGCTCTTCCACAAAATACCGTGGCCCGGGCGAGTCTATGTTGAAGAAGTGGCATTAGAAGAAGTTTAAGTTTAAAAAACTTTGGCTCTCCAAAGAAATGTTAGTCGTTGTCCTGTTGCTATTTGGCTCCGTTGACTGATGAGTTTGCCGACCCCTGGGTTAGGGGGCTGGTCAGCGAGAAGCAGCTGTGATGCGATTGTGGGCCACGCTGGGCGAGGCCTCGGCTGGAGGACACTTGGTCATCTGACTGCTCTTCCTGGCAAAGTGGAGCCCAAGACCCCGTGCCCCAGGGCTGTGCCGATTTGTTTAAACTTGGGGGAAACTCGCTGTGTCTTCCTGTGGGTGACACGCAGGAAGGCCGTGGCTGTGCCTTTGAGAAGTCCTCCGGCAGCTGCCGTCTGGGTTTTCATTTGTATCTCACCTAGTCTGTGCGATTTTTTATTTCTGATCAATTTTGCCGGAGGAGCCGGAGGAGCCGGAGGAGGGAGGAGCCGGTGTCGGCTCTGGGGGAAGGCGAGGTGCAGGCAGACCCCGGGAGGGTCTGAGCAGCAGCCTTTCCGGCCGCCCCTCCTGGCGGGGCCCCAGGAAACTCTCCCTCGGCAGCACCTCCTAGAAACCGCGGAGACAGGCGTGACACTGCCCCATCCTCGGTGGCCGCGATCCCGAGTCGCCTCTTCGCACCGGACCGTCCATCCCGTGGGCACCGGAGCGCCCAGCCCTGCTCAGTGGGGCGTGCGCTGCCCGAACGCCCTCCAGGTGGAAATGCCCAGGTGAAGTCCTAACAAAGGAAGATAGAAAAGGGGTCTTCTTTGTTGTTGTTACGAATCCTTACCCGCGATTATTAGAGAGAAGGGTGGGGGGCACACAGAGAGAGAAACATAAGGTGAGACGCGCATCGATTGGTGGCGTCTCACAGGCGCTGGGGACAAGGCCGGGAATCGGGCCTCCAACCAGGAGATAAGGGGGGGGAATGGGAAGTTTTTTGTAACTGGAAGAGAAAGGGGCACAATCCACAGGCGGAACAAAGGTGAAGAGGATGGTGTGAGTTCCTGGGGGGGTCAGAGTGGGGGGCACGAGAAATGATTGACAGAACAGGATATAAAAAGGAAGCATAGCTTATTCTGCGTACTCAGACTGGCATTGCATCTGACCCATGCTTACCTCTGAATACGCACTTGCTGTTACTATTATTTTTCATTCTTTTAAAAAATATATATTTTATTGATTTTTTTTACAGAGGGGAAGGGAGAAGGATAGAGAGCTAGAAACACTGGTGAAAGAGAAGTATCAAAT
Source organism: Antrozous pallidus (assembly GCA_027563665.1). Classification (NCBI taxonomy): domain Eukaryota; kingdom Metazoa; phylum Chordata; class Mammalia; order Chiroptera; family Vespertilionidae; genus Antrozous; species Antrozous pallidus. Next base: position 79,876,408 of record CM050521.1, read on the forward strand.
CAGCTGCCTCCTGCACACCTACATGCCCTTGACCGGAATTGAACCCAGGACCCTTTGGTCTGCAGGCTGATGCTCTATCCACTGAGCCACACCACCCAGGGTTATTTTTCGTTCTTTATGTTAACAACGGAATCAAACGAATTTCCAGCAGGTGTGTAGGCTGTGGAGGATGACAACACAGTGGACACTTGCCACCCTGTGCAGACCGGTGCCTCATCCTCTGAGTTAGGAAAGGGGCAGAAGAGGAGACAGGACCTGCAGAGAGCACACCTCGGCCTTCTCCTCGGGCTCCTAGTGACCCAGTCCACTCACTCCCTCAGTTCCCCTCCTTTTACTAGGACATTTCTGTGTAGGGAGAACCCCAGAAAGTGAGGGCAGACTATAGCCCTACATTGCCGCATGACCTTGGGCAGGTCAAATAAAAGAACTCTCTGAGCCCGTGTTCTGAATTAAACAGGGAAGGTAGGTTAGAGGTTTCCGAAGGTCCTTTCCGATGGGAAACTGCTCAAGTCAAATCCTGCCCCAGATGAGGCAGTCTCCTCTGGCAGGAGAGGAGCCACACCCACACCTGACCACTGACTGGCTACTGCCTTGTTCAGACTTCTGGACGGCTCACCTGTGCGCATCAGCTCCCACGCTCTGATGGGAGTTCTTTTTTGAGTGTTTGAATGTTGAGCTAACTAACACTTGTTTCACTGCTTCAAGAGGGAGATGCGTGTCTAAGAAGCATGGTCAATAAAGCAGGAGTGGGCATTTTTATGGCCCTTAAGCTTAATCAGGAGAGCATCCTCATTCCATCCAAAAGGAGAAAGCTTTGTGCATGGAGTTCTCTGTCATGGCATTTTTTTATTATACTAAACTAGAGGCCCAGTGCATGAAATTCATGCATGGGGGGAAGGGGTGTCCCTCAGCCCAGCCTGCACCCTCTCCAATCTGGAACCCCTCAAGGGATGTCCGGCTGCCCATTTAGTCGGACATCCCTGTCACAATCCAGGACTGCTGGCTCCCAGCTGCTTGCCTGCCTGTCTCCCTGATTGCCCCTAACCACTTCTGCCTGCCAGCCTGATCACCCCCTAATCACTCCCCTGCCAGCCTGATTGATGTCTAACTGCTCCCCTGCTAGACTGTTTGCCCCCACCTTCCCTCCTCTGCCAGCCTGGTCACCCCTAACTGCCCTCCCTTGCAGGCCTGGTCCCTCCCATCTGTCCTCCCCTGCTGGCCATCCTGTGGTGGCCATCTTGTGTCCACATGGGAGCAGGATCTTTGACCACATGGGGCAGCCCTCTTGTGTGTTGCAGTGATGGCCAATCTGCATATGACTCTTTTATTAGGTAGGACACTGAGAAAGGGGGGCCAACAGACAAGGGCTAGTCCTGAGACTCGAGCACAACACTCGTATGGTGCTCACTGCAATGTTAGGCAGATACCGGAACGACCACTGTGAAAATGGGGGCCATGTTGGAAGAGGGACGTGAAGAACATCTACAAAGGGAGGGTAGGAGTCCAGCTTGCTTCCCCTGTATGTCTTCTTCCTTCTTCCTCTTTCAGCTCCTCCCACATTGCTTGAGGACATGGAAAATAGTGGGTGTATGAGGCTGATGACACTATGGTGATGTGCTTCTGCTCTATGACTGTGATGGGGAAGGGACGAAATCAGCGCACACAGAGGCAGAGAAGACACTGCGTGGGAGTCAGGGCCTCTTGAGCCCGGAGCTGGGCCGGTGCTTTTTTTCTCCCTGTGGGCCCTGGATATATTTCCATCACCATCCTCGCGTTCTGGGGTGACAGTCTGCCTTTGAGCTGTGAGGTCAGGAAGGCTGGCACCTGGCAGGTAATGGACTAACCCCGTGGCATGAACAGAACCTTCCTTTCCGGCGCGAGGCCCCGCGCCCGTGGCTGTCCCAGGAGCGCGGTGGGAATGACGTGGTCCCACAGCGAAAGCAAGCCGTGCTCTCGGCTGTCTGTTTCACCAAGTGCCAGGTGCCGCTGTCAGAGGAGAGTTCGTACCAGAAAAAGTAGGCCAAGGGTAAGAAAAACTCTCCAGACCCAGGAGAGTTCAGCCGACCACATGAAGCCCGATCCAGAATAAACAGTTCTCATGTGGACATCGGGCAGCTCCAGAAAGTGCCGTCCAAGGGCAGGATGGCCCGTGATGCTGACCTGACCCGCATCCTTGCGTGGCCTGCTGGGAGAGGGGAGCGCCAGGGTACCCGTGCGCAGGGGAAAGCAAATGGGAAGCCGTTGTTCCTGAAGAGAGACCAGGCCCATGTGCCCTTTCCCATGAACTTGGCCAGCCTCGATCGGTTCTCCCTGCACCCCCAGCATCCACGGCCTGAAACAGGGTTTCTACGATCAAATCCCTCCCGTAGAAATGACTTTCAAATAGTTGTGTGAGGAGCATGGCACTGGAAGGCATTCGTTTGAAATGAAGCTAGCTTAGTGAGCTGTTACGAACAGGTCAAGACCACTCATACTCATCGAAGACTCAGGTTTTGCCTGAATATAAACTAAGGCAAAGGAATTTAGAATATTGCCAAGAGTGGCCAAAGGATTAAGATCACAGATCTAAGATGGATGGTTAAATCGCGAGGTGACTAATGAAACTTCTAATGAGAATAAAGGATTATTCTTATAAGCAGCGGGAGGTGACTAATGGAACTTCTAATGAGAATAAAGAATTTGTTAAATTGGTTTGACTTTTTATCTCCAACTATGCTGCAGTATAGGGGGATGCAGCCCTATGTAAGTCCTGACTCTCAAACACACCGATCACTTGGTAGAAAAGCATTCAGACCAGTCAGAATACTCAATAAATGATTGGTAAATTAATCGGCCAAGGTATAAGGTACTAGGGATGTGAGAAGGGACTCTTCAGCACAGGGAAGCATTCATTTAAAAACTACCTTTATGGGGGGGGGGGGGATTAAGACTACCTTAAACATCTTGGGTGGTACAGATAGTCACAGGCATGTTTAGAATGGGGAAAGACCATTCTGAATAGAAGCAAAGGCAGGAAATTATAGCAAAAACCTAACTCAAGCTAAGGTTTATGGGTAAACAATGTAAGACTATGCTGTAAAGGTAACTTAAAGCCAAACCTTGAGCTTTCCATGTGTTAAAGAATTTGAACTTCACTCTCCACCATGGGAGGACCAACCAGGTGTTCACCAGAAACCAATCCTTTTGGGCTTTGGTTTGGAACTTGTGGTTTAAGAAGTTTCTGGAGACTAGGAAGCCCGAGATCAAGATGCTGGCCCCTCTGCTTCCTGGCGAGATGAAGCATCCCAAGGAAGAATGCCACGTGAGCATGCAGGTGGGCTTCTACAAGCCAGGAGGGGCCCGGAACAGCCCCTCGCAGCCCTCGGAGGAACCGAGCCTGCCAGCACTCCATTTCTGACTTCCAGCCTCCAGAGCGGCTGTAGACCTTTCCCACAGGAAAGGACAAATGGCGTCTGTCCATGGAAGGATGCTGCTATGATCCAAGGATTCTTCCGTCAAATGAGTTTGCTGGAAATTGTTTTAAACAATTTTTAGGGTAAGGATCCCATTTGTTCTACCAATTTCCCTACTTCCTTTTATGATGCTACAGGAAATGTGAAGTCAGTTAGGATCGAAGAGGTGCATTTCTTACCTTTCATCCTATATAATAAAAGCCTAATATGCAAATTGTTCCCTCGACCTGGAGTTCAACCCGGAGATTGACCAGGGAGTGGGGCCGGCAGTGGCAGCAGCACCAAGGGCAGGTGACTAGGGGAAGGGAGACGCCCCAGCCAGCAGCCGCTAGGGACCCCACCCATGCACGATTTTCATGCACTGGGCCTCTAGTTCTTTTATAAATCAGTGGGTTATGGTGCTAGTCTAGACTGAAGCCACCTCAATTTCTGATAATCTATGATGAAATTCTGCAAAATAACTTGCCTCTAATAGTAAATGTGTTTACTTACTAAATAGAACTTTCAACATTTAAATCACTTTTATACATTGATATCTAAAAAAAGAATTTGTTGCTTTGTGTTATCATGGGTTGCAATTTCTTAAATACAATGTCTTAAAAAATGAAAAAAGCAAAAAAAATTGGACTTCATTCAGGAGAGAGGCAGTTCCAGTTTGGAAACTTGACTAAGGATACGTTCTAGGAAGACTGATATTCTAGAATCAAATCCTTACAAGGCACACCTTGTTGTATTGCGTTTCATGGGCTGCAATTCTACAAATTGAAGGTAAGCCCTCCACTAGCAAAAGGCTTTACTGTGGTGGTCTGGAACCGAGCCTGTGCCGTCTCCACGGCATGCCTGCGTTTAAAGCCTAAACAGGCTCTCATGGACTGCACAGGACGGTGCTCTCAGATCCTGTGACTGGGTCCACCCCCCAAACTAGTGTTCATTTTGTTTGGGATGAGGCTCAGGCACCACCACCACCTCAGATGATTCTGATAGGCAACTAGGGTTGGAAGGCACTGCTTTTTATCTGTAGTTTATGTTGGTATCGTGAGCCTCACTGTAGAGGGCTGGCCCCAAGGGGAGACACCTGGGCATTTTTTTAAATCAGTGTCAGCTGAACCCAAGGCGCCAGGCAAAGCCACATCTTGGAAACGCATCCACAAAAAGGGTTGGATGTGTTCCTCAGTACTGACTTTAATTTGCTTCAGGTGTCAGGGGGAGGGCCCTTGAAATGTAGATTTAGCAGAGCCCTGAAATGAGGGAATGAGTGGGGCCTGGGCCCACTTAAGCTCCTTTGATTTTAAGTCTTTTCATATTAAACCCCTTTTCTGTTTTAGTATAAACAAACATGCTGCGTTTGGGTTGGAATTCCATCTCTCCATCAGCGCGCAGAGATTCCACCCGGCCCCAGCTTTATTTCTACTTCTGTGTCGTCTATTCTTTTCTATTATTTCTCAATCCCCAGCTCCTCTACTCAGCAACTGGACCCTACTCTTTCCACGCTGGCCGTGGGGTTTTCTTTTATTATTCTCAAAATTCTTAAGAAAACACATCAACAAGGTAAAACTAAGGGCACACCATTAAACCATTCCCACCACAAAAGAAAAACAAGTATTGAATATATACAACTTATTTAATAAATTAATGTCATTCGAAATACAGTGCCAGAACATTATGCAGTTCAACATGCTCGTAATGTTTGTTGTGAAGCACCTGTGCTCATGTCGGATGGGTGGCGCCGCTCCTGCTAGTGGTTCCGGGACGAGTGCCAGAGCAGCACTCGTTACCTGCTCGTCCGCACAGCCAGTGCAGAGAATGCCTGACCGGTTCACCCTCCTAATCCTACCCAAACACACAACGGTTAAAAAAAAACAACACCCTGACGGCTAACGGGTACCTACACACAATCACTCTACAGTAATGCTTGTTATTAAATTAAGATGTAATGACCTGGTTGACCCACTCTAAATCTTTTAAGATGGAGAGATACAACAGCAGCAGGTAGTTATATGCATGAGCCAATGTTAAGGTAATACAGAAAGTGGAGGCATTTCCTGATGAATGCTCCACCCAGACCCGCACAATGAGGGGCTAGCAAATCTTATTGCAAGCCCAGCAACTTAAGTCTATACCTGGTAAATGACCAGCTGATTGGAAGACCTGTATTCTAGAGACAAGTATAAGTTAGTGAAGAGAGAGTACATGCACCTAATAGTATAGTTAGACTGGTCCTGCAGTCACAGCTCTCCCTGTGTGATGCCATAAAATGGAAGTTACTCCTCAACCCCAGCACAGGATGGAGACATTTCTACTCCAACGTGGATGTCAGTGCCAAGTGCAGCTGAGCTAATTACACGGGAAAACGGCATTCCAGGACTTCAGAACAGAAGCCCAGGAACGAAATACATATGCTGAAATGACCTCAGCACAATCTGTGATATACCACACTAGGAACAGAAAACTAGTTTAATAAGTGAACTTTTTGAGCTGTACATACACAGGGCTAACAATGTTAGACGATCTAGATTCTATGCTCTCATGTTACACATAAAATTATTACAATTATTGGATAATCTATTTCATAGTATGGAAGCATATCTTTCTGCAAGACTCACTGATATATATTATACTGATGCAAATATTAAGTAGGGCATAAAAATAAAATTTATCAAAGATAGATTTTTATGTACTCATATTAGTCCTCTCATAGCTATCCTCTCTTATTTAGCAAAGAAAATGACAAAGCACATAAACAAGGTGGGCACCTCCTGAACTCCCAACTGAACGGGCGACAGTGCAACCATCTCAATCCAGTTCAAACTCCTCCATCCCATCCGGTGAGAACAGATAGGTGGGTGGTTTCCACGGCGATTCCTCAAGGCAGGACGGATAGAGCTTCCCCACAGTGCATCGGAAGTCCCTCCCCAGGTCCCACAGCACGCGTTCGGATATGTGCTGCCGCAGGGACCAGCGGTCGAGGTCCAGGTCGTACTGGTAGATGACGTATTTCGGCCTTTCGTTTAAGTGAGTTTCTCGCATAAACACACACAGAGAGTTGGAGATCACAACAGCCCGAACGCAGGGGTCCGAGTACCTCTTCGCAGGGATGTTGGCGGCCATTTTCCACTCGTTTTTATTCACGTCATAAATCTCCACCGTTACCGACGACCCATCCACGGTGCCCGAAGGGAACCTCAGACCAGAATTGGTGGCGATGTGTAAGCCTCCAATGTAGAAAATCTTATCACCGAAAGCTGCAGCTGAAGCAAAAGACCTGCTCGTCTGTCTCATGGCCATTTCCACCCACGAGTCAGACCTTGGGAAGTAACAATACATGAGGTTCAGCGTCATCACGTAGATGCAGTCGTGAACCACGACGGCTGCGCTCCACTGCCACGCGCAAGGCAAAGGGCTCACCATTGTCCACTCATCCTTCTCAGTGTCGTATCTCTCCACGGTCCTCCGATTCAGCTCTCCCCCCACACTGTCTCCTCCGATCGCATAGATGTAGCCCTCACAGCACACCAGGGACGGCTTCACTCGGACGAAAAGCATCGGCGTCTTTGGGAACCAGGTGTTCTGCTGCGCATCAAACCAATAAAAGCAGTTCACAGTTCTGAAGGCGGTCTGGAGTTTGCTCGTCTTGCTGTGATTGGCTTTTGTGTTTTTCAAAGGAACCTGGCCGCCTGCTATATAGATGTCATTGTCGGGGGTGACCACGGCGCCGACCTTATGCAAGTCGGCCGGCGGGCTGCACAGCCTGTACACCTTCCCCGCTTGGGGGCTGTAACAGACGGCAGCGTGAAGCCCGCAGGCGTTTTCCGAGGCGGCTTCAATGAAAATCACCATCTCCTCTTTAGTCATCCCCAGTCTCGGTTTGAAGAACTTGGGCATGGATTTGTACAGACCTTGGACCACGACAGACTTGTCATTGGGCGGCAGGCCTTGAAACCAGGCCCTCTGGGTGACCTCCGACAGCGCGTCGATCCTGATCTGGCTGAGCACTGACGACAGATACTGCGACCGCGACTCCGTGTTGTGCTCCAGCCACAGCATGGCGGCTTCGCGAACCGTCTCCTCCTTCTCCACGTTTAGGTTGTCGCTACTGAGAAGGTCTATCAGGAGGTCATGCGACAGCTGCATGAACGCGTCCTGGTGACACACGGCGGCGAACTTGTGTTCCACCATCCTTTTGGCGCTCTGTTTCAGCTCCTCACAACTGAACAGGTCGGCAAAGCTCAGCAATCGCACACAATTCTCTGCGTTTATTTTTTTAATTAAATATTCCCGACAGCGCTGCAACACATCTTCCACCTAAAAGGGGGAAAAGTTCATCAAGGCAGAACAGACACATTTTATTTTGTGTAGGTGCCAGTATATTACTCACATCCCTATACTGTAGTTTTTATTTTCAGATACTTATTTTGGGCTAAAGATGTTTTCTGTAATAATAAAATCAGAAGACTATACAGAGAGCTTTGCATTTCCCCACCTGCCCAGTGGCCTATTTAACTGCCCTATTTAGGAGCCAGTAGTAAGACATTAAACAGGCTCTTAAAAAACGGAAGGGAAAGATTAGGAAATTCATGCAGAAGTTAAAAATATGTCACTGACAGAGCTAAATGAAAACAACGTAAATAAATCAGAGTACAGAAAGCGAACATTGTTGAGTAGCTGGAATCTGGTTTTATCAATATGAACGAGACGGTAAAATAGAACCAGAAAACCACACAGAGTGACTAAGAATGGTTACATATGCCTTTCTTATCCAGAGAGGTAAGACAACCAATCAAAGGAGTAACAAATACATTTCCGGATAGTTATAAATTATCTTTTGTTTATTTTCTTGTTTTTACAGATCGTGGGAGGCAGGGAGGGGAGAGGGAGAGGGAAACACTGATGTGAGAGAGATGCGTGGATTCCTTGCCTCAGGACCAAAGCCCATGCTCTCGACCGGGAATTAGCCCCGAGACCTTCAGTGCAGGGGCCTGCACTCACCACTGAACCAAACTGGCCAGGCTAAATGATCTACCTTTAGGTGGCCTAGCCTAGCCATAAGTTTTCTAGGTTTGCTTTTTCTTAAGAAGGAAAAGCAGATCTCAGATGAATCAGAAGTGCTAACCTACTACACTTACTTACTCAACATCACAGAGCTTAAAAAGTAAAGAAAAAAATCCCAGTGGTTCACTGAAAGCGATTTATGGAAAGAAGTTGGGTTGCTTGGATTCAAAACTTGGGCTGGCCAGTCAGTACTTGCACCCTGTTAGTCAAGTAGCTACTTCTCTAAGTCTCAAGTGTATAAAATGGGGAAATCTTTACAAATGATCATTATGAGAATTAGACAGAACCTACAGAGAGCATATAGTACAGTCCCTGGCACATAAAACCATTAACCACAAAGCCCTGGCTTGGCAGCTCAGTTGATTAGAGCATCATCAATATGCCAAGACTGTGGGTTTGATTCCATATTAGGGCGCACACAAGAAGCAACCAACGAATGCACAAATAAATGGAACAACGAAATCAATGTTTCTCTCTTAAAACAATAAATAAAAATATTTTTTAAAAAGTAAAAAGAAACCACAGTTAATATAAAGAGAAGAAACTGCTTACCTGCAGGAAGCAAGCTGTTTCATACAGCTGTTCTACAGTGCCGTCATTTATTGCCAAATTACCCGTGTACGCGTATGTGATTATTATCTGTAAGGTGGCTGCATCCACATTCCGCAGGTGCACGTGTGTCTGTTTGCTCTCACTCAGCCCGCTCATGAACATGGCCCTAGAGCAGAGAGAAAAAGACCTTGGCTTGTCACGTGAAACAAATGCAGAGCTAAAAAGAGAAGCTAGATAACACCAGACGTTTATTTGGGGCATTTGCTGATGAACAACTTCTTGGGAAAACTTTGGAGTGAGACACCACCAAACTGCAATCCAGTGCCAAAGTTATACCAAACTTCCACTCTGAGCGACAACGCCAATATTCCTTTACAGGCAAAGCTTGCTTTATTTCACTTTGCCATACTCTTTGCAGATATTGTAGTATTTAAAAAAAAACAAAACAAATTGAAGGTAAGACCCAGCAAAAAGATTACAATTCACTGAAAGCTCACCTAACAGTATTTTTCAGAAAGATTAGTTTTTGATTAAAATAAGTATTTTTTTAAACATAACGCTACTAGCACACTACTACACTATAGTACAAACTTTTATATGCACTGGGAAACAAAATAATCATGTCTCGCTTTATTATGGTATTTGCTTTGTTGCGGTGATCTGGACCTGAATTCACAATCTCTCTGAAGTCTGTCATAAGACACTACTGGGCAATATAATAAAAAAGAAACATGCAAATTTGACCATACCTTTGCTCCTGATTGGCTATGCTACCAGCCACTCGGGCGGGGGGGGGGGGGGGGGGGGGGGGGCCAAGTGGTGCGAGCACTAGGCCCCCAGGGGTGGAGATGAAACAGCAGTGGCGGCAAGCACCCAGCCCCCGGGCGCCGTGAGGGGCAGCAGCAGCAGCAGTGGTAGTGGTAGCAGTGGCAAGGAGCACCCGGGCCCCGGGTGCTGTGAGTGAAAGTGGCGGCAAGCGCCCAGCCCCCAGGGCTGGGTGGTTACAGGCAGCCGGGGCTGAGATGAGCAGGGTGATGGCTGGGCGCAGGCTTGGGCAGGCTGGGGGTGAGCCATCAGTTGGACATCCCCTGAGGGCTCCCAGTGTGTGAGAGGGGGCAGGTTGGGTTGAGGGACCACCCACCCTCAATGCACAAATTTCGTGCAACGGGCCCCTAGTTGAGCAATAAAAAGGAACTAAGTATTGATATGTATCATAACACGAATGAACCTCAAAAGCATACTCAGCAAAAGGAGTCAGATACCAGTGAGTCCATGTATATGAAATGTCCAAATATGTAGAGGGACAAAAAGGAGACTAAAAACAAAACATTAAGAATCTATTATTTAAAAATTTAAATAACGTTTAAAGAATTCCTATTGATAAAAGGTTATCATTCTGCATTTGAAATGACAAACTAATCAAGATTAAGGTACTTACCTAAAATAAGAGCTACATGTGGCAAGAACCATTTTATGACAAGGGAACTCAGTGCCCTCCACAATTAACACTATGTCAGTAAACAACTGCTGTTCATAAAACAGCTTTAACTGTTCCAGTAAGGACACTGCATACTCCGTATTGATCTGCCTCTCGTCTTGAGTGGACATGACTGTATTCCATCAAGAGCTCCCGGAGCCAATGTAAAAAGTCAGTCTTACTGATGGAAGGTCAAGTGAACGTTTCAGAAATAACGAAAGGGGAAACTCCGCTTGCTGTTATCTGCAGCATTCAGAACGAAGACTGACACTTTCACTGATGAACAGTTTCTTGTTAGAGACTTAAAATCACTCCTAGGTCATCCTGTGTTAATTAGGTTCTTCAGAGTTTTTCAGCACAGCCTGCAGACATCTTGCTCAACTTCACAATGGCTGCACAGGCTGTGTGCGAAAGACAGAGGCGGGCTTCGTGGCAGCATCCTATAGTCTGTGGACCTTCTGGAGTCACTAAAAAGAAAAAAAGTTCGGTTAAGTGTATCCAGGCCAGGACACTAGATAGTACCATACAAATGAAACATGAGGAATGTTTTTTTAAAGTCTCTATTACATTTAAAATTAAAAATAAACTAAAGAAAATGATGTTTGCAATTTTACCTGCTATACAAAATATAAACATTCTAGAAAACAAGAGGCACATGAGTATACATTTTTAAAGTTTTTTTTAAAAGAATTTGGGGGAAAAATGCAAAAATAACAGAATTTGAATCACAAAGCCAGACCTTCTAGTTATTTGTTTAGTAGCAATACATGACCATAACTTAAGAGAAAAAAATACCCTTTTTCTTAAAGAGATTCTCATTTTGGGAATATATTTTAAATGCATTCATAAAAGCTTTGTATTTAATTTACATCGTTAAACTACATGATAGACTCAACTTATTTGCAAGACATAAACTATATATATTTTTAAGCCTGCAGTTCAATTCTACAAGGGAAGTTTACGTAATATTTATCTTCATACAGTGTTTCCTTCCTATAAATCTTTTAAAAATTAATTTTACTCCTTTAATTTTTTACAAGAGCATACAATTTTACTAGGGAGAAAATAAAAAACACAAAACAAGAAAAAAATAGATGTTTTCTTATATGGAAGATTCCCTTATTATATGTGTAAATTTAACACAAATCCTAAGTCCTATTTGGGGAGGATTATCTGAAAGAATACACAAGAAAGGAGGGCAAGTTTGTCCTCATGACTTATTTCAAATTAGAGCGGCTTATTCCAACAATGTTGGAACCAATGGCTATCCACAAAAACCCATTTTAACCACATTGTACCCCATTCATAAAAAGAAAACTCCCGCTGAACTAGTTTATTTGTAAGTCAGTACCCTATATAATAAAAGCCTAATCTGCTAAGTGTCGGTCTGCTTGTTCAACTGTCTGACCAGTTGCTGTGACGCGCACTGACTGTCAGGAGGAAGATGCTCTGACCAACAGGTTAGCTTGCTGCTGGGGTCTGGCTGATTGAGCCAATCTCCTGCGGTTCCTCCATCTCTAAAATATTTCTTCTAATTAATTTCCTTTCAACATGCACAAATCCCGTGCACCAGGCCTCTATTTGAAATAACACCGATTACATTGTAACACTGCAGTATTACAAAGAAATTACAAATAAGAAGAGGGGGAAACCCATACAGAGAGCTAGTTATAGCTAATTTAAAACTAATTAGATTAGACGTTAGTTCCCATAACCAGAAAGTCAGGTGGCTGACAGAACACCTAAAATATGAGCATGGCTGGACCCACGAACACTCAGGAAATACCGTTCAGATGTCAGAGATCACACTGCACTTCCTGTCCAACCATACTATCACAGAAACTGCCAACTTGGTGTAAATTGTCAAATTCCTAGCCAATTTAACTATGGAAATAACTCAAACAGACGCAAAGATAGAATGTGACTTTGGTCAGTTAAGTAACTATTTTGCTATTCCAGATCTGGGAGTTGCATTATAAATCTAAGTTCTATTACTTACTATACAACTTTTAACGCTAGTAATACCTAAAATCACTGGCTATTTTCCCATATTAATAATGCAGCAAAAGCCTAGTGTTAGTGAGAATGTGCAAAATGAGCTTTCTTATAGAGGACTAAGTTGGCACATAACTACAAAGCCTTATTCAAAACTCCTGGGACTAGATATGTTCTGGAATTTTGAATTTTCAGATTTTATAGAGTAATGTGGTTCATATATCATGTATTACAAGGCTCTCTCAAAGAGTATGGGGCAACACCCCATAATCAAACATGACAGATATACTGGTTAATAATGTGGATTTTGTAATAAAAAAAAAAAAACACAATTTCAAGAGAAACATCAAAAGTGCTTTATTCAAAGTAATGTTCATTAATAGCTACACACTTCCCCAACTTTCAGGTAATTTGTGGATACTTTCCCAATAGAACTTTTCTTGTTTTCAGGCAAACAATTCAGAGACCTAAAATTTTCCACTTCTTCATGTGAAGTGCTGCTCAGAAAGTGCGAGTGCCAGGGATCGGAACAAGTGGTCATCTGAAGGAGCAAGGTCTGGTGAATCAGCAGGCGGGTTACCACTTCCTAGACAACATCTTTTAACATGTCTTTAACTGGCTTTGAAGTGTGTGATGGTGTGTCATCATGAAGCAAAATTACTGGGCTGTATCTTTTGGAACAGAATTCTGGTCGTTTCATGATCAAAGCGTGGTTCAAATTGATTATTTGTTGTCAGTAGCGATCAGTATTAACGGTGTCACCTGGTTTTAGCAGCTCATAATACACCACACCTTCCTGATCCCACCGAACACAGAGCAGTGTCTTCTTTCCGAAGCCATCTGGCCTTGCAGTCGATGCTGATGGCTGACCTGGAAAAACCCATGATTTTGTGTATTTGGGATTCTCAAATCCACTTTTCATCGCCAGTCACAATTTGATGCAAAAAAGACTTTGTCGTTGAAGACGGCTTTACGGTTTTTCATTCGTCTTTTGTTCAGTTGATGTGGCCTCCATTCTCCTTCCTTTAAAACCTTTCCCATGGCTTGTAAAGGATCAGAAACTGTTTGCTGAGCAGTTTAATCTCTCTGCAGGGGGTTTCTGAGTCTGACCCCATCTCCACCCAGTGATGCTTGTCATTGTTGGTCTCCACACTTTTTCGGTTGGCCTGCGGGTTGTCTTTCACATCGAAACCATCACTTTTAAAGCGCTCACCCCAGCGTTCACAAGTATCTTCGGCTGGAGCATGTTCACCGTAAGCTTCCCAAAATATTCAGCAGCACTTTTCTTCAACATAAACCAATAAATTGTAACTTCCTGCAAATGCTCTTTTTATGGCACAAAATTCCATCTTTTAAGTGTAAAAATATCTATGATGTTAACACCTTCAGCAAATTTGACATATGAAGTTTTGAAGCTTGCTGTCAATACAAAACAGCATACATATCAAATTGCATATGTCATCTATTAAAAAAAAGTCTGTATTAACTGGTACAGCTATATTACTATCCTTACTGCAGGAAACAGGAATAGTGTGAAAGATAATACTATATATAGTCTCATGTTACCTTAGGTGAGGTTTCATAAGCAAAGCTTTATTAAAACTTGATCTTAAGAGCTTTCTGAATTTCGGAATTGCAAGTGAAGTATTAGATAGGTATAATATTTGGCATTATAAGTGCTTAATAATCAATTCTATCTCCAGGAATTTATCTTACAGAAATGCATGCATTAATAAACTGAAAGTTCTAACACTAGCTGCAGGGCCCCAAATCATCCCTATCCCCATTTAACCAGGTGGTAGGAACAGGCCGCCAAGGCCAGGATAGATTTGGATTGTACTGCTAGCCCCCAGAATTCCTTGTAGGCTAGCTATACAGGCTCACTCTGGTAATTTCTTTAACCTCCTGCTATAGGACCTGATTTATTTTGCAGTAACTTTTTTGGGCCGCATTTAATTTATGTTTAGATTTTGCTTTTTGAATCACATATGAAACTATTAAAATAATTGAAGTTTGCTTTTAGAGCATCAGTTAGCCAACTTTATGTAATCATGTATTCCTTATCATCACTGATTTACACACACCTCCTTCTCACCCATTCTTCTGTAGTTTAGGGTAAATTTCATCCTAAAATAATTTTTCTTCAGGATACCTTAATATTAAAATAGACAGAAAAAAGTCATTTACATATCAACATCATGTAAATAAAAATTTACTTAATGTGATATCTAAATGATTTACTTGGAACATAAACTTCAAAATATATTAACTAAAAAATGTGAAAAGTTGTTAAGTTTAAGATGACCAACCAGCAGCCTTCAAATGCCTGTAACATGAACATTTTCTCTAATAAGATTCTTTCCTAAAAACAAAACCAGAAATCAATAACCTAAATGCTCTAAACATTTCACAAAGTTTGTACCATGTTACTTAACTACTGATGATCTGACACATTATACAAATTTTCCTTTTAATATATTGTCACATCACTATGAATTAAATTAAAATTCACTTCAAAATAAGTGCTACATCCTATTATCTGAAGACGTGAGCATCCTCAGATTGAGTAAGGTTCAGGTATCAGGAAATTGTTTACTTAATCTTCTATTGTAAGTTAATGGCTACAGAAATCTAACTCTACAAATGTTTACTGAGTTACCTAGTAAGTGCTGGTCGTTGTACTGTAAGTAATCAGACAGAATGGGCCGACTACTACAGTGCCAAAACACCAAGTGCATTCATTCTTGGTACAGACTACAACCAAAACCATGACTGCCCCTTAAAAACAGGGTGTTTTAAAACCAAACTAGACAAATTAAATAGCCAAAAGAAATGAATCTATACTAATAAGAGAGTAATATGTAAATTGGTCACGAAGTCCCCCCCCCCACACACACAGCAGGCTGTATGGGGTGACCAGGCCGGCAGGGGGTGGGAGGATAACAGTTGGGGGCAACCAGGGGGCAATGAACGGCAACCAGGCTGGCAGGGGTGGGGGGCAGTTAGGGGCAACCAAGCCAGCAAAAGGGGGCAGTGAGGGGTGACCAGACTGGTGGGGGGGGGGGAGGGGGGGGAGAGTTGGGAGTAACTATGCTGGCAAGGGGGACAGTTAGGGGCAATCAGGCAGGCAGGTGAGCAGTTAGGAGCCAGTAGTCCCAGACTGTGAGAGGGATGTCCGACTGCCCGTTTCAGCCCAATCCCTGGGATCAGCAATCGGACATCCCCCAAGGAGTCCCGGATTGGAGAGGGTCCAGGCTGAGCTGTGGGGACCCCCCACCCTCCATGCATGAATTTCGTGAACTGGGCCTCTAGTAGGTAAATAATAAGCAAGCCAAGTTGGGTATAAGAAACATTTTTCTTGAAATCTAGCTGTCTTGATCTTTCATTTCCAAACTTTTGACAGAGATTAAGGAAGTTTATTCTCTACCATAAAGACAAATTGTATGAGCAAAGGAGGTAGTTGGCACCTGGCCCCACTGTTAACAGTGGTTCACACTGCAGAGGAAGGAAAAATTTATTGAACACCTATTTGAATTTATTAACATATGCAAATTATTATTTAATTTAAAAAGAAAAAACTTTCAAAAGGTGTACTACTCTGTTCTCATTACAAAGACAAAATATTTTAGGCCTTGTAAGCCACAAAGTTTCTATCCCAAATACTTCACTGTTGTGATAGCCTGTAAAAAGCAACAGTGTAAAAGAGTGCAAATTGACCATACCTTCATGACACCCACCAGCCAATCAGGATTACGCAAATTAACCAAACAAAGATGGTGGGTTAATTTGCATTCACAGGGGTCCTGGCTGCTCCAGCCACTGCAGGCCTCCGGGGAGCACGGGGCGGCAGAGAAGTGCCTGCGGCCCAGCGAAGGCGGTGCCGGCAGCCAGGGGAAGGCAGGCCCATTCTTGTACAACTTTGTGCATCGGGCCTCCAGTAAACAACATTTAAACAAACGGACCCGATATTTCACTAAAACTTTATCTACAGGCCACATGTAGCCATCTCCGCTGTCAGACTGGTTCTTGATTACGTATTAAAAATCAGTGACAACGAGTGAGCTGGCTATACTGGCCACTCCTTAGGTTTGTTCCTATTGTCTGAACTGCCCCTCAAATGGTGTGATACATGCTCATACATATTATATTAAATTAAATACATCCTTGTATCTGTATTTTGTTTTCAGCACGGCTAAAGTATTATGGGAAATTAAAGTAACAAAAGGTAGAAAAAGTCAAAATTACTTAAAAGCAAAAAAAATTGTTTTTATCTTTCCCCTTCAGGTCGCAAAAACAAGGAAAAAGCACAAAACTTACGTGCCTCAAACTTGAATACAATTCTTTTCTAACCTGTGTATAGTCTACTTTTCAACTGAAATATTTTAACACCTCACACCTAATCACACAACTGCTTTCCCCCACCTACAAATACTTTCTTGTATTTAGTATGAACAAGATATCACTTTATTTAAACCTCTGATAAAGGTTTTAAAAAAGGGGCATTACTCTCCAAGAGAATCTGTTGAAAAAATCCAATGAGAAAAAAAACTATGAGTCAGAAACACTTAAATTTCTTTTCATTTTTATCAACCACAATATCTGCCAATGTAGGTAATGTCTACATACATTTGAAAGAGATGTATGTAAGACGATGATTAAGACAGTTAGTGGCTACTTGGATTAATTAAATGAAATGGGCAGAGATTGGGAAATCACTGTTGGGGCTAAAATTCCTGGCTATCAAGAAAGTCTGACATTTTGGAGCAGGTCATTAGAACATATTTCATAGTGAAAAATCTCAACTAGAATAACAAATACAAGTCATACAAACAATATAATGAAATTCAGGATCTAATAAAGTATAATGTACTTTGACATAAAATTTAGGTTCTAATATACTTTGTCTAGAATACCCAAGCTTCCAAGGTTCTAATGAGTGAATTCCACTACACAAAATAATTTCAAACCAAACATTATTAAATGATCATTAGGATTAAATCAGTCAGCAATCATAGTAATATATACAATTCTACTTAAAAACCTCTTAAGGAAAATTATTGCAACTCGTTTTTCTCCCTTAAATAATCAATAAGACTGATCGGCAGTTAACTGAGCTGTGTATGTTAAAAGAAAGGAAGGACAGCTGAAACCGGTTTGGCTAGGTTTGGCTCAGAGGATAGAGCGTCGGCCTGCGGATGGAAAAGTCCCAGGTTCCATTCTGGTCAAGGGCATGTACCTTGGTTGCGGGCACATCCCCAGTAGAGGGTGTGCAGGAGGCAGCTGATCGGTGTTTCTCTCTCATCGATGTTTCTAACTTTCTATCCCTCTCTCTTCCTCTCTGTAAAAAGTCAGTAAAATCTATTTAAAAATAAAGACAAAAAAGGAAGGATAAAAAAATGCAAAGGTGCAAACAAGGACCGGACCGCACAGAAATCACAGGGCAGGGGTCAGACAGGGATAGAGGGGCAACGGCTGGTAGGTCGCCACCGCACGAGGCAGCTTCAGGTTGCGCATCGCTAGCCTAGGTGGTGCTGCGTCTTCCACTGCCACCACTGCCACCACTGCCACCCAGAGGACCGAGCGCTCCTACTGGAAAGAGCCAGGCTTTCTGGATGTTAAATACTGCCCAAAAATTAAGAACAAGACCTGCAAAGCCAAATTACACGCGTTGAAAGCCCAATTGGCAACTTACTAGTTGAGTGGCCTTTCAAAAGATATTTACTTTCTGTGATGTGAAATGAGGGATAAAAATAAAGCCTTCTCAATGGATTGAGGAGGAAATGAGTTTTATAAAGAGACTGAAGGAGTGACTGACACAGCACTACTATAAAACATATGCAACTGCTTTTTTTGATGCATCACTGACGAAGCTTTTGTAGTCCTTCCCCAACTCCTGAGTCTCCGCACCAGTGCCAGGTCTAGGGGTGCCAAAGACAAGGTCTCAGCACTTGAACACAGTTCCCGTTCCACCCTGGCTGCACGGGATTTGGGGTAAGAGAAGTTCCTTCGGAGTTTTTAGGGAGTGTTTTTGATGGTACAAATTATGAGACAAATTCAACACAGACCAATCCTCAGAAGGCTGGTGCCAGTCCAGAAAAAGGGGGCGGGGGCGGGGCGGGGGAGGGGGGGGCAGCAGTCAGAAAACAAGCCTCTCCCCGCTGGGATGGGGGGACAGGCCACTCTCAGGGAGACAAAAGACTGGTGCCAGAAAGAGTTTGCTTTCAAGTCATCGGAACCACCCTTACAGTTGAGAATGCTTGGGAGAGGTAGTCTCTGAACTGCCAGCCACTTCAGAGTTTTCTGGAATTGCCACAAACACCAATTAAAGAACAAACACTCATCAAGTTTGATAAATTTCAGCAGTGTCCCCTCCGCTAATGAAACTCAGAGCTCAGGTCTAACCCCGTGGTCCTCCTTTCCAAACACACTGGGAGAAAGCATGGCTCTGAAGTCAATTCAGAGCACAGGGTGAATAAATTACTGCCCCTTTAAACAATTAAAGAACATAAAGGAGCCGCCATCTACCACAGAATAATTACGTGTGGGATGTCTTTTTTTTATGTTGCTTTTTCCCTCTCAGCTCTGCACTAACTAAAGAAAGCTTTAGCTAAATTTCCCTAAAGAGAAACTAACCCTTTTTCACTGGGATTTCAAATCAATGATCTTTTCCATCACAACTGCAGAAGTATTTCCCAGATACACAAACATACTCATGAGGCCATTAGGGGCATAGCCACTTAATGATTACAACTACTGATGTTTCTCAATTTCTGTAAAAAATAAAAGGGCAAACTGGGGAACACTTAGAATGTTCTGCCTATCATGGAAGCTACTGCGTGCAACCACATGTCAAAGGTGTGGGAGTGGTGAAAGGGGAAAAAATTTTCCACACCTCTCATAAAACGATATTTCCTCCAAATCTCTTATAATAATCCCTTCTTCCAACCCCAAAGGAATCTAGGTATACTGCAAATACCTGGCAAGGGAACCGGGAGTAACCTTCATATTCTTTAAAAAAGTTATTTGAAATCAATCTGTCATTTCAAATATTGAGTTATTCAAATATTAGTCGCTCTATTCAAATGCCACAAAACTGAAAACGATGACTGATATATAATGAAGGACTTGGGCATTTTCACTCATAAACTTTATGACAGCAGGATTAATCTTTTCCTGGTCTTCGGAATGTGGGCAAGGAGAAAAACAACTCTTTTTTCTGAATGTGTGCAATAAGGCCGCAGTCCAGTTTCCGGGAACTGACCATCCACCTTAAACACACCCACTGAGCGACAATGTCTGGCTGGCGTGAAATGCCTCCGTGATCTCCATTAACCGAGAGAAAGAAAATCTCTGCAGGAGTGCCGACCTCAGCACCATACACCCCTCTTCCCACCCGTTTCCTGACAGCCCCTGCACACAACCGGAGCTCACATGCGATGGTACTAAAGGGGAGAAGAGAACTGCACGCGTGTCAAAGTGTGGACCACGACGCATGCTCCCCAGCGCTGTAGAGCTGACTGACCCGGACAACCCCACCGAAAAGGCACCGGAGCCAGCTTCACCGCAGGGAGCAGCCCCACGGGGGAGAAACGCAATTCCACACGGAGGCTGGGATCAAAACCGAGGCCGGTTTCACTGCTCAGCTCACTTTTCCGGCCGCAGAAAAAGCCCTGCGCCGCCGTCAGGAAGAAAGGCCTCCGGGGAGGTTACTGACACTGGATCACAACCCGGAGGGGAAAAACACAAACACCCAGCACCCTGCTGATGAGAGGAAAAGGTAATTTTGGCCCGACCACACCGCCGATGGGGCTGTGTCCGGAAGCCGGCAGGCTCGCGAGCCAGGCGTACAGATTCAAACATAAGCGGCACGTGACCGGCCCCGCAGCCCGCGGGCCCACACGGCCGAGCGGTGCCGACAGCCCACGCCAGCAGCCCCTCGCACGAGTTACTCTCTCCCTCTGGATTGTTTTTCCCTCTCCTTCACCTGCAGGGCCCGTCGCGGCAGCGGACCATTCGAGATCTGCGGCCCACGGAGCGTCCACTCCCCCCCGCTCGAGCTGGCTGCCCCCTCCCGCACGGCTGAACCAGAAAATAAGAGGAAACCAACTCCAGCTCACTCCTCACCCGCTGGCGGACCGTCTTCCACGCCCCCGTGTCCCCGCGGAGAGGGGGAGGGCGGTGGTCGAGTGCACGTTAAGTGGCCGGTTTCAGGGTAAAGTAAACACGTCCACAATTTCCCGTCTCAAAGGGCAGCTCCTGCTTTCTTCCTAAAAAACCATCCGCGGGTCACAATGGGACCTCTGTGTGTCCCGACGGCTCTCGGTGGCCGCGGATGCCCCGAGCCCCGAGCCCGCACGGCGGGGCTGGCCCCCCGACCGGGGAAAACGGCTTTATTTTGGCCAGAGCCGGGCCGGAAACGCCCCCGCAGCCGCGCCCCGGCCCCGCTGGCCGCCCCGCCGCACAGGGGCCGAGCGGGGAGCGGGGAGCGGGGAGCGGGGAGCGGGGAGCGGGGAGCGGGGAGCGGGGAGCGGGGAGCGGGGAGCGGGGAGCGGGGAGCGGGGAGCGGGGAGCGGGGAGCGGGGAGCGGGGAGCGGGGAGCGGGGAGCGGGGCCGCCCCTCCCCCGTCGGGCGGAAACGTCTCGCGTTTGAAAGATGCCGCCGCCGCCCCCCGCCCGCCCTCCCAGCCACAAAGGGCCGACCCCGTCCCGCCACAGCCCTCCTCCCCCAGGTCCTCCATGGCCGCGGCGGGCGCCCCCTGCCCGTCCCCCTCTCTTGGCGCCCGCGACGCCTGCTCACCCGCGCGCGTTCCTCGGTCGCGACGGCGGGGACCCGGTGTGGCCGGCGGCTCCGAGGTCCCTGGGCCCCTAGGGCGCGGCGGGGCGGGGGCGTGGTCCCCCGGGGCCCGGGTCTGGGGTCTGGCCTTGGCCTCCGGCCCAGGAAGGCTGGAGCCGCCGCCTCCTCTGCCCCCCGGCTCCCTCACGAGCCCCCCTCGGCCGGCCCGTGCCGCGCGGGAACCCGCGTCCTCTGCGGCCGCCGCCGCGCGCTCCTGGGGCCCGACCGCCGCCAGGCTCCTCCCCCGGGAGCCGCGCCGCCCGCCCGCCGGCCCGCCCGCCTCGTCTGCCGGGGCCGCCAGACGCCCGCCGCGCCGCCCGCCCCGCCGCGCTCTCACCCTCGCGGCCCCGTCGCCGCCCGGGAACGCGCGGGCCGGAAACTCGCCGGGGTTTCCTCTTCGCAGCGCCAGCGGCTCGGGCGACGGTTTCGCAGTTTCCCGGGTTCCCAGGCCCCCACCCCCGCCCCGCCCGGCCCCGCTCCCCCTCCCGCTCCCCTGCGCTGGATCCTACCGGAAAGCCAAAACAAGCCGAGCCGCGCAGGCGCGAAGAGGGAAGCGGAAACAGCAGGAAGGGCGGGGGCGGCGTGCGCAGACCGGGAAGCGCCGGGAAGGGGTTTCCCGGGAAAGGTCAGCGGAGGGCGCGTGCGCGGCGGGGGTTTGCGGCGTCCGCCTTTCCCCCTCCCCCGGAAGCGCGGGGCGGGGTGCGACTGGGGTTCCGGCGGCGGCGGGCGCCTTGAGGTTCCTTGGTGGAAGGAGAGGCCCGGGGGCTTTGCTGCTAGAAAATCCGGGGAGCGAGGCGGCGAGGTTTACACCCTGGGCCGTTTTCAGACTCCTGGGAATAGAGATCTGCGGGAGGGGTCTGGGGTTGGGAATATGGGAATCTGCGGGATGGGTCTGGGATTGGGAATATGGGAATCTGCGGGATGGGTCTGGGATTGGGAATATGGGAATCTGCGGGATGGGTCGGGGATTGGGAATATGGGGATCTGCGGGATGGGTCTGGGATTGGGAATATGGGGATCTGCGGGATGGGTCTGGGGTTGGGAATAGAGAGATCTGCGGGATGGGTCTGGGGTTGGGAATATGGGAATCTGCGGGATGGGTCTGGGATTGGGAATATGGGAATCTGCGTGATGGGTCTGGGGTTGGGAATAGAGAGATCTGCGGGATGGGTCTGGGGTTGGGAATATGGGAATCTGCGGGATGGGTCGGGGATTGGGGATATGGGGATCTGCGGGATGGGTCTGGGATTGGGAATATGGGGATCTGCGGGATGGGTCTGGGGTTGGGAATATGGGAATCTGCGGGATGGGTCTGGGATTGGGAATATGGGAATCTGCGTGATGGGTCTGGGGTTGGGAATAGAGAGATCTGCGGGATGGGTCTGGGGTTGGGAATATGGGAATCTGCGGGATGGGTCTGGGATTGGGAATATGGGGATCTGCGGGATGGGTCTGGGATTGGGAATATGGGGATCTGCGGGATGGGTCTGGGGTTGGGAATAGAGAGATCTGCGGGATGGGTCTGGGGTTGGGAATATGGGAATCTGCGGGATGGGTCTGGGATTGGGAATATGGGAATCTGCGGGATGGGTCTGGGGTTGGGAATAGAGAGATCTGCGGGATGGGTCTGGGGTTGGGAATATGGGGATCTGCGGGATGGGTCTGGGGTTGGGAATATGGGGATCTGCGGGATGGGCCTGGGATTGGGAATATGGGAATCTGCGGGATGGGCCTGGGATTGGGAATATGGGAATCTGCGGGATGGGCCTGGGATTGGGAATATGGGAATCTGCGGGATGGGCCTGGGATTGGGAATATGGGAATCTGCGGGATGGGTCTGGGATTGGGAATATGGGAATCTGCGGGATGGGCCTGGGATTGGGAATATGGGAATCTGCGGGATGGGCCTGGGATTGGGAATATGGGAATCTGCGGGATGGGCCTGGGATTGGGAATATGGGAATCTGCGGGATGGGCCTGGGATTGGGAATATGGGAATCTGCGGGATGGGCCTGGGATTGGGAATATGGGAATCTGCGGGATGGGCCTGGGATTGGGAATATGGGAATCTGCGGGATGGGCCTGGGATTGGGAATATGGGAATCTGCGGGATGGGTCTGGGATTGGGAATATGGGAATCTGCGGGATGGGTCTGGGATTGGGAATATGGGAATCTGCGGGATGGGCCTGGGATTGGGAATATGGGAATCTGCGGGATGGGCCTGGGATTGGGAATATGGGAATCTGCGGGATGGGCCTGGGATTGGGAATATGGGAATCTGCGGGATGGGCCTGGGATTGGGAATATGGGAATCTGCGGGATGGGTCTGGGATTGGGAATATGGGAATCTGCGGGATGGGCCTGGGATTGGGAATATGGGAATCTGCGGGATGGGCCTGGGATTGGGAATATGGGAATCTGCGGGATGGGCCTGGGATTGGGAATATGGGAATCTGCGGGATGGGCCTGGGATTGGGAATATGGGAATCTGCGGGATGGGCCTGGGATTGGGAATATGGGAATCTGCGGGATGGGCCTGGGATTGGGAATATGGGAATCTGCGGGATGGGTCTGGGATTGGGAATATGGGAATCTGCGGGATGGGTTGGGGAATGAGAACCCTACAACACCAGACTGGGAAACTTGATGGGAGGCCTGGTGGCTGCTCAGTGCACATTGTCTCTTCAACCCCTTTTCCCCAAAACATGCCCTCGGATTCCAAGAGCGCGTTCATTTTCCAATCCCATCCAGAACCGGTCCGTGCCCTGGTCTCAGACCGAGGTCCTGCCCTGAGCGGTCCAGGGAGGGAGCCATCAGGTGCGGAGGGGAGTCTGCACGTGAAGCTTCCAGACGGTTTTGTGCCGCAATGCGGACTGCTGCCGCCCGCTCTCCATCCCCAGCAAGTTCAAAGGAGCACCCTCAGCTTTGCAAAGCCAAGCCTGGGTAGCAGCCGAAGGCAGAGGCCCACACCGGTTTGATTAACTTGGCACCCTGTGTTCTCACACTGGATGAAAGTTATTTATGGATCTGAAATTGTCAGGAATGCCCACACAGCCGCCCACCTACAAACTTCAAAACTTCACTCCTGGCACAAGCACTAGCTTCGGAACCTACAGGACTAATTATCCCCTGAAAGCACACACTATTTTCTTGGAGAGCCTCCTCCTGCAGGGTATGCTAGATCTGTGGTCACCAAACTGCGGCTCCCAAGCCACTTGCGGCTCTTTGGCCCCTTGAGTATGGCTCTTCCACAAAATACCACGGCCTGGGCGAATCTATTTTGAAGAAGTGGCATTAGAAGAAGTTTAAGTTTAAAAATTTTGGCTCAAAAGAAATTTCATTCGTTGGTACTGTTGATATTTGGCTCTGTTGACTAATGAGTTAGTCGACCTGAATGCACACCCAATTGTGAGCATTTGGGACTTTCCAGTAGGATTTAGAAACTAGATTTATTCAACACATCTTCATTGAGTGCCCAATATGCTGTCACTCTGCTTAGTCTGATTAAAAGTGTGTTATATTAAACAACAAAAAACCCATGCAAAATATTCAGCCATTTAACAAATATTTGAGAACCTGCTTGTGCCAAACTAGACCCTGGAGATGCAAAGTCTAAATAGGAAGGTGGGCCTAAATTGCATCCTTTAGTGGTTGAGCCTCGACCTATGAACCAGAAGGTCAGGGTTTGATTCCCAGTCTGGGCACAGGCCTGGGTTGCGGGTTCGATCCCCAATGTGGGATGCGCAGGAGGCAGCCCATCAGTGATTCCCTTACATCATTGATGTTTCAGTCTCTCCACTCTTCCTCTCTGAAATCAATAAAAATATATTTAAAAATAAATAGGAAGGTAAAAAAAAAAAAAAAACACTCAGTGGCTATGGTAAGAGTGTGTTGCATCCAGTAGAAGAGGCATTTAAGATTTTTAAGAATATCTTGATAAGATTTTAGAAATTCTGAAGCATGGTGGATTTCTGATTGGGACACTAGTTAGGAGACCATTAAAATAGTCCAGAGGAGATGGGAGAGCCTAATCTCATTTAGTGAAGATTGTGAAGGATGGGTCAGAAACTAGTTAGATATAATACACAAGATGAGGGGAAATAGAGTGACTACATAGTAAGGTCAGTAAAACTAACTGTGAAGATTGAAGAGAAAGAGAGGCTGAAACCGGTTTGGCTCAGTGGATAGAGCGTCGGCCTATGGACTGAAGGGTCCCAGGTTTGATTTCGGTCAAGGGCATGTTACCTTGGTTGGGGGCACATCCCCAGTAAGAGGTGTGCAGGAGGCAGCTGATCAATGTTTCTATGTCTCTTCCTCTCTGTAAAATGTCAATAAAATATATTTTTTAAAAGAGAAAGAGAGGACTACAAAGGTGGCTTAATAACTAGTTAGAAACGCATTTGGCTGCAAGTCAAAAAACACAAAACTCCATTACAATGGCTTAAACAAATAAGGGTCTATTTGGTCATGTAACCAATCCATAGATAGGCAGTTACTCTTTTTGATTCAACAGCTTAAGAATAGAGCCACAATTTCTATGATTCTCTTGACATTTCCCTCATGGTTGCAAGATGGATGTAGCAGTTTTAGTGTTCACACTGGAAGATGGAGAAAGGAATGGCTTCTTTTTTTTTCTTTCAGGAAAATAATATTTTTCACATTAATTTCAACTAATTTTAGATAATCTTATGCAAATTGCTCTAGGGAACAGAAAAAGAAAGGCAAGTTATTTAATTGATTATCTGAGGCCAACTGATTATATGAACCCAAGAAAAGACAATATGGATACTGAAAATTATAAAGCAATTCCATTAATAGTCTCAGATTTCAAAATCCTAAATGAAATACCAGCAAGCGGAACCCTGCAATGTATGTTAAAGCATATCAATCCTGAGTTGAGTATCTCAAGAATATAAGGATTGCTTAATGAGAAAAATCTATTAAGGAATCTGCTTAATTATAAGGAAGATGGAAAAAATATATGTAATTGTTGAGTTCTAACAAATGGTTTTCCTGCATCCACACGACCTGGCGCGAGAGCCTCTTTGCCCTGGCTGGCGTGGCTCAGTGGTCGGGCCTGAGCCGAAGAGGTCATGGTTCGATTCCCCATGAGGGCACATGCCCGGGTTGCTGGCTCTGCCCCCAGTAGGGGGTCTGTGGGAGGCAGCTGATGAATGATTCTCATTACTGATGTAGTTCCCCTCTTTCGTCTCTGAAATCAATAAAAAATATTATTTTTATAAAAAGAGCCTCCTTAAATTGTGTGCCCTAGGCGCCGTACCTCACCATACAGCCAGGAAGAGGAATATCTCAGGAGCTGATCAAAGGGAGAAAAAGTAATGCAGGTCTTCTACATGAGAGTCGGAGCGAGCAGAGTGGGTTGTGGTCAGAGAATGGAGTTTGGAAGCGTGCAGTTTCAGAGTTGGAGCCGTTGTAAATTATAGCACGGTCCACCAGGTGGCCAGGGTAGTGGTTTGCTGAAGATCTGTGGGAGCGAAGAAGGTCTTGGATGCTGAGGAAGGAGAATATCCCAAAAGGTGGGGTTTTGCATGAGTCGCTACCTCCTTCAGATTGCAGTCATTTACGGGATCCCCGGCCTTCAATGAATGCGCCAGAGTGTCCAGCAAGGTGAGAGATAGAAACATCACAAGATGTTTGTGTTCACAATTTTATAATGTTTTTCTTAAGGAGAGTCCCCTAAGCTTTCTGATACTCAGTCCTCATAAAACTTCCATCTGCCACAAGCTAGGGGCCATGCCCCAGCCGGGAAGTGCATGGAGAGGGGGAGAAGGAAGAGCCCCCGTGAGGGCAGCTGTCCTTGGGAGAGTCCTCAGGAGGGAGCCAAGTTCAAGGGCTGTGCAGTGACTAGGATGAGGGATCTGGGGGCTCCTGTGTAGCCAAACAGGGCTGCTGGGCGATACAGCTGAGAGGCTTGGCAGGTAGATCTGCAGGGATCGGGAGTGGAATGACAATGCCTCTGAAATACCAGCGGACTGGGGTTGGGGCTGGGGCAGTGCTGAAAGCTGTCAAGGGTGGAACAGAATGCTCTACCCTGTAGATTCCAACTGGTCTCTTATTTCTATAGATAATAGAGATAGAGATAGATATAGATAGATATATGTATATCTATATCTCTATATCTATTTCTACATATATATATATTTCAAAGAGAAGGAAGAGAGAGTTAGAAACACCAATGATGAAAGAACCATTGATTGGCTGCCTCCTGCACACACACACACACACACACACACACAACCACTGGGAATTGAGCCTGCAACCCAGCATGTGCCCTTGACCGGAATCAAGTCGGGACCTTCAATCCACAGGCCGATGTGCTATCTACTGAACCAAACTGGCTGGGACAGTGGTTGGCAAACCGTGGCTCGCTAGCCACATTCGGCTCTTTGGCCCCTTGAATGTGGCTCTTCCACAAAATACCACGGCCTGGGCAAGTCTATTTTGAAGCAGTGGCATTAGAAGAAGTTTAAGTTTAAAAAACTTGGCTCTCAAAGGAAATTTCAATCATTGTCCTGTTGGTATTTGGCTCTGTGGACTAATGAGTTTGCCAACCACTGGGCTAGGGCTCCAACTTACCTCTTAGGTAAGGTTTTGTGTGTGCTGCATGTGTGCGGCATTTTATGTGTGTGTGTGTGTGGGGGGGGTGGTATCTGAGGTTAGATGGTGGCTGCTATTTTGGTGGTGAGGTCCAGTTAGTGAACGGTGTGTTCTCTGCTCAGAATTCCAAATGGGTATTATCACCATCATCTCTATTTTAAGACGGAGGACACCTGAGGTTCAAGGAGGTTAAGTCATCTGCTCAGATACTTGACGTTCCAGTCCTACTGGTTGGAAGGGGGAGTGGGCTGAGATCTTTGAATTCTCAGGCCCAGGGCCTTTTCTAGTGCGTGGGTGGTCAGCGTCACCCATGTTTTGACAATTTGACAGCCCTTGTCTCTCGTTAAAGAAGACTGATTTCGACTTTCCCCTCAGCTGATGCACTGATTTCACATTGAGATGTTAGACACAGGTGTAAAGACAGCCTGTGTGTTCACACCTTGAGCCTCACCTTTACCATCTTGGTCAAGTAATAAACACACCAAGGATGCTCAGCCTCACTGGTGGTTCTTCATTCATTCATTCGCTCCACAGATATCTGAATCCCTACAATTGTAGCTCTAAGGGATCAGCGGGGAAGAAAAACAAAATTATAATTCCTAGGGAGCCTATATTTTGCAATGATATGCCATTTATAACTATCATATTGGGGGGGTTAATAAGTCTGACAATATCTAGGGTTAAAGAGGAAGTTGGTGACATCCATAATGTGCTGCAGCTGATGTGAGTGGGGATCTGTCAGAACGGATACCTACTCTAGCGCTGAAGGGTTTGGAGCCCCACTGTTCCACTCATGCGCCTTCACTTGCTGAATCCTGGGATATCCAGGGAGGAACTGGGGGCCGTTCGTTAGCAACCCCATGGTGTGCCATACAGGTGCATATTGCCTGAATGTTCTGACTGGCTGCGGGGTACAACATGTCTACCATATTTTCTATCTGGGTTTCAGAAAAGGAAGTTTGTGCCTAAACCGGTTTGGCTCAGTGGATAGAACGTCGGCCTGTGGACTGAAAGGTCCTGGATTCGATTCCGGTCAAGGGCATGTACCTTGGTTGCGGGCACATCCCCAGTAGGTGGTGTGCCAGAGGCAGCTGATCGATGTTTCTCTCTCATCGATGTTTCTAACTCTCTATCCCTCTCCCTTCCTCTCTGTGAAAAATCAATAAAATATAAAAAACAAAAAAATAAAAATGGAAGTTTGTGTTTTCCATGTTCAGTGGTGCTCAGTGAATATCTGGCTTCTTCGTATCTCAGCCCCCATTGCCCACTACACTCAACCACAAACCTATGTTCCCCACGTGGTTATCATCAGGCACAGCTCCGGCACTATAGTGGTTATGGGGAACATGAAAACGACAGAGACTCAAACCGAACTCGCACAGGCTGAGAACTTGAGTGGAAAACAAGACTGATGCTTAGAAGGCAACAGCCATGACACAGGTGACCAGTATCTCTGCTACTAATACTGACAACATTCCTGCAGAAACAGATGAGCTTTATCTTCCGTTGCCCACAAGAGGGAGCTACATGGTAAGAGCTCTTGAAAGGAGGTATGGACATTGATGAGGGCGGAGGAGGGCAAAGGATCCCATGTAATACGGTTCTGGTTCTGGGAAGCTTTAAAAACAAAACAAAACTGTGGTGGTGTGACCTGGTTTGTGGTAAAGCCATGCCAGACAACATGGTTGCAGCCCCATGGGAACTGAAGCAAAGCCAAGACCTTCAGCTTTAGCCCAGAGACGAAAAAGATATTGGTAATGATTCTCTGTGTAAGGAATCTTGAGTCTGTTATACAACTCGTTTAAGGGAATGTATTAATCTATTGTTATCTCATAGGAAACCAATTTCTGAGTTCCAGCTACAAAGAACAGCAAAATATTGCAAGGGCCTGATCTTCAGCTTAGAACATTGATATCTCTCTTGATTTGAACTAATAAAGCTGTGATACCAACAACTACATTAAGTACGTGTCACATTATAAAGCCTTTGGAATAAGTTGTAAAACGGCAAATAAACTGGATTGCATATGGTTTTGTGAATCAGACACATTTTCTCCCCTTCCCCAAGTGGCCACATCACTGATACCACCACCAATAGGGTTGGGTCATTTGCTTATGCTTCTACCATGTATGCTGTGTTATAATATCCAGGGACCTTTAGACGAGGAGAACATGACGGTGGAGTTGAGGACAGAAGAAATAGACGAGGGCATCTCCACGAACACGTCCTTCCCTGGGAATAGAGAGGATGCCTTGTTCGTGTTTATGGATGGAGCCGCCAGGCACATTGTAGGTCCCTGATAATAACCCGGATAGATGGGCCCAAGGGTTGGTTCTGGTACCATACGGTCTTCCAACCAGTGTACATTCCTCGAGACAAAGGAAGAGGAAGCAAACAAAAGTTTATATTCAGAACCTGGGACCTGGATGGTCCATTTGTGGAACCAATCTTCTCCCAATAAATCTTCCAGGTTAAGTCTGATGAGGGGCCAGAACGTTCCTATGTGATTTACATGTAATTCTGTCCCAGAGTTGTTTGAAAGAACAGGACAGGCGTGGGAGAGCATGGGGTGCCTTGCAGAAGGGATATTTGGGTGATAATCTGGACAGTATGGCAGTACCTACAGGTGGGCCCGCCAGTATTGCCTCTTAAGTTACCCCATGACGAAAACATCTTCTTTTTATTTTTAATATTTTTATAGATTTTTTACAGAGAGGAAATGCTGGAAGGCAATCATTGTTTTAATAATAGAGAGCTGTGGACAGGGAGTCTGGAGGGCTGGTCAACCTTGACTGCTCTGAGGGGTTGGAGCTTTTTCCTGGGATGTTGGTCCTTGAAGCAGCCCCACCTGTGAGTCCTAAGAAGATCCACTGATTGGCTTTTACTGGTGTTTCTGGCCTGGGGGATATGGCTGTATCTTATGATTTTAATCTTTTTTTTTTAATATATTTTTTTATTTTTTATTTTTTACAGAGCAGAAGGGAGGGATAGAAAGTCAGAAACATCGATGAGAGAGACATCGATCAGCTGCCTCCTGCACACCCCCTACTGGGGATGTGCCCGCAGCCAAGGTACATGCCCTTGCCGGAATCGAACCCGGGACCCTTCAGTCCACAGTCTGACGCTCTATCCACTGAGCCAAACCGGTCTCGGCTGATTTTAATCTTAATAAAAGGAGTGGTGAAGCCAGAGCGAGTGGAAGTTCTGCCACTAGAGCTGAACTACCGCCTGGCCCCCATTTTCCAAATTAATATTTTCCTGAGTCTCTTTATTCATTTGTATGCGGCCTCCTCCAGAAACCCGAACCCTGAACCGGGAGACCCTGAATCGCAAGGGACGTGAAAAGGGGTTCCCACAAGGAAAGGAGAGGGATAGAGAGCTAGAAACATCGATCAGCTGCCTCCTGCACACCCCCCACTGGGGACGTGCCCACAACCAAGGTACATGCCCTTGACTGGAACTGAACCCGGGACCCTTCAGTCCACAGGCCGACGCTCTGTCCACTGAGCCAAACCGGTTTCGGCTACGTCCTCTATTTTTAAGTGCCTCTCAAGATGGTGTAAGCAGATGATACAAAGTGATAGCAATGCATTTTTTCAGATGAGCTGCAAAAAGACAAACGAAAGGTACTGTTTGGGGATTGGTCTGAATGAGTCTGGCTTTTCCTAACACCTCCTCCAGGGTGCGGGTTCGATCCTCCGGGCAGACACCTGTGACCCATGTCGCCACCCAGGCTGGACTCTGGTTCTCCTGTTTTCACTCTCAGAGCCCATTCCAGGGCACGGCACGTGGAGTTTGCAACACCCTCAGTCTCTTCCAGGAGACCACATATTCCTTAGAGCAGGGCCCACGGCGCTATCTCCGTGGAATCGTTACAGAGCCTGACACACGGGCACTCGGGTGTTTCTGGATGAATGGCTTTGTGCCTGTTTAGGTGAACCGATTTCGCCCTGTGGTCGCCGACCCCACCATTCCAAGCCCAGCAGAACACAGCTGGGGTGGAAAGGCTGAGGAAGCGATGTCCTGGCTACAGTAACTGAAAAACTGGGAACACTTGAGTCCCGATGACCCACCGCCTTCCCTGCTTTCAAGGGAACCGGGCAGCATTCTACTGCTCGGACACCCCACCAGGAATTCCAGCAACCGGGTTCACTCCTCTATACGTTCCCATAAGAGATTAGCATGCTACTATTCTGATTTCCCGAAAGTAAGACATGCCCTGAAAATAAGACCTACTCGCTGTAATATAAGGCATCTCTCCCCCCCCCCCCAAAAAAAATAAGATCTAGGGCATCTTTGGGAGCAAAAATTAACATAAGACAGTCTTATTTTCGGGGAAACGGTATGAACGAGTTGAATCTCATCGCCTTTGGGACACGTGTGAAATAGGAGTTGTAAGCATTGTGGGGGAACTAACTCTAGGCACTTACATGGCCTTGGGGAACGATGCCAATGCCAGGATATGGAAGAGGGAGCACAGAAAGAGGGAGGCAGTGCCTTTGCACACGCCCCTGATTTGGGATCCTCTGTCTCGAAATCCAGCCCCACATGCAGGGTAAACTCCGGACAACGACCTCAGTTTGAGAACCACTGACACGCTTCTTCCAGATTGTGAGAGCACGCATTTCACATAAATGGCCTGCCTTTGGGATAAAGAACATTCCCGGCAGGAGAATTCCCTGCTGTGCTGAGCTGGGATGCTGGGGTGAGCACACATCACGGCTGCATGAACTGGCCTCGGGGTTTCCAGAAATAACAAGCTCTGGCCATTCCCATCCGGCCGACTGTGTCGCTGAGAGAAACTCTCTAAGGCCAAGTCTGGGAGGAGTTACTGAAGAGAGAGCTGGGGAGGGCGCCAGCCTGGCCTGCCTCGGTTACTCTGTCCAAGAGATGCGGAAATCCAGCCCCCAGGGGAATGGTGGGATCCAGGGACCCCAAGGGATGACAGTAGCACCTGAAGCTGGAGAGGGAGGGACACTTGTGCCTGAGCAAGATGTGGCTCCACCTCGCCTCATAAAGAACAGACGCCCTCCCCTGGCTGCAGACACCACCCCAGACTGCGGCCTCAGCTGCACACGGTCAAAGCTGGAAGTTCCCAGGGCTGTGCTCAGCCAACAGGACCCCAGGGAATTCTTGGATGTGGGTGCTTGACCCAGTATAGTCATCCCTAAGTCCTTATACTTTCTCTGAATCAATTGTTCTGGGCATAATCATAATCATGGGGTTATGGCAATAAGATGTAAGCAAGTTAAGTATAGGATTTTCATTGTTATTACAGAACACCCAATTACCCCCCAAAAACTCAACCAATCGTGCCAGGAAGTTTATGAACACAGGCTTTTGTGAGCAGCGAGGCCCAACATACCTTACACTGTTGAGTAAAAAAATAAAAATGAAAACAAATGTGGATGGTATGATAGCATTTATGTTAAAAAAAAAAAAATGCCCTGACCGGTTTGGCTCAGTGGCTAGAGCGTCGGCCTGCGGACTGAAGGGTCCCAGGTTCGATTCCGGTCAAGGGCATGTACCTTGGTTTCAGGCACATCCCCAGTAGGAGGTGTGCAGGAAGCAGCTGATCCATGTTTCTCTCTCATTGATGTTTCTAACTCTCTATCCCTCTCCCTTCCTCCCTGTAAAAAATCAGTAAAATATATTAAAACCAAACAAATGAAAGAAAACCCACATTTACTTAGGATTCATAATTAAACCTTATGTACCTTTGAAATTTGGAACACATGCAAGTATTGTTCAGAAATAAAATATTAATGAATACATTTGAAAAATAAATAAAGAGCTTTTATTGTCTTCAACAACAGACAAGCGTCAAGCCTGCCGTCTGGGAACTCGGCGGCCTCGCTGTGGAGGTGGCAGCCAGGAGGGTCCCCCGAGGCTCTGTGTCCGGCCACCCGACTGTCTAGGCGGCGCAGGCCAGTGACCGGCAGCAGCGCCCGCTGAGCTGGCACCGGGGGGGGGGGGGGGGGGGGGGGGGGACACAGTCCCTCCCGGGGCCCCGGCTTCCCCGGAAGGGGGAGAGAAGTCACGCGGTGACACCGGGCGTGCTCCCTGGTGCCCCTCCCCGACGCCAGGCCTCGGTCCGGCCACAGTGAGACTCGGAGCCGAGACCACGACCAGCCGAGCGGCCGTCAGTCCGAGGCCGAGCTCTCGCTGGACTTGGAAGACTTGTGCTTTCGCCTCTTCTTCCTCTTCTTCTCTTTCTTCTTCTTCTTCTGCTTTTCCTTCTTCTTCCTCTTCTTGTGCCTCTCCTCGCTCCCCGCGGAGCTGGAGCTGCTGTCGGTGTCGGAGGTGGAGTCCTCCAGCAACTGCTTCAGCTGCTGGATTCTGAGCAGAGGGGGCGGGTCAGAGAGCCAGAGACCGTACAGCGTGGAAGAATTCTTTTAAACATAAGATTTGTACTTGTTTTTTACTGTTGCATGTTTCCATTCCTGTCCACATCCATGCTGTTACATCCACACCTATTTACCAGTGTACAGTCGTTCTGTGTCCTTTCCATTGTCCTAAATATTCCCGCATGTTTCCTTTCTAAATTTTTATTATTTTTTTTGATAGTACGTTCATTAAAGCTGGGGACAGTGAAACAGGATGGGACTAGGAGAGAAGTAACAGGAGAACCTCACTAGGAAGTCAGAGAAAAGGGGCCTTGGGGACCCCTTTCATCAGGGGGTTAGCCAGGGGTGCGCTGTCCCTCCCCCCTGCTCCCCTGGTTGCAAGTCTCGTGGGGTCCCTTAGGGTTTAGGAGAAATAAAATTCACTTACAAAGGAGATTTCAGAGCACATGCCCCAAGGAGGTGTGCCTGTGTATTGCTATAGTCCCTCCCATTATAACTTCAACTTCTAAGAGATACAGCCTTTCCTAAATCACCCCCCAACTGCCCAAGTTCATACTAGCCGATCTACCCTCCCAACAATTATAACTCGCCGAAACCGGTTTGGCTCAGTGGATAGAACGTCAGACTGTGGACTGAAAGGTCCCAGGTTCGATTTCGGTCAAGGGCATGGACCTTGGCTGCGGGCACATCCCCAGTAGGGGGTGTGCAAGGGCAGCTGATCGATGTTTCTGACTTTCTATCCCTCTCCCTTTACAGAGAGGGAGGGAGAGGGAAACATTTTATTGTTTCTCAATAAAATATATTAAAAAAACAAACAAAAAACCAATTATAACTTAAGACCACAAATTTGAAAACATAAAAACCTCCTGTTTTTCCACTGTCTCTATTCATGTTTAACAACAGCTCAGATCCCTGAAGACACAGGAGAAGGTAAACTAAATCATACGAAAGAGAAGCCATCACACAGTAGGACCGCACACCACCCCGAGGGCTGCCGACATCACCCATCCCTGCTGGAGCGGGTGGGGCCACGCCCACTGCACTGAGCTAACCCGAGCGGGCAGGCCACCTGCTCACTGCTGGGACACCGGCCTTTCCAGAGACTGCTCCTGACCTCAAGCCCTGCACAGCTAAAGCCCCGCCTCTGTTCGCCCCTCCTCTAACAGCAACAGCCGACTCCAACTTAACCCCGCTGAACACTGTGAGAGGGTTCTGTCACCATCGGGACAAGCTCACCTTATGTCCTTCTCGTGTCTCTTATTCTCTCGGATGATGTCATACATGGGGTCTTCGTGTGCCTTGAGGGTTAGAGAAGGTTAACGTTGGGTAAGACTTCGTGAGACATTAAATAAATATTAAATCTCTCTGTTACTAAAACCAGTTGATTTTTTTCCCAGTTTGGTAGTTTTTTGTTTTTTTTTTTTAACATGTTCTAATTCTTCCTGGGGTCACCATCACTGACTTCCAACTCATTGATGCTGTGGAAAGGATATTTTCCAATTAGAAAAACACAGGATTGAAAATAAAATAATGTTTTAAAAAGAAAAAAAAAGATTTAAAATATAGGATTGAAAAAAACATATATCCTATATAATTTAAATATCTTTTATAAGTAAATAAACTCTGGCAGAATCCCAAACTACTTTACAAGGGAGAAATATTGAGGTGATTCTCTTTGGTCTATGGGTATAGATGACTAAGAGGTAGGATTTTTTTTTTAAAAAAGTGAATTATAAGCGAGGACGTCTTTTCATGCACCGAGCCTCTAGTTTCTAATAAATGTAAGTTCACGCGGGAGGGTTCTACTTACTACTCTGAACTGCTCGAGCTTCTGGTTGCCTCTGATAAAGAAAGGGCACTCTTTGTCGCCCGTGCGGTGCCCGTACCGTTTACAGCGCCAGCCTGGGAACGAAGGGAGGAGGAAATATTCCCGTCAGTCACACAGTTTCCCTTCATGGGGATCATCAGCGGGCCACACTGAGCTTCTTCTCCGTTAGACTCCAACCGAAAAGCACCTGCCATCAGTGAGTGAACCATGAGGAGTTTAGAACACTGGCGGCGGGGGAGGTGGCCGGAGCTGCACAGCGGGGGCCCCTCCAGAAAGACTGACACGGGACTGAATTTCAGAGGTCTTACTGGCGAGCTGCAGACAGATGGAAGCTGAAAGACCACTGTTCTAGGTATCACTACAACCAGTAAAAGAAAAAGAGGAAAAAAGAATGAAAGTATGTATAGTTTACACGTCTGGACCAAGTTCAGGTTTTGTGGGGCCTGGAGGCAGGGGGCGCTTGAGGAAAAAAAAAAAATCCTCCCTTGGCAAGTTGTACCAAAGGGTCTGACCATGTCAGCACATCATGGGATCCCCGCAGGCCCCCGAAAGGCACAACTGAGGTTCCCTGGAGCGCCAACTTCCATTTCTTCCTGGTGGAACTGGCGCTGGCCCCAACCCAAACACACTTACAGCGCAGACAGCTATGACATGGTAAGTGAAATGCAACACACACCCTCATCAAACAGAGTAGTAATTTTCACACTTAAACAACATTAAAAGGGAAAAAAAGAAAAAGACTCTAGGCCCTGCAGGACAGCTCAGTTGGGGAGAGCACCGTCCTCAGGCCTTGCTGAGGTTGCAGACTCAGGCCCTGGGCAGAGCACAACAAGCAACCAGTGAATGCGGAAATAAGCGGAACAATAAAATCTACCTTTCTACCTCTCAAATCAACTAAAAAAAAAAAAAAAGAAAAGCTGTAGACTTCTGGGTACAGATGACGGAGTGAACACATTCATCTGCTTTCATTCCCTTCCTAAAAACTCATCCAGCCCTGACCGGTTTGGCTCAGTGGCTAGGGCATCAGCCTGGGGACTGCAAGGTCCTGGGTTCGATTCCGGTCAAGGGCATGTACCATGGCTGTGGGCACATCCCCAGTGGGAGGCGTGTAGGAGGCAGCTGATGGATGTTTCTCTCTCATCGGTGTTTCTGACTCTCTATCCCTCTCCCTTCCTCTCTGTAAAAAATCAATAAAATAGATATTTTAAAAAACACAACAAACAAACAAAAAAAACAAAGAGCAGTGGGCATTCGAGAAGAACAGCAGGATTTGCCGGCATTTTACCTGGGCCTCTCGAACCTTCTCTAAGTCTTGAACGCAAGCAGCCTACCAGCCGGCAGCTGGGAAAAGCAGCCGCCTCGCGCCCCCTGAAGCGGGAAGCCTGGGGTCTGGAAAGCCCAGCCTCAGTTGAACACCCACATGGATCTTCTGACTCCCCCAAACTTAAAACTGTCATTACTGGCCTGGCTGGTTTGGCATCGCCTACGGGCTGAAGGGTCCCAGGTTTGATTCCGATAAGGGCACTGGCTGGGTTGTGGGCTCGATCTCCAATGGGAGGCAACCGGCCAGTTATTCCCTCTCGTCATTGACGTTTCTCTCTCTCCCCCTCTCCCTTCCTCTCTGAAACCAATACAAAAATATTAAAAACAAAAAGCCTACTGTTCACGGGGAGCCTTCCTGATAACACACATATTTTGTATGCGATGTGTGTTCTGTACTGAATTCTTAAAGTAAGCTGGAGAAGAGAAAACGTTATTAAGAAAATCATAACAGAAGATACGTTTACAATACTTAGTGGAAGAAAAATCCATGTGTAAGTGGAGCTACGTAGTTCAAACCTATAATGGGGTTCCACTTACTACTCTGAACTGTTCTAAATTGTTTTGTTTGTTTCACTTTGTGAATCCTCACCTGGGGATCTTTTCCCATTGATTTTTAGAAGGAGTGGAAGCAAAAGGGAAAGACAGAACTACATCAGTGCGAGAGAAACACACCCATTGGCTGCGTCCTGCACACGCCCTGTCCCGGGCCCGGGGAAGGGGAGGAGCCTGCAAGCAATGTGTGTGCCCTTGACCGGAATCGAACCCAGGACCCTTTGGTCTGCAGGCCCACGCTCTATCCACTGAGCCACACAAGCTAGGGTTGAACTTTTCTAAATGTTTAAAAACTTGTGGTAAAGATACAGGCAGACCTTGGAGATGTTACGGGTTTGGCTCCAGACCAGAACAATAAAGTACGTATTGCAATAGGACGAGTCGGAATGTTGTTGCTGGTGGAGTGTCTTGCCTTCAGTGGGTAAACAATGCGACACTTGGGAAATGCAATGAAGTGAGGTTGGCCCATATACATAGCATCGACCATCACCCTCTCCCTCTCCCTGACTCTTTCCTTTGTAAAACTGAAACGCTGTATTCTCATTTAACAACTCCCCATTCCTGTCCCCCCGCCACCCCGGTGAACGGCAGCAACCTCTCTCCTATCTTCTGTCTCCAGGAACGGGATGACCCTAGGAACCTCACATCAGTGAAATCATACAGTGATTTTTTTTTCCTTTTTTGCAGCATCCTTAGGTTTTCTACATATAACATCAGGAAAATGGACTTTGAACCCAGACTTCTACACCCTGGCAAATGAAAAGTATCTCATCCGCCGGTAAATAAAGATGTTTCCAGGAAATAAAGGCCTTGGAAATGTTATCTCCTATAAGCCCATGTCAAAGGAAGCTGTGGGCGGGTGCACTCCGCCATGACAAGAGAACAGAACGACCAAGAGGATGACTCAACACCCAGGACCCGGGAGCCCCAGCACAGGAAGGGGCAGAGCCAGCTGCAGAGTGCCGGTGGCTCGGGTCAGCTCAGGCCGCCATAACCAGACGCAGGCGCTGTTTGCCCGCAGGCCTGGGGCCGGGCAGCCCGTGATCTGGGAGCCAGCAGGGGCGGCATCTGATGAGTGTGCTCTCCCGGCTGCCGGCAGCTGTGTCCTCACGCAGTGGGGAGGGAGAACAGGCTCTCTGGTTTTCCTTCTTCTTCTTCTTTTTTTTTAAAAATATATTTTGCTGATTTTTCACAGAGAGGAAGGGAGAGGGACAGAGATTTAGAAACATCGCTGAGAGAGAATCATCGATCAGCTGCCTCCTGCACACCCCCCACTGGGGATGTGCCCACAACCAAGGTACCTGCCCTTCAGTCCGCAGGCCGATGCTTTTTCCACTGAGCCAAACCGGTTTCGGCTGGGTTTGCTTCTTTTAAAAGCAACTAAGGTCAGCTCTGGCGTGGCTCGGTGGTTGGGTACTGACCCATGAACCAAGAGGCCACTGGTTCGGTTCCTGATGAGGGCCCTTGCCTGGGTTGCTGGATCGATCCCCCGGAGGGGCTGTGCGGGGGGCAGCCCACTGATGTTTCCTCTCCCTCCCTCTCTCTCTCAAATCAATTAAAACATATATAAAAGACCAAACAGCAAATTCCTGGACATAATCCAAAATGACAAAATAATAATACTGAATGAATAAACTTCAGAATATTAAACATAAAAATCAAAAGTCTTCAGCGCCCTTTCTCCAAATGCCGCCTTGCGCCGGATGAAGGTGCTGCTGCGCTGGCGGGGAGGGGGCGCATGCTGAGCTTGCTGGTCCCACCCGCCCTCTGTGGCCTGCGGCTCCTCAGGCACCTGCGGAAGCCGTACCCCCAGCGGATGGAGGGGGCTGCCCCTCTCCCTGCAGGAACGCCGCCGGCGAGGGTCCCCAAAGGCAGCCCGTCCTGCGGAAAGGCCACGGCCCGGGGTGTCAGAGGCCCGAGCACCCCTCTGCCCCCCCAACCCCCCCCCCTGACCCGGGAGCGCTCACTGCCGGTGGGTCAGTCTGCGGAGCAGAGCCCGGGGGGGACTCTGACAGCTGAGAGGACACGTGACATGGGGGGGGGGGGGGGACACGCCTGCGACCCGGGGGTGTCCCCTGCGCGCACGGCCCGGGCGCCCGCACTCACACTGCATCACTTTGACCTCCTTCCCCAGCGGCATCCACAGCCCCTTGGTGGGCGCGTGAGCCAGGAACTCGCGGGCGTGCTCGTTGCCCGGCACGTCGGGGATGCAGTCCTCCGGCTTCGTCTCGTCTTCCTGAAAAGGGGGACCGCGTGAACAGCGCGGCCAGAAGGCCCCGGCCCCCCACCGGCCCGGCCCCCAGCCCGGCCTGGTGTCTCAGCGGGGAGCCCCCAGGGTCATCGTGAGTGGCCTCGCAGGAACAGGAGGCGACAGAGAAGGCGGAAATGAATGTGCCGGAAAGACGATGTCACAGAAACGAAGTGGCTGTTCTTGGACGGAAACTGTCCTTCCTACAGGGGTGACCTGCAAGCTCGAAATCCTACCGCAGGCTAGATTCCAAGATTAAAAAAGAAAGGTTTGCCGAGACCGGTTTGGCTCAGTGGATAGAGCGTCGGACTGCGGACTGAAGGGTCCCGGGTTCGATTCTGGTCCAGGGCATGTACCTTGGCTGTGGGCACATCCCCAGTAGGGGTGTGCAAG
The DNA here is from genome assembly GCA_027563665.1 of Antrozous pallidus. NCBI lineage: Eukaryota > Metazoa > Chordata > Mammalia > Chiroptera > Vespertilionidae > Antrozous > Antrozous pallidus. The sequence goes on from CM050521.1 coordinate 79,917,075, forward strand.
AGGCAGCTGATCGATGTCTCTCTCTCATCGATGTTTCTGACTTTCTATCCCTCTCCCTTCCGCTCTGTAAAAAAATCAATAAAATATATTAAAAAAAAAAAGTTTCGCCTCGCCCTGGGGGCTGGAGAGCTCGGCTGTTGGTGCCGTCCTGACGCCAACGTCACAGGTTCAGTCCCCGGTCGGGGCACAAACAACAATCGGCCAACGAACATCTCAACAAGTGGAACAACAGATCGCTGCTTCTCGTCCCCCACCTCTAAAACCAATACTTATTTTTTAAAGGGAAAACTCTCTGGGGAACGGGCGCAGCATAAGAATCAAACAAGGCTCCCTGGATCGATAAAATGGCACGTTTCCTGGTCACACACATGCTCTCTCCCCGACATGCACTTCACTGCTGAAAACTGCCGTCATACTTGAGACGCTTCCTCCAACCCTGTTCCCACAAATATTACATTTACAGTAAAATTTTCCTAAAATCCTTTCTATTTTTCAGATTTATTTTTACTGTTTCTATTGTACAGATGTCCCCCGTTTCCCTCCGTTTTTAAATAATATATTTTTTGCTGATTTCGGAGAGGAAGGGAGGAGGAGAGAGAGAGAAACACCAATGAGAGAGAATCATGGGAGGGCCGCGTCCCGCACGCCCCGCAGCGGGGATGGAGCCCGCAACCCGGGCCTGTGCCCGGACCGGGAATCGAACCGGGAATCGAACCGGGACCTCCTGGCTCACAGGCTGACGCTCACCCACTGGGCCACGCTGGCCGGGCTTCCTTTTAAAAAAAAAAAAAAAAAAAATTGAAAGTCTAAATCTTTAACCGGAAAAGGTTGCTTTGGCTTTTCATCACTCCTCTAAGTCTCACCGCCCCAGAGAAACAGACACTGGCCGGGGGGCTGGAGGAGGGGCTCCTGCAGGGGACTCGGGCTGCGGGAGCTCCAAGTCTCCCCAGAGCAGTGGTCGGCAAACTGCGGCTCGCGAGCCACATGCAGCTCACGAGCCGCGGTTTGCTGCTCCGTTGAGTAATGAGTTTGCCGACCACTGGGATAGGGGCTTAATCACAAGGAACAACAGCTGAGAGGACACGTGACATGGGGGGGGGGGAACAGCAGCCTGTAATTACTGGACTCGAGAGTCTAGGTCAGTGGTGGGCAAACTCATTAGTCAACAGAGCGGCAAAACACGGCGGGCGAGCCGCAGTTTGCCGACCACTACCCCGGAGCCTCCCATTCTCCGAGCTGATGACATTCGAGGATCCACTGCCAGGCGAGAGAGTGGGCACCAGGGCAGCAGAGCTTGCAGGGAGAGAAGAGGGGCGAGCTGGCTGGGGGCCGGGCACGGGCCAGCCTGGGTTTCGCAGGGAACACACACCGGCTGAGTAAATGCCAAAGGGCACAGGCGTGTGACAAAGCCCAGTGTCTGACCGGCACCTGCAGGGAGAAGGTGACCGCAAAAGGAGTCTGCGCCCTGAGGGCCTCCTGTCTACGAGAGCCGACAGGACACCCTTCACACTGACCTTGATGAGCCCAGGAGGAGGTTTCTCGTAACTGGAAAGAGAAAGAGAACAAACCGTCACCGACCGTGCTCACGGGCACACAGCGGGCAAAAAGCAGCTGTGGGCTAACCTAAAAGGGGCGTGTTTTTTAAAAAAAATATATATATATATATATTATTGATTTTTCACAGAGAGAAGAGAGAAGCATAGAGAGTTAGAAACATCGATGAGAGAGAGACATTGATCAGCTGCCTCCTGCACACCCCCCACTGGGGATGTGCCCGCAGCCAAGGTCCATGCCCTTGACCGGAATCGAACCTGGGACCCGTCAGCCCGCAGGCTGATGCTCCATCCGCTGAGCCACACCGGTTTCGGCACTCAAAGGGGTGTTTTTAATAAAAACCTAAAAGTAGGTTACGTCCAGGCACTGGCATCTGCACAGATTGGGGCAATGATACAGTTCACCCACCGCCATTCACAAGGAACACGGAGGGTACGCCTGGTGCCAGACCGAAGGGAGTCTGTGGCGCAGACTGTACATCCACAACACACCCTGTGAGCCCCGGGAGGTGCGCAGACGACACACGGCCGATCAGACTGAAGTCCAGACTCCCGGGAAAACGTGCGACTGTTGTTGCCAAAGGAAAAGAAGCGTGATGGAACCACACATTTGAAATCTGCGATCAGCGCCGAGACCGGTGTGGCTCAGTGGATAGAGCGTCGGACTGCGGACTGAAGGGTCCTGGGTTTGATTCCGGTCAGGGGCATGTACCTTGGCTGCAGGCACATCCCCAGTAGGGGGCGTGCAAGAGGCAGCTGATTGATGTTTCTCTCTCATTGATGTTTCTGACTTTCTATCCCTCTCCCTTCTGCTCTGTAAAAAAATCAATAAAATATATTTTTTAAAAAAGAAAGAAATCTGCGATTAGCAATGGCCTTGCCTCAAAAGTCCACTTCACAGCTGTTTTCTCAGTTTCAAGGACAATAAATAGTAGATCGTGTTTCCTACGGCTAAACAATCCGTGATTTTAACATAGTAAAAAAGAAAAATTCTCCAAGTTTAAAGTCACATTTGACTATGAAACAGAACAGATTTGGAAATGGGACCGTGTTCACGTATGGCTGGCTTCTGCCCCGACAGTCGAGAATCCACATGTGTCTGTGCCGTTAATTCTTAGCATTAAAAACAGTTGGTGGGCCCCGTTTGTAGCATCTGAGAAGCCAACTGTGAATTCGTTCAGACAGTAACAAACTTGCTCTGTGTAGACAGAAGAGGAATCTTCCCAACTGTGCACGGGGCGAGGAACCGTTAATGTTACAGACACAGAGCACCCACAGAAGGCCCTGGGGGGCCAGGACGGTGGGTGCCCGAAAAGCAAGGCCCCTGTCCTGCAACCACCGTCCCCCTTGAGGTGACATTCAGCCCCAGGGTCACACTGAGGACATATTAAACCTATTATGCAGCCCTAACCGGTGTGGCTCAGTGGATAGAGCGTCAGCCTGCGGACTGAAGGGTCTCGGGTTTGATTCCGGTCAAGGGCATGGACCCTGGCTGCGGGCACATCCCCAGTAGGGGGTGCGCAGGAGGCAGCTGATCGATGTTTCCCTCCCATGGATGTTTCTGACTCTCTATCCGTCTCCCTTCCGCTCTGTAAAGAAATCAATGAAATATATTTAAGAATAAATAAATAGACATAGTATGCAGAGCAGGCCAGGCCACAGCAAAGCGATGCATTTTGTGTCAAAGCTCCCAGGAGGGTCAATATAAAGCTTTGTAACCCTCTGAAGACCTTCTTTACACGACTGCCTTAGCGCCTTGAAACGGCAATTTGTTAAATAACTCAGTGAACACCAAACTTTAAGAATTGAAGCTAATTACAGAATGGGGCAGAATGACAGGAAAGAGCTGGAAGGCCAGGAATCCAGCCTCCCACCCCATGTTGCTCCTTTCCCACCCTCTCTCCTCCCTGCGGTTCCCTGGACTCTCCTGAACCCTAAGTGCGGCCAGGCTCACCTGCAAGGATGTGAATCTCTGGTCCTAATTCCTTCTGGTGAGACCTCCACCCCCAATCCTGGTAAAAGTCCTCCGGCCCAGACAGCCAGTCTGCACTCCCCTCCACTGACGGCCCCCTTCTAGGCCTCAGGGACCAGCCCCGCACCCCAGGTTTATTCTCCTCCCACCAGCGCTGCAGGACTGTGTCTCCTCTTCCATGAATAACAGACGGAAAGCTGTGATGGGCTCCTACACTGTTTTCCCGAAAGTAAGACATCCCCCGAAAATAAGACCTTCCCGATAATATTTTTATTCTTGAAACTGAAAAAGCTTGGGCCACACAAGCAGTTATAGGAAGTGGGTCTGCTAGTCTGGGATGCAGCCAGCACTCACCACACCAAAGACATGAAGAAATTTCTTCACGAAAGAAAAATAGCTCAAATAATGATTCCTGCGGGAATGACGGCCTGTCTCCAGACTCTTGATATTGCAATAAACAAGCCATTCAAGGACAATGTGCGCATGGAAATTAATGACTACATTGAAAATAGAATGGAGAGAAATCAGCGTGGAAACTTTGTGAAACCTAAACTGCAAGAGGTGGTGACTTGGGTGAAGAATTCATGGGAGAAAATCACTGTCAGTTGCGTTGCAAATGCACTAGAGCAGGCTACCTGGACAAGAAGTACTCTGCTAAACGTGAGAGATTTGGTCCACTGATTCTGAAAGAAATGGAGTCACCAGGAAATTCACCAGGAAATTCAGGGTTTGGATTGTTCTGATGAAGTTCCAGAAGATGATGACTGTCATTGAATAAATCTTACTTTGTGTTCATACCGGTAAATATCAGCATCAGTAAATGTACCATAGACTGTTGTACATGGAAATAATGGGAGTAACAAGAAATTCTTGATACTGTAGGATTCACAGTTTGTCTGGTTATGCTGGTTTGTGATGACAACTACTACCGTACTGTATACAGGCAATAAATTTCCTTTTTTTGTTGTTCAACAATAAATGTGTACCGTATTCTTCCCCATGGAAAAATAAGACATTCCCTGAAAATAAGACCTAGCGCATCTTTGGGAGCAAAAATTAATACAAGACACTGTCTTATTTTCAGGGAAACAGGACAATGGCCCTCTGACAATGCGCACTTCCCGTGCATTCATTCATTCATGCATTCATTCATTCATGCATTCATTCATTCATTTATTCAGCCTCAGATCCACAGTGCGCGCCACCTGGAGCCCCAGCCAAACCCCCACGGCGCGCGCGCGGCCAACCGCGGCTCCCGGCGGGCAGCACCCCGCCCTCCGCCCCGCCCTCCCCATCACCCCAGGGCGCCGGGCACCGACCCCCCTCCCGCCCGGGACCGGAACCGGGCCGCCGGCCCGATCGCGGGGCCCAGGACCCGCCTCCCGGCCCGGCCCGGGGCGGCGGGGACTCACAAGGACTCCAGGTGCTGGAGCTGCTGCCGCTGCTGCGCGTCGTGTCGCCGCCGCTTCTGCTCCCGGCGGCGCTGCAGCTCCTGCTCCGGCGGCTCCCGCGCCCGCCTTGCGCCCCCGGCCCCCGGGTCGCCGCGCCCCGGCCGGGACGACATCGCGGCCCGCGCGGCTCCGGCGAAGACGGCGAAGACGGCACTTCCTCCGCGGCCCGCCGGCCCGCCCGGCCCCGCAGCGCCCCCTCCCGCCGCCGCCCCGAGGCCGCCGCCGAGCCGGGTGTCCCGCCGAGGCAGCCGGTCCCCGCCTCCCTGCGGCGCGGCTCTCGGTCCCCGCTCGGAACTCGGAGCGCCGGGCTGGGCCGGTGGGGCCGGGGTCGGAGCGCGCCCCCTGGCGGCGGCCGAGGCCTGAGGGCGGCGGCGGTTGGGAGCCCTTCCCGGCCCCCCCTCCCCCACCGCTGGAATGCGCCGTCCCTGGTCGAAACCGTGTAGATTGCCTTTAGACGAGCTTGAGGGGCCGAGAAGGAAAACCTAATGCGTACTGAGTGCTTTGGGGCACTGGTCGCGAGCCAAGCCCTTAGGAAGATATGACTTAATCTTTACAAACTGGAGTTCTGTGATTATCTTTATGTGGGACCCTGATTTTTTTAAAATATATTTTATTGATTTTTTACAGAGAGGAAGGGAAAGGAATATAAAGTCAGAAACATCGATGAGAGAGAAACATCGATCAGCTGCCTCCTGCACACCCCCCACTGGGGATGTGCCCGCAGCCAAGGGACATGCCCTTGACCGGAATCAAACCCGGGACCCTTCAGTCCGAAGGCTGATGCTCTATCCACTGAGCCAAACCGGTTTCGGCTGGGACCCTGATTTTGTAGATGGGAGGAGGCCCAGGAAGTTCAGGGACATGCTCAGGGGTGCAGAACTAGTCAGTGGTGGAGCCAGGATACAGAGCGTTAGGTGCTTAACTAGATTGTACTTTATTTGTTTTTTTAATATAGTCTTATTGATTTTCTACAGAGAGGAAGGGAGAGGGATAGAGAGTTAGGAACATCAATGAGAGAGGAACATCTATCAGCTGCCTCTTGCACACCCCCCACTGGGGGGGATGTGCCCACAACCAAGGTACACGCCCTTGACTGCAATCGAACCCTGGATCTTTCAGTCCGCAGGCCGATGCTCCATCCACTGAGCCAAACCGGTTTCGGCAACTAGATTGTACTTTAAAAGTGTTACCTGATACATGAAGTTATAGTAACTGTCATGTAATGAGATAAACCAGAAAGGATGACACGCAAATTGGTGAAACATTCCATATTTTAAAAAAATAGTATAGAGGATATTTCCCTCCAGCACGGCATTTAATATAATCATTAGTCTAAAATACCTCGGGAGCTGTTTCATAGTTGTGACAGGAAGTCCGAATAGCCATACACAAGACTATGAACAGACATACAGTGTCGCACGGATGTGTGCCCCAGAACTCGGGAATCAGGTTTCCCTCTGAGGGGGGAGAATCGGTGTACGGACCAATCCAGTTGTAGATGCGAGTGACCTGGGCCAACAGTGCCTCCTCTCCTGGGAAGACTTGGCTGCTGGTGGAGACATGCCCCTAAAACTCAAGAAACCAAAAGAAGGTACCACCTAACTTTATAGCAAGCGAACAAGCTGAAAACTTTAGGATATTCTTCTGTGCAAAACCTGTGAAGTTGTTCTTCTCCCACTTGGAATTGAAAGAGGTTTGATCAATAAAATTATCTAGTATCACACGTTATTAAAAAAAAAAAGTCTGGACTGATGTGAATATTTGCTTAACTCAATGATTTGATCTCTCAGGAAGAAGACTCAGGGATTGCCAGTTCCATTTTAGCATGAGTCGACTCTTGAAAACTGTACCAAAATCCAAATAAACCTGCTTGTGTGTTTTTTTTAAATATTTTTATTGATTTTTTACAGAGAGGAAGGGAAAGGGATAAAAAGTTAGAAACATTGATCAGCTGCCTCCTGCACACCTCCTACTGGGGATGTGCCCACAACCAATGCACATGCCCTTGACCGGAATCAAACCTGGGAACTTTCAGTCCATAGTCCGACGCTCTATCCACTGAGCCAAACCGGTTTTGGCAACCTGGTTGGTTTTTTTAAGGAATTTGTTCTCTCATATACATGCGATGTCATGGGGTAGAACTCCAGGAATGGCCTGATCTAGGTGCTGAAACGTTACGAGTGAGCTATTTCTCCTTCTCTCAGCTTCATGCTCACGTAGGTTCTTCCACTGATGGGGCAAAGGTGGCCAACAGCTTAGCAGCCCCTGGGAGAAGCCTTTCTCAGTTCCAATAGGACTTCCATGTATTATACGCCTTGGCTTGGCCAGGGCCATGTAGCTGCTATGGAAACAATCTCTGCGGTCCTAGAGAAGCAGTACTCTGATTGGCCCAGCCTATGTCACATGCCCACCTTAATTCCCACGGGTGAAATCAGCTTTACCCAAGCCACACAGACTAACAGTGCTCACAGGCTGAACTATAGGAATCGGTTTTCGGTTTCCATTGAATAAACTCTAAGAGGAACAGTGAACATTTCTTTAGTGCTACATGGAGTTTCTCATTAGCTCCTGGGATCTCAGATCTACCATAATCTTGTAATTATCATGTTGTATCTTCATTTTGCAGAGGATGAAAGCTCGCTTAGATAGTCCACGTGTTATATGTATTATTCTTTGGATAAATGGTTGATTTCTATTTGCTCATGTTTTATTTAGTATTTTTGCATTTGTATGTATATATTAGGTTGGTGCCCAGTCTCTGTGTCACATTTTGATGTCACAATTGCTTGCTTCTGTGGATCCTAAGAAAGAAGATACCTGCTAAGTAGGGCTCCCACTGGCTAACTGAGCTCACATTTTTAGAAAATGGGGCCTCTTCTACCCAGAGGCCTCTCATGCAAACTGAACTTCAGGAGAAGCCTGAACTGAACCGCTTCCTGCATTGTGTTCCTGCCGTCTGAGCCAGGTCGAGTGGAGGGGGGCAGGCTGCCCAGCCAGAGGGGCCTCTCGGAGGGCTCCCTGGCCCTGGGACTGTCCCACCGCTGTGCTGTCTCACAATGGAGCTGTGACACTCTCGAGCTGTCCCACAGCTGTGTTCTCAGGGCCACTCTGTATCCCACCTGAGCTGTCTGCACTGAGGACAGTCTCCTTTCCCCACGGGGAACTGCCGTTCGCTTTGAACTGGCGCTCACAACCATTGGTTGACACTTCCAAAATGAATCGGAAACGGGTGATTTGCTCTCACTGGCGCCGGGTTCTAATAAGGACAATCCAGTCTAGGCTCAACACCTTTAACTACTCTGATGAATTTTTTTAAAAACATGTTTTATTGATTTTTTACAGAGAGGAAAGGAGAGGGATAGAGAGTTAGAAACATCGATCAGCTGCCTCCTGCACACCCCTACTGGGGATGTGCCCGAAACCAATGTACATGCCCTTGGCCAGAATCGAACCTGAGACCCTTGAGTCCACAGCCGTCGCTCTATCCACTGAGCCAAAAATGGTTAGAGCTACTCTGATGAATTTCTTGCCACATCTGAGTATTGTGCAGCCCTCCCTGGCTTTGTCACGTGTTTGAGGCCCACGTGGGATGTTTGCTATCGAGTCAGCTCACAGAACACCTACTGGCTCGGGGAACATTCACAGTTGGCAACTTAAAACTTTCACCTGTGTGCCAAAACCGGATTGGCTCAGTGGATAGAGCATCGGCCTGCGGACTGAAGGGTCCCGGGTTCGATTTCGGTCAAGGGCTTGGACCTTGGTTGCGGGCACATCCCCAGTTGCAGGTGTGCAAGGGGCAGCTGATCGATGTTTCTCTCTCATCGATGTTTCTGACTTTCTATCCCCCTCCCTTCCTCTCTGTAAAAACCAATAAAATGTATTTAGAAAAAAAAAAACAAAAACCTTTCACCTGTGCAACTGTCCAGGGAGTCTGGCAACGCAGGCCTCCGCTCTCTAATCCTGAACACTGGGGACTTCTGTCTTTTTCCGTGGAGACTCCATCCTTGTAACTAGGTTTTTAAAAAATGGGTTTCTCTCCTTCTCCCAAGCAGCAAAGGGTAACTGGACCCGCAGCCACGTAGGAAGGAGCCTGTGGTGGCTCTAAATCCCAGAGTCTCCGGGGACCGGCAGAGACGGGGGTGGGGGGTGAGGGGGGACTGCAGGGGCATTAAAGGCTCTCCTCCCCCGTTCTGGCCTAGAGCCGGGCGCTGTGGGGCGACTTCCACAACCAGTTGCAAATGACCACGGAGGCGGCTGAGTTGGTAATAAGCAAGCAAGGATTTACGGAAAAGCTGGCCAGGACTGTCGGAGGGCAGCACACGCGTGGAGACCTAACACTCACGGCCGCCCCGCCCCGTCCGGGGTGCAGGCGGTCCTTCTAGAGGGTCTGAACCATACACTGTCATTGTCTTAAATCCCGCCAACATCTGTCAAGGTCGTATCTGAGGTGGGGAAGTGCTTCCTATCTCTAACCACACATCCTGCCGGACATGGGAATGTAGCCCCACCGCAAAAGCCGAAGGTACAGCTCAGCTCCTGGCGCCGCTGAGTCAACCAGAATGACTCCTTGCCGAAGCCGGTGTGGCTCAGTGGATAGAGCGTCGGCCTGCGGACTGAAAGGTCCCGGGTTCGATTCCGGTTAAGGGCATGTACAGTGGCTGCGGGCACATCCCCAGCAGGAGGTGTGCAGGAGGCAGTTGATGGATGTTCCTCTCTCATTGATGTTTCTAACTGTCTATCCCTCTCTCTTCCTCTCTGTGAAAAATCAATAAAATATAATAATAATAATAAAAAGAATGACTCCTTAACGGATCTGGGGTCCCCACGTAGATGTATGGGCGCTTTTAGGTCTCACCTGGAAGCTAAAGCCACTGCCCTTCGGCTCTAAGCAGGCGCGCACAGCGGCTCGCACAGCAGGGCCAAGTCGCAGCTGCAGTTTCCCCGGGATGAAGGCCACCGCATGTCACCGGGCCGGGGAGGCCCCCTTTCTCCATTTCTCCCTGGGGTCGGTGCCCCGACGCGGGCGGGCCGCAGGCTCGCAGCGCAGGGCAGGGCCGCCCGGGCGGCGGCGCAGGGGCGCCCGGGACCCGCCCCGGATCCGCCCCGGCGCGGCCGCAGCTCCTCCCCGCGCTCGGATGCGGCCGGGGGCGGGGGCCGGGGCCGGGGCCCAGGGGGCGGGGGCTGCGGCCCGGGGAGGGAGGGAGGGAGGGAGGGAGGGCCGGCATTCGTTTCCACGTTTGCAAACGCCGCTGCTCCCGGGGCCCGCCACGCGCCCTGCCCGAGCTCCGCGCGCCCCCGCCGCCTCCGCGCCCGGCGCCCCAGCTCCTGTCCTCGCCGCGCCCCCCGATGGCGATCCGGGCCAGGGGCCGGCGACCCCCGCCGCCGCCGCTGCTCCTGCTGCTGCTCTGGGTGACCGGGCAGGCGGCGCCCGTGGCCGGCCTGGGCCCGGGCTCCGAGCCGGAGCTGCAGATCGAGCGGCGCTCCGTGCCCGACGAGTGCCCGCGCGCCGTGCGCAGCGGCGACTTCGTGCGCTACCACTACGTGGGCACCTTCCCCGACGGCCGCCAGTTCGACTCCAGGTACCGCGCCCGCGGGCGTCCGGCTCCCGGCTCCCCGCTCCCCGGGCAGGCCTTTCCCTCCCGGGGGACCTCCCCCGGCCCCGCCCCGCGCACCCCGCGCTCCTCCCTCTCCCTCCTCCCACCCCACAGCTCCGGACCCCACAGCCCCGACCCTAGTCCCTCCCGGCCCTCGGGCTCCCCGGTCATATATGTGTACACACACACACACACACACACACACACACACACACACACAATTGACTTTTTACAGAGAGGAAGGGAGAGGGATAGAAAGTCAGCAACATCGATCAGCTGCCTCCTGCACACCCCACTGGGGATGTGCCCGCAACCAAGGTACATGCCCTTGACCGGAATCGAACCCCGGACCCTTCAGTCCCCCGGCCGACGCTCTAGCCACTGAGCCACACCAGTGTCGGCCTCCCCGGGTCTTCTTATCCGGGCTGGGATCTTCCACCCGACCCTGCCCAGCGGGGCTGGGACAGGTCACGGCCCGCCTCCCCCCTTTGCCCAATTCATTTGTAAGCGCGCGAAACCCTCCTGGGAGCGGCACCCCGCGGGGGACCCGACCCGGGGCCGCCTCTCCCCAGCCTCCCTGCAGGCCCCTCACCAGGTCAGCGATGCTCAAGCCAGTGGCCGGGGCCCTGAGCGCCGGGAGATTGCAGCGTGCCCGGGCAGCTACGTGGAATGGGCTCCCCATGGAATGAGCTTAATTCTCAGCCGTTCCCTGGGGTTGGGACTGAACCCCCCTCGTTAGCCCTGAAGTCAGGGAGGCCACTGAGGCTAAGGGCACCTGTCTAAGTGGAGTCACCGGAAACCTCGTGGGCTCCAGCTCCACTCTCCCCCTCCTCCCAGGCGTTATTGCTGAGGGGTCTGTTGGGGCACATCTCAGTGAACCCCCGGACTGGGCAGAGAGCGCCGCTGAGCACCCGCCCGCTCGGTGCCCAGCCTGGGCCGGCTCCTTACCCAACTGCCTTTGTAAGCACACTCTGACCTTGTCTTGCCTTTTTTCCTTCTTCTGAAATTGGGGACAATGAGCGCATCTACGAAAGGGGTTCAGCGCGCTCGCAGGCCCCTTAGCAAGTGCTTACACGCGCCTGGCTCGCTGTTGTTTCAATCGCTTCTTTTGTGTTGGAGGGAGAACTCACACAGCAAACAGTGCACTCAGAGTGCACAGGTCCGTGGTTTCTGGTAGAGTCGCAGTTGTGCAAACATCACAGCTACCCAATTCCAGGGCATTTTCATCACTCCAGAAAAGAAATGACAACATATACACAGACAAAACTTTGTACGTGCCTGTTCACACATCATCCTATCTAATCAAAGAATAGTATGCAGATGGATCATCACTCCAGCACACAAGATGGCTGCCCCCATGTGGTCAAAGATCCTGCCTCCATGTGGACACAAGATGGCCAACAGGGGAGGGCAGTTGGGAGGGACCAGGCCTGCAAGGGAGGGCAGTCGGGGGCAATCAAGCCTGCAGGGGAGGGCAATTAGGGGTGACCAGGCCGGCAGAGGAAGGAAATTGGGGGTGACTGGGCCTGCAGGGGAGGGCAGTTGAGGGGGACTCAGGCCTGCAGGGGAGAGCAGTTGGGGGCTACCAGGCCTGCAGGGGAGGGCATGTGGCAAACAGGCTGGCAGGGGAGCAGTTAGGCATCAATCAGGCTGGCAGGGGAGTGGTTGGGTGGTGATCAGGCTCGCAGGCAGAAGCGGTTAAGGGCAATCAGGAAGGCAGGCAGGTGAGCAGTTGGATTGTGAGAGGGATGTCCAACTGCCCGGATAGGCTCGATCCCACCAGGCAGTCGGACATCCCTTGAAGGGTCCCAGATTGGAGAGGGTGCAGACTAGGCTGAGGGACACCCCACTCTTCCGTGCACGAATTTTGTGCATTGGGCCTCTAGTTATTCATAATAGCCAAAAAGTACTATCAACCCAAAGTGCCCATCAGTTGATAATGGGAAAACACAATGTGGACTAAGGATACAGCACCCGGAGTGCAATTGCTGGACCCTAAGGTAACTATTGAACTTTTTGAGGAATTGCATTTTCCAACAGTTGACCGCGCTGCGTTACATTCCCACCAGCAGTGCGGGGGGTTCTAACTGCTCCACATTCTCCCAGCAGCTATAATTGTCTTTTTAATTCTAGCCACTTCGTTATTGGTGGGTGTAAGTGGTATTTAAGTGAGCATCTCTCACCTGTTTATTGACCATTTGTATGTCCTCTTTCATTTGCTTCTTCAGTTGGGAATGGGAAAAATTTCCCGCTTACACTGCTGTTATGTAATAATTCCCACTAGACCAAGTTGTCTGATACTTTCTACCCTGTAGGCATGGCAGCCACTGTGAGACGGCGTGGGACAGTGGGAAGATCACAGAGAGGCGACCGTCCACTCAGCAAACTTGGGTGCAGTGTCTGCCCCTGAAGGGACTGTCCCCTCCCTGCCCCTACTACTGACAGTTCAGCAATTACATGATGAAGTGGCACAGAAAGAATGATAGCGCCTTGACCGGGTTGGCTCAGTGGGTAGAGCGTCGGCCTGTGGACGGAAGGGTCCCAGGTTCGATTCTGGTCAAGGGCATGTGCCTTGGTTGCGGGCACATTCCTAGTGGGAAGTGCGCAGGAGGCAGCTGGCTGATGTTTCTCTCTCATCGATGTTTCTGACTCTCTATCCCTCTCCCTTCTTTGTAAAAAAAAATCAATAAATATTCTTTAAAAAGAAAGAACAATAGCACACACTTGTTTCTCACATAGAGTTCACATGTAGTTAATGTCTTCACATACATTAATTCATTTAATCTCAGATGAATCCATTTCACTTATAAGACAATGAAGTAGATACCTCATTACGAATGAAGAAACTTAAGCTGAGGAAGTTCAAGTAACTTGTCGGAGGTCGCTAGCTACTAAGTGGTGGGGTGGGACTTTGAACCAAGGCATTTTATTATTTTTTTAAATATATTTTATTGATTTTTTTTTACAGAGAGGAAGAGAGAGGAGTAGAAAGTCAGAAACATCAGTGTGAGAGAAACATCCATCACCTGCCTCTTGCACACCCCCTACTGTGTATGTGCCCACAACCAAGGTTCATGCTCTTGACCGGAATTGAACCTGGGACCCTTCAGTCCGCAGGCCAACCGGTTTCAGGTGAACCAAGGCATTGTAGTGCCAGAGCACGCGGGCTACCGTATACACGATGGGAAAAAAGGACGGAGCTATGGACGCACACAGAGGCTTACCCGCAGGTCGTGTTGGAGTGGGGTTCAGGATGGAGTCCTGGGATTTCCGGGAGGAGCCCCGAGGAGGGGTGCGATGTGCTAGGAGAGGCTGAGGCGTGAGGCTTGTAGGAGGGAGAGGGTGTGCCTGGTAAAGGGAGGACCATAGTTGAGATCTCGAGGTGGGGCATTGTGCTGGGGGACATTCAGTCTGCTCACTGTGGCCTGAGCTGGGGGTGGGAGCGTGGGAGTGGCGAGGGGAGGAAAAGGAGAGGAGGGAGCAGGCCGGAAGGGAGGCGTGGGCTGGCTTTAGACGGATGTTGCCTGCTTGGATATGGACTATGGACACTTTGATGAAGGACGATGGAAAGCCATTGGAGAGTTTGCTTTCTTTTTTTTATTGAGAGTTTTAATCAGGGGAACGAGGGTCCAGATTTGCGTCTTACAAAGGTCCCTGCGGCTGCAGTGTGGACAGAGGAGTGGAAGGGGCAGGGCACCCAGTAGGTGCTTTACTAATGTGAGCTTTTTCTCTAGGGCCCCCTTTCCTCTGGGATTTCATGAAGTATTAGGGGTGACTTTGCTATTCCTGCTCAGAGAGCTTGAGGAGGAGACATCTAAGGTGTTTGGGGCTTTGGCTGCCGATTTGCAGATTGTGCCCAGAGGGAACTGATGGCTGTCACCCGTCCAGGCTCATAAACCTGAAAGGGCCTTTCTTTCCACAGAGCTCTCTTCCCGCATCCCTGCCTGGCGCTTGGGAGCCCTTGGTGATGGTTCAGCTTATGGGCACTTGCCGTTGCCAAGAGGGCCAGCCCTTCGGCCCTCGGCCACTGGCTTGGACCGGGTTTGGTTTTATCCGGAGCCTCTGTGGGCTGGTGAATACGGCCTTGTGGCTGCTGCAGACCCGGCTCTCCGCCTGCAGGTGTCCGTGGGACTCCTGCTGTCACTGTGCAGGTCCGGGAGCACCTGGTCAGCCCGTCCCGGTGCAGCTTTCAGGATTTCTGTAGTATTCCCAGCGCTCCGTGTCCCCCCAGAGGGGCAAGATCTCTTTTGTTTGCCCGGATTTCCTCGGGGGACGGAGGTTGACCGGTTCCTGTTATCTGTAGCAGGCCAACCGAGCATCTGGTCATTGCTGTCCCAGCCTGCAGGCCTTAGAGTCCACAAGACGTTCAGTAAATGTTATTGTGCACCTACTGTGTGCCCTGTTAGGCGGGATGCTCTGACACAGCTCCAGGCTGCCTTCCGCCGGCAGGCTCCGGGAGGCACAGGGCCCCCACCCTGGGCCGCATCCCCTTTCTACACGTCGAGATCCTGTTTCTCCATTTCTAGGTCAGTTCCTGCTCCCCCGGTCCCTCCCCACCTTCCAACATGTACTTGCCATCTCTTGACATCAGGGAACTCCTTCCTGGTTTTCTAAGTCCTCGTTTATAAAGAGGAGCCTGAGTCCTGGCCGGTGTGGCTCAGTGGGTAGAGCGTCTGCCTGTGGACTGAAGGGTCTCAGCTTCGATTCCAGTCAAGGGCCCATGTCCAGGTTTCAGGCTCAGTCCCCAGTAGGGGGCGTGCAGGAGGCAGCCCATCAACGATTCTCTTGTCATTGACGTTTTTCTCTTTCTCCCTTCCTTTTCTCTCTGAAATCATCTATATGTATACATATGTATGTATATATATATATGTATATGTATACATATGTATGTATATGTATATATACATATATATACATACACACACACATTTATATATGTATATTAAAAGAAGTAAAAGCAAACACTTTAAAAAAAGATAGAGGAGCTTGGGAGTTGGGGAAGGAATGGGCTTTGGACCCAAGAGAGGGAATGTGTTCAGTTTGCCTTATGTTCTTCTCAAGGTTCATCCTCATGGCAGATCGAAACCTGCGCTCACCCAGAGAGCCAGGGGATCTGTGCTTTAAGAACGCAGCCAGGGATAGTCATGTCTCCTGAGGAACATGCTACAAAGCAGCAAGTGCTTGCGGGTATAGAGCTGAGTGAGCTACATATGATGGCTCTCCATGATGTGTTCCAGTCTTAGTGGGTTGGGGGCTGATGATTGTGAAGAGCATTGTTGGAGAGTACCACAAGCCCTCCCATCCCACCTTCCTATCCACCCCCCCCCCCCCACCCCTGCTCGGGCAGGGGAAGGTACAAGTGTCAGGGGCAGCAATGAAAGGGTCTGCAGCAGAGAATAACAGGGGAGCCGAAACCGGTGTGGCTCAGTGGATAGAGCGTCGGCCTGCGGACTCGAGGGTTCGGGGTTCGATTCCGATTAAGGGCATGTACCTTGGTTGTGGGCACATCCCCAGGAGCGGGTGTGCAGGAGGCAGCTGATCCATGTTTCTAGCATTCTGTCCCTCTCCCTTCCTCTCTGTAAAAAAAATCAATGAAATATATATTTTTTAAAAAGAGAATAGCAGGAGAGAAAAATAAGTTGGTGGAGAGGAAAAGGGAGTGTTGGAGGTGCTGGATGGTTTCCACTTGCCTTTCTAGGTCCACTTTCCCCATTCTGGCGATACAGGGGGTTGTATCAGTGACCTCCTTGTCATTTGGCTTTTGGTTGGGTTCAGCCAATGGGGGATCAGCCAAAGAGCAGAGGGAGGGAGGTGGATAAAGATGAGATATTTATTTCCCAGGCTCCCTGTCTGTAGAGTCATGGTGGACAGTGTCCCCAGACCTAAGGTCCCAGCTTAGCTTCCATCTGAGGCTTTGAGCCACCATCTCTGTCCCTGAATCCTTCAGGCCCATCTGTGACAACAGTGCTCCCTACCGGTCCCCTTGAGTACTGCAGCTCCCTGTCATTTCTCTGCACCCTGCACACACACACACACACACACACACGCACACACACACACACACATGCTTTTGCACACAGCCCCTTTTGTTAAACTTCCCGGAACCGCCCCCTTCGGGTGTGTCATCCGTTTCCCCGCAGCCCTCGGCCCTGGATGCCTGCGGAAGGTGTCCGTCGGCCAGAGGCGGGGCCCGGTTGTGTAACTGCTCTTTCCCCAGCTTCGTTTTCACGACCAGCGCTGGCCCCGGGCGCCGCGGGGAATGTGTGCCAGGTGTACTGATCAGCACACATGTGCTCAGGACAACTTTACTTTTCCAGATGCTTCGGCGCTTTCAGCAGTAAATAAGACTGGCCTGCCTTGCCCCGTGCGTTTCTTGAGTGTGTCCGTTTTCTTTGGGAAGGGGGCTTTCTGTTGTTGGCACTTCCTTTCCGGGGCCCTCAAGTGAAGAAACTCATGCTGCGGGGCAGTAGCGGTTTTTATACATTGTCTAGGGAGGCCTTGTGCCTGACAGGTAAGAACTGAACAGTCCTGGGTTCCAGCTTTTCCCCCCCCCACTTGGCTAACCATGTGCGTTTGGGAAATGTTTTCATCTCTGAGGAGCCCAGGTATCAGCGTCCACCTTAAAGCGTTGTGTGAGGATCCAGTGAGGAGTTTACGACAAAACTGAGTTTGCCTCTGCGCCTCACATCAGAAACACTCTCTAAATAGTAATGACTAGACATTCTCATTAAGTTTGGGAACTATAGCCCTGCCGGTGTTGCTTGGTGGTTGAGCATCAACCTAGGAACCAGGAGGTCACTGGTTCTATTCCTTATCCGGGCACGTACCACTGTTGCAGGCTCAATTCCCAGTAGAGGGCATCCAGGAGGCAGCTGATCAATGACTCTCTCTCATCATTGGTGTTTCTACCTCTCCCCGTCCCTTCCTCTCTGAAATCAATGTAAAAAAAAAAAAAAGATATCTATACTAAGAAAAGGGTAATATGCAAATTGGCCACGACACCCTCACAGTAACGACCTAACAGCAGGCTGCGTGGGGCGACCAGGCCGGCAAGGGGGGAAGTTAGGGGCCATCAGGCTGGCAGTTAGGGGTGATCAGGCAGGTAGGCAGGTGAGCAGTTAGGAGCCAGCGTTCCCAGATTGTGAGAGGGATGTCTGACTGCCGGTTTAGGCCCAATCTCTGGGTCCCAGATTGGGGAGGATGCAGGCTGGGCTGAGGGAACCCCTCCAGGCACAAGTTTCATACACCAGGCCTCTAATGTGTGTGTGTGTGTGTGGGTGTGTGTGTGTGCGCGTGCATGTGCATTCTTTAAAAATATGTGGGAACTCTATTCAAGCGCTGTGGATGGAAAACATAAAGTAGTTTTCAGCCTGTGCATTGTTGCTATTTGTGCATGTTGTGGGCTGGGGAGTCTTTGAAGCCGCGAGTTCCGGTCATTGGTAACATAACCCCACCAGTTGGATGGTGGGTCGGGGCAGGGTGGTTCTGGCCTGGCCACGTGGAATTCAGAGCTGGCATTCCAGGGAGCCGCGGTTGGTCCCCCAGAGGTCGAGGGTTAAGGTGTAAAGCTGACCCGTTCTCTTGTCCTCTGGCTTGTTGGCCTGAACTTGGAATTTTGTGTTCTATTCACTGACCTTGGAGAAAGGAAGGCTGTTGAATGAGCCATAAAACTGAGGACAAAGGGGAGTGGGGGTGGGGTGTGAGGAAGCTGCCCTGCCAGTGGGAGGAGAATGTGCTGTTGTCCTCAGCCTTTTTTTTAGAGAAAAGGAAGAAGAGGTGGAAATAATTTACCAGATGAAGGGCAGTGTATCCTAATAAGGTGAATTCCCACCGCTCTTAATGTTTTATTACACAAATATTACACGATCATTGTGAAAATTAAGAGAGAATTAAAGGGAAGACAAATCACTTGTAATCTCCCGCCCACAGATTATCATTCATATTGTCGTGTGTCGCCGTGTGGGTTTTTCCATGTGCATGTATGTAAATCACAACGGGATTGTTTTATGCCGTGGCTCTGTAACGCACTTTTCTCTCAATGAGTGTATCCTCTCTTCCAGTGAGTAGAAATCTGTTTGTTTTCACATTTCTAGTTGAGGTGTAACTGCCATATGACATATTAGTTTCAGGTGTTTGACATAATGATTTGATATTTGTAAGTACTGCAAAATGATCACGACGATGTAGTTAACATCTGTCACCATACGTAGTTACAAATTTTTTTTCTCTTGATGGGAAATTTTAAGATCTGTGCTCTTAGCAGCTTACAAATATGAAATATAATATGCAAATTATTAACTCTAGACCCATGTTGTATGTTTCATTTCTATAACAGAAATCTGTTATTTTTATTTCTTTTTTAATCTAGTGTTTTAAAATGGCCATACAACCTTTATTGTATGTATTTTTTCCATATTTTATTGACTTTTAGAGACAGAGGAAGGGAGACGGATAGAGAGATAGAAACATCATCAAACGCGTCGAAACCGGTTTGGCTCAGTGGATAGAGCAGCGGTCTGCAGACTGAAGGGTCCCAGGTTCGATTCCGGGCAAGGGCCTGTTTGTGGGCACATCCCCAATGGGGGGTGTGCAGGAGGCAGCTGATCGATGTTTCTCTCATTGATATTTCTAGCTTTCTGTCCCTCTCCCTTCCTCTCTGTAAAAAAAATCAATTAAAAAAAATCATCAAATGGCTGCCTCCTGCACACCCCCTACTGGAGACCAAGCCCACAACCCAGGCACGTGCCCTGACCGGGAATGCAACGGTGACTTCTTTCCTGGTTTATAGGTTGATGGTCAACCACTGGGCCATGCCAGGGCGGGTAGGATGATGTTTTTAGGTACCAATCACACCGAAATGGAGTAAACTGGGTGCTCTCCCTTCGGGGAGCATGTCCATGCCATTCTCTCCTTCCTCCTTCCCCCCACAGGCATGTATTCCCCAGGCTCTAAGGGACCCCATGAGACTTGCAACCAGGGGAGCAATGGGCAGTGGCAGCTCATCCTGGACCCACCCCCTGAACCTGTCTCCACGGCTCCTTGTCTCTGAGTGCCCAGTGAGCCAAGCAGCCCAGCCTCGGCTCTCCTGCTGCTCCTTTTCTGCCTGCCCTTGTTTCACTGCCCTAAGTGTGTTTTTACTGCAGTTAAAAAAAGAAAAAAAGAAAAAGGAATGGAGCAAACTAACTTTAGTAGAATCAGAAGCTATTTTTCAAAATAAATTATATATATGTATATATCCTATCTACTAAAAGAGTAATATGCAAATTGACCATCACTCCAACACACAAGAGGGCTGCCCCCATGTGGTCAAAGATACTGCCCCCATGTGGTCACAAGATGGCCACAACAAGATGGCCAGCAGGGGAGGGCTGTTGGGAGGTTCCAGGTCTGCAAGGGAGTGCAGTTGTGGGCAATTAGGCCAGCAGGGGAGGGCAGTTAGGGATGACCAGGCCTGCAAGGGAGGGCAGTTAGGGGTGACCAGGCCGGCAGGGGAGGGCTTTTAGGGGCAAACAGACTGGCAGGGGAGCAGTTAGACATCAATCAGGCTGGCAGGGGAGTGGTTAGGGTGATCATGCTGGCACACAGAAGCAGTTAGGACAATCTGGAAGGTAGGCAGGGGAGCAGTTGGGAGCCAGCAGTCCTGGATTTTGAAAGGGATGTCCAACTGCCCATTTAGGCCCGATCCCCGGTAGTCAGACATCCCCCCGGTAGGATCTGGCCTAAACGGCAGTTGGACATCCCTCAAGGGATCCCAGATTGGAGAGGGTGCAGACTGGGCTGAGGGACACATACTCCTGTGCATGAATTTCGTGCACTGGGCCTCTAGTGTTATACATATGGGGGGCGTTTGCTGATGCCATCTAGCTGGATTTACTGGCAGGACTCACAGGAATTTTAAAAAGTCCAGCGCTGTGAGAACCGTTTCCATGTCAGTAACTGCTGTGCAGGCTCTTTGCTTTGCAGTGACCTCACTCGGTCCCCGGGTACACGTTCACTGGGCGCGTTTCACCAAGGGAAACGTCATTTACACTTTCCTTTCTCTCCCTGCCTCTGGTCGCCAGCTATGACAGAGACTCCACTTTCAACGTGTTTGTGGGGAAAGGACAGCTGATCGCCGGGATGGACCAAGCTCTGGTCGGGATGTGCGTGAACGAGCGGCGGTTTGTGACGATCCCCCCCAAGCTCGCTTACGGGAGTGAAGGTGTTGGTGAGTTTTCGTCCCGTGTCTGTCAACACGTCTGCAGAAACAACCAAACATTCGCAGGCCGTTCAGTCGGGCCGATGGGAGAACCTCGGAAGCTTTAGATTTGGGGGGGAGTTAAGAAACAGCAAACACGCACACACACAAACATACACATGCATGCACACACACACACACGCACGCGCACACACCACACACACACACAGCTAAATTTTCTCTTAGGGTCATTTCTTCCAGATATGAAGGAAGGTGTTATTAACACAGGTGTAGTGAGTGTTATCCTTACTGAGAGGAATGTTTTATTTTTATTTTTAATGTGTTTTATTGAATTTTTACAGAGAGGAAGGGAGAGGGATAGAAAGTCAGAAACATCGATGAGATGAGAATCATCAATCAGCTGCCTCCTGCACACCCCCTACTGGGGGTGTGCCCGCAACCAAGGCACATGCCCTTGACCGGAATCGAACCTGGGACCCTTCAGTCCGCAGGCCGACGCTCCATCCACTGAGCCACACCGGTTTCAGCATGGAACGTTTTATTTTCCTGTTCTCTCTCCATCGCATGTGGAGGACGTGGGGGCTCAGTTTGGAACCGGAGGCCAGCGTCCCCTTGGGCCCTGGCCGGCAGCCCCTCAGCGTGGGTTCCCTTTCGTCCCCAGCCGGCGTGATCCCCCCGGACTCCGTGCTGCACTTCGACGTGCTGCTGATGGACATCTGGAATTCGGAAGACCAGGTCCAGGTTCACACTTACTTCAAGCCCCCGCACTGCCCTCGGACCATCCAGGTGTCCGATTTCGTCAGGTATCACTACAACGGCACGCTCCTGGACGGCACGCTGTTCGACTCCAGGTGAGCCCCACGCCCAGGCCCGTGGCCGTGACCTGCCCGCGTCCCTCCGTCCCCCCTGCTGTCCAGACCCACGGGGGAACCGGAGAACAGACTCTCCCAGCGTTGACTTCCTCTCCCCACAGGGCCAGAGTCCACGTCGTAAAGTCCCCCCGAAAAGCCTGCGGACGGGGTTTATCCAAATGAACGGTGTTTTCCGGGCGCAGGATGAAGGCCCTGTGGCCAAGGCGTTCACGCATATTTTTGGGGTCCATTTTTGTAGTTTTTCCTCGGAAGGAGGAGGGGAGGGCTGCTTGAACATGAAGCTTGGAGAAGTGTGGGCAGAAGGAGCTAAGCTGGGGAAGGGAGCCTTTCCCCTCCTCGTAGCCGTGTTTGGTTAGGCCAGTGGTCGGCAGACTGCGGCTCTGTTGACGAATGAGTTTGCCGGCCACCGGCCCAGACTCTCGATTCCAATAACTACAGGCTGTTGTCGTTCCTTGTGATTACGCCCCTGTGAGACAGGAGAACAAGCCTAATTTTGTGCATCGCGGGGGCTTCCTGACGTGCTGTCTGTAAATTCCAGGACGTGTGCTCTGTGAGGAGAAGCAGAGACCCCGAGATGTTTGTCTCTCGGGATGGGGGGGTTCAGTGTTCAGCTGAGATGCGGGGAACACAAACCCTCCTGAGGGGTGAGTTAGAAACGTCTCCCCTTTCTCGCTGGTTTCCAGTCACAATCGCATGAAAACGTATGACACCTACGTGGGCATCGGCTGGCTGATCCCCGGCATGGATAAAGGGCTGCTGGGCATGTGTGTGGGGGAGAAGCGCATCATCACCATCCCTCCCTTCCTGGCCTACGGAGAAGACGGGGACGGTGAGTCCTCTCTCTCTCAAGCCACTCTCATCTGTCCTTCCTTTAAAAGATCTTGTTATTGGTTTTTTTTTAGAGAAAGAGGAAGGGAGAAAGAGAGAGAGACATTGATGCGGGAGAGAGACATCCATCAGCTGCTCTCTGCGTGCCCCCGGCCGGAGCTGGAGCCCGGAACCCGAGCCTGGGCCCCGGCTGGGGACTGGGCCGGCAGCTGTTCGCTGCACGGACAACCCTCAGCCGACGGAGCCGGCCCGGCCAGGGCTGTCCTCGTTGTCATGGCGGTGGCAAACGCCACTCGCTACCCGAAATCCCCAGACCCGTTGGTCGGCACTTGCCCTGTCCAGTGTGGGAGCCGTTGGCTGCTTGTGGCCGTTTGCTGTGCGGCCCGGTGCTCCCGTCCCGTCCCGGTGCAGACGCGGCGTTCCGTCTGTGCAGGTCGTGTGGGCAGTGCTGGCCTCGTTCATCTGCTCGCTGGGGACTGAGTGGCGGGAACCGCCACGAGGTCATGGTCACCGGCGTTCCCAAGAAGCCGTCTGCCCCTGCCTCAGAAGCTGTCACCTTGGGCGCCAACCACTCCCTAGCCCGTGCTTTTCCACCAGTGAAATGAGATTCGAACTAGACAGTGTAATCTTTTTAAAAAAAAATATTTTTTTTATTTTTATTTTTATTTTTTTACAGAGAGGAAGGGAGAGGGATAGAGAGTCAGAAACATCCATGAGAGAGAAACATGGATCAGCTGCCTCCTGCTCACCTCCTCCTGGGGATGTTTCCGAAACCAAGATACATGCCCTTGACCGGAATGGAACCTGGGACCCTTCAGTCCGCAGGCCGACGCTCCATCCACTGGGCCAGACCGGTCAGGGCTGGACGGTGTGACCTGGTTGTCTAAATTTTTTGGACATCATCCACATGCACCCGACATACATAATAAAACCAAATGCCTAACTCTATATAAGGAATATTACTTATTTTAAAGAATTAATAATTTAAATACTCAAAATAAAAGGTTTATTTAAATAAAGGTTTATTTATTTAAAAACTTTATACTTTCATACTATTCTCAGCTATCTAGGTATCACTTTGAATAGGTGAATTGTATGGGAATTACATCTCAATAAAGTTGTTTTAAAAAGACAACAAATACTTAGTACGTGATACTGTTAGAAAAATTTAAGCCCTGGGATGACTTTTAGGGTTTTCTTTTTTTTTTTTCTCTTAAATCAAAAGATTCTGAAAAGTACAAAAGCGCATATCCTGCCCTGGCCAGCTTGGCTCAATGGATAGAGTGTCGGCCTGTGGACTGAAGCGTCCCGGGTTCGATTCTGGTCAAGGGCACATGCCCAGGTTGCAGGCTCGATCCCCAGTAGAGGATGTGCAGGAGGCATCCGATCAATGATTTTCTCTCATCATTGATGTTTCTATCTCTCTCTCCCTTTCCTTTCCTCTCTGAAATCAATAAAAAAAGAAGAAAAATGATGCATATCCTACTTGCATACATACACACACAGACACACATACACACAGACACACACACAGACACAGACACATACAGAGACACACACACAGACACAGGCACACACAGACACACATACAGACACAGACACATACACACAAAGACACACACATACACAGACACACACATAGACACACACACAGACACACACATACACACAGACACAGAGACACACACACAGACACAGGCACACACACACACACACAGACAGACACACAGAGACACACACATACACAGACACACACAGAAACAGGCACACACAGACACATACATACACACACAGAGACACACACACACACACAGAGACACACACACACAAGCACAGACACACACACACAGAGACACATACAGAGACACACACACAGACACAGAGACACACACACAGACACAGGCACACACACATACACAGAGACAGACACACACAGACATACAGAGACACACACAT
Organism: Antrozous pallidus; assembly: GCA_027563665.1. Lineage (NCBI taxonomy): Eukaryota > Metazoa > Chordata > Mammalia > Chiroptera > Vespertilionidae > Antrozous > Antrozous pallidus. The sequence goes on from CM050521.1 coordinate 79,941,499, forward strand.
ACACACACAGACACACACACAGAAACAGGCACACACAGACACATACATACACACACAGAGAGACATACACACGCACAGACACAGACACACAGACACACACACACACAGACACACACACACACACACACACACACACACGCCCCACGGGATGGGCCACGCCTTGCATTCCGGAGGCTGATGCAGCAGCTGGTTTCAGCCGGTTTCATCATGCCCCTGAGGGCAGGACCCAGAGCCAGTGGAGGGCCACAGCCTGGCTTGCGCACCCTGCGGCTCTCTGGCCCAGGCCTCCCCTCCGCACGGCGGAACAGTGGCAAGTCAGAGGGCTGAGGTCGGTGGTTCGTCAGTGGACTTCCTCTCACCCCCAGGTACCGGATCTAGGGGCCACGATTGGTGGCTGCTGGTCTTTGCGGGGGACCTGGGGCTCAGTCAGCCCCCCATGCGCAGGCTCACGTGCTGACACTCGGGGCTCCTCGCTGTCGGGGAGGCCCAGGAGAGGCAGTGCCATCCGGAAGCGAGATCGCAACGACTCGAGGATCTGTAGTTCAGGCGGTGGGGGGTCACTCTGTCTCCGGCCTCAGCTAACTTTAGGTTTATTCATATCTTGACTTGGAGTCACCCGAGGATTTAAGTTTGCATATCGTCTCTTAAAAAAACAACAACTGGCTGTGGATTCCAAAGAACAAGTCTGGGTAGAAGCAGACCCCAGCTTTGGAGTCTGTGCCTTTCAATGTCTGACGCTTGCATTTCTACACGAACACCCCCACAGAGGCATGTAGTCTTGGAGTTTGCATGTGGGGCTACCCAGGTGGTGCCTTGATTTGCCAGCACAAGCAGAGACAACGTGGTCGGAGTGGTCTTTTATGTCACCAGTATCACTTTGCTCCTTTTTCTGAGGGAGTCGGCCTCAAACTGTACCTGCTGGCCCCTGGTGAGACCCGGGGGGGGGGGGGAGGGGGGAACCAGGATGAGGAGGAATATTTGTCTCCTTTCCTTGACAACGGGGTGTTGAGTGGTAGTTTTGTGTCCTGCTCTCATGACCTGCCTGCGTCCCGCTCCAGGCAAGGACATTCCCGGGCAGGCGTCGCTGGTGTTCGATGTGGCGCTCTTGGACCTGCACAACCCCAAGGATGGCATCTCGGTGGAGAACAAGGAGGTCCCTGGGAGCTGTGCGCGCCGCAGCCAGAGCGGGGACTTCCTCCGGTACCATTACAACGGCACGCTCCTGGACGGCACGCCCTTCGACTCCAGGTGGGACCCGGCCCCGATGCCTCCACATTAGCGTTTTCAGCTCCCACACAGGTTACTGTTTGCCGAACTGAAGTCCTTCAGAGGCTGGTCGACCTGTCCCCCGGGGGTCTGGGGGACCCGAGTCTGCAGGAAAAGAGGGGCGGCTCACCTTCGAAGCCCACCATTCCCCTCTCCTGTGCTGAGCTATTCCAAGCACACCCTCTGCTGCGGGGCCCCCGGGGGAAGTGGCCGGAAGGGGGGTCCAGGCGGTAGGCTGGGAAGAGAGTAGACTTGGTGGCTGGTCACCTGGGTGCCAGTCCCCGGGCACCACCCCGTTTCCCCGAAAATAAGACAGTGTCTTATATTAATGTTTGCTCCCAAAGATGTGCTAGATCTTATTTTCGGGGGGGGGGGGGATGCCTTATATTACAGCGAGTAGGTCTTATTTTCGGGGGATGTCTTATTTTCAGGGAAACAGGGTAGCTGCGGACAGCATTTGGCCTCTCTCAGCTTCAGGTTTTTGCCTGTGATGAGCTCCTTTCTCATGGAGACGGTTAGAGACATAAGGGAGCCGGAACCGGTTTTGCTCAGTGGATAGAGCGTCGGCCTGCGGACTGAAAGGTCCCGGGTTCGATTCCGGTCAAGGGCATGTACCTTGGCTGCGGGCACATCCCCAGTTGGGGGCGTGCAGGAGGCAGCTGATCTCATCGATGTTTCTAACTCTCTATCTCTGTCCCTTCCTCTCTGTAAAAAAATCACTAAAATATATTTAAAGAAAAAGACGTAAGGGAGATAAAAGCGCTTGCCAAACTTTACAGGCTGCCCCGGGCCGCAGCGTCCGGCCGGGTGCGTCCGCTGCCGTCCTGCAGTCCCAGCCTCTGAGATTCAGAGTCGTGTTTGGTGTTTGAGGCGCCACTGCAGGTGGGGGCATGCCCGTGGGAGCGTGTCCTGCAGGTGGGGGCATGCCCGTGGGAGCGTGTCCTGCTCCTGTAATGGCCTGTGCCGTTGGGAACCACCCCTGCAGAGCGAACAGTGGTGACCGCAGTCTCCCCGCCCCTCCGAGGCAGGAGACGTGGAGTTGATTTGGTCAGCCAGAGACGCTCGGAAGAATTGTCATAGGGTATTATTTTATTTGACTAATCCTTTCTTCCTGCTCCTGGGGTCTCTTCTACATTTTTCATTTGGTTTTCTTTTTGGGGGGAAAAGGAACAGTCACGGTTCAAAATGAAAGCCACGTGTGCATTAGGAGATGTTGTACCCCCAGTCCCTACTTATTATATAAGGGAACCAATGCCAAGGTATAGAATAGAATGTAATAATTTCCCATCGGCCCCTTCTCTTCTCACTACCAGGGTAAATATGAATAACTTTCCACAGTCCCTCTGCACTCTTAAGAATGCATTCAGGCTTAAATATTCCGTCCATCTGGAATTGGTTGTATTCAAAGTGACAGGAAGCATCAGACTAGTTTTTTTCCAGATGGTTAGCTAGTGCTTCCAACACTCTTTATTGAATAGCTGTTCTTTCCCCACTCATCAAATATCTGGCTTTTATTACGTACCAAATTCTTAAAATATGCTTTTGGGTCTTTGTCTAGAATTTTTATCCTTCTCCATTGGCCTGGCTCTTCCTCGGCCAGTGTCACACCTTAAACTATTACAGCTTTCTGATTTGTCTGATAGATGGCGTTCTTTTTCTCTTTTCAACATTATCCTTTTCTACTAAGTGATACGTTGACATAGCTCAAAATCCTCCAAGTGTAAAAGTGTATACAATGAGGAATTGTCCTATCCTTGTCCTTGACACCCAGGGCCCCTCTTCAAAGGGAAGCAATATTATGAATTTCATCGGTCATCCATACATGTACATTGAGATACGTATTCCCCTAGTTTAATTTTTTTTTATGGGACTGAGAGCTTGCTATATCCCGCACCTTCAAAACAGTATTCTTTTTTTAAAAAAATCCTCACCCCACACTATATTTTTATTGATTTTTAGAAGAAAGGAGGGAGCCCTAACCGGTTTGGCTAGAGCCGGTGGATAGAGCGTCGGGCTGTGGACTGAAGGGTCCCGGGTTCGATTCCGGTCAAGGGCATGTACCTGGGTTGTGGGCACATCCCCAGTAGGGGGTGTGCAGGAGGCAGCTGATCGATGTTTCTCTCTCATTGATGTTTCTAACTCTCTCTTCTTCTCTGTAAAAAAAAATCAATAAAACATATTTTTTTAAAGAAAGAAAGAAAGGAGGGGGGAGAGAGAGAGAGAAACATAGATGTATGAGAGAAACATCAATCAGCTGCCCCCCCCATATACCCCCCCCCCCCCACCAGGGGGATCGGGCTCACAACCCGGGCATATGCCCGGACCAGGAACTGAACCAGCGAACTCTTGGTGCATGGCCTAACGTGCAACCAACTGAGCCACACCGGCCGGCACTGTTACCATTTCTTCACGCCCCTGGGCTCTGTGGGCTCTGAGGGAGCCGAGAAGGAGCACCCTCCAGCTCTCCCCACCTTCTCCGAGGCGGCCACCCCGGGGCTGTGCTCAGGGAGGGGATCGGGGGGCAGCTGGCTCTCCCAGGACAGGCGTTCTGGCCCGTCTGCCCCGGGGCGGGGTGGACACGGCTGCCGATCCCTGTGCTGCAGAGCTGGGGAGTAGACGTGGCAGATGAAATTTTATGATTTTTATCCTGGAATCATCGGGCTGCAAGAAATTGCCTCTTGTTCTCACCAGACTCATGATTCTGGACCTCAGTTGGCAGTCCCCCCAGAGCCCGGATGCGCGCTGGGCGGAGGCTCGGGCCGCCTGCCAGGGGCCGGGGAAACCCAGGTCCTCGCCAGCCGGCAGCGCGGGGACCCGGCGGGGAGACCGCACCGGCGCGGGGCACACGCTGCTCTCCTGGCCGCCCGGACCCGTGTCCCACCGGGCAGGTGTTCTTGTGGGAGCCGGACATTGTCCTCGGGCGCAGGCTGAGCTCCTGATGAGGCGCCCCTGATGCTTCCTTCGTCAGCCCACAGGGTGGCCACGGGGTGGCCAAGCGTCCGTCTCAGTTACGTGGGCTGCGTTGCTGTGGCTGCTCCTGGACGCTGAGTCCCATTCGTTAGGTGACCAGAAGCTGGGGGGCTTGTTTCCCAGGCGCCCCTGTCGACGGGGCAGCCTGGACGCCGGGTGTGGACAGAGGAGCCCTTTGCTGGCTGTGTCCTCGGAGCCCGAGGCTCCCTGTGCCCCCAGCGAGAGTAGCTCACTCGCCCGCGCTCAGGAATTGCCGGTTCAATTCCCGGTCAGGCACAGGCCTGGCTTGGGGGCTCCATCTCCAGTAGGGGGCATGGAGGAGGCAGCCATCCATGTTTCTCTCTCTTTCCCTCCCATTTTTAAAAATATATATATTTTATTGATTTTTTACAGAGCAGAAGGGAGAAGGATAGAAAGTCAGAAACATCGATGAGAGAGAAACATCGATCAGCTGCCTCTTGCATGCCCCCTACTGGGGATGTGCCCGCAGCCAAGGTCCATGCCCTTGACCGAATCGAACCCGGGACCCTTCAGTCCGCAGTCCGACGCTCTATCCACTGAGCCAAACCGGTCTCGGCTCCCCCTCATTTTTTTATTAAGGTATTATATGGGTACATATCTTCCCATTGCCCTCTACCACCCCACTCCTATACATGCCCTATCCCCCTCTCCCCGCCCAGTGTCTGCATCCACTGGTTAGGCTTATATGCCCTTCGGTTGATCTCTTATCGCCCCCACCTCTCCCTAACCTTCCCGCTGCAATCTGTCCGTCTGTTTGATGTTTTACTGCCTCTGTATCTATCTTTCTGTTCATCTGTTTATACTAGTCTCCCTTCTTTTTTAAAAAATATTTTTTATTGATTTTTTACAGAGAGGAAGGGAGAAGGATAGAAAGTCAGAAACATCGATGAGAGAGAAACATCGATCAACTGCCCTGCAGACCCCCTACTGGGGATGTGCCCGCAGCCAAGGTCCATGCCCTTGACCGAAATCGAACCCGGGACCTTTCAGTCCGCAGGCCGACACTCTATCCACTGAGCCACACTGTATCTATCTTTTTCTCCATCAGTTTATAACGTTCTTCGTGATCCGCAAACGAGGGAGATCCCCGTTTCTCTCTCAGCGATGTTTCTGTCCCTGTCTCCCTCTCCCTTTCGTCCTCTGAACTCCGTGAGACCATGCATCTCCCTAAAGGTCGCGGCGTCCGGGGACTGGCGGCTCTGCCTCCTGCTGCCTCCCCGTGCTGACCGCTGTCACAGCTGCGGGGACAGGAGCTGTGTGTGCTCTTTTCTAGCTACTCCCGGAACCGCACCTTCGACACGTACATCGGCCAGGGCTACGTGATCGCGGGGATGGACGAAGGTCTGCTGGGCGTCTGCATCGGAGAGAAGCGGAGGATTGTGGTCCCCCCTCACCTGGGGTACGGGGAGGATGGGAGAGGTGAGTGCCGGCCGGCCGGCCGCAGGCGGTTCCCAATCCCCCCCCACCCCCCATCATGAGCGCAGGGTCGAAACTCAAGTATAACTGGACTTGAGGGCCCGAACAGCGGTCCTTTCTGGGGATGCTCTGCTGTGTCCCCTCCTCCCGCCCGCCGATGGCCTTTTCCTTTGGAAAAACCGCGAATCTACTCCAGAGGGAAACAACGGCAGAGTGGACTCCTGCTCGGCTCCCCAGCTGCCACATCTCACTACCGGTTTTCTCTCTGCCGATGAATTCTGTTGCTTGTTGTTGAGAGTCCGTGGCAAACCCCCCTTTCTGCTTTCTCCAAGTTCTGCTGGAGGTGTCACTGACAGGCCACAGAGTCCACCGTTTTAAGGACCCAGTTCGGTGGCTTTTAGTAAATGTGGTCAGTTGGGCAACCACCGCCCCAATCCGGTTTTAGAACAGTTCTGTGCCTCTGCTCACACAGTCCCTCCTACAGAGGACACACAGAATACATGTCGACACCAGAAAAAGAAAAAGAAAATACGCATCAAGGAAACAGAAACGGGAGGTGCAGCAAGAGACTGGACAAAAATCATGCACCGATGGGAGAGGACAGTGGGGGGGGGGGGGGGTGAGGGCGGAGGGTGGGATGGGTACCAGGTGGTGAGGAAGTATAGGGGGGAAAAAGGGGGAACAATGCAATTAATAAACTGGACAATAAAGATTAAAATATTTTAAAAAAAGAAAACAAAACAAAAACCTCCCATGACCCCACCCCCCAGGAATGAACGTTATAATGTGGTAGGCAAAAGGGTGGCCCCAAAAGTTGCTCGTGTGTAAAAAATTAAAAAAACAGCAACAACAAACAATAGAACTAGCTTTCCCTCTCCCTTTTTCTCTGTAAAAAATTTAAAAAACAGCCCTGAGGTGTGGCTCAGTGGATAGTGTCGGCCTGCGGACTGAAGGGTCCCAGGTTCGATTCCGGTCAAGGGCATGGACCTTGGTTGCGGGCACATCCCCAGTGGGGGCGTGCAGGAGGCGGCTGATGGATGTTTCTAACTCTCTGTCCCTCTCCCTTCCTCTCTGTAAAAACCAATAAAAATATTTTTAAAAAATTAAAAAACAAAACCAGTGCCGGGGCCCAACCCCCAGGACCTGTGAGCGTTACTTTCATAAACGCCTTTGCAGATGCGAAGGGAAGCTCTTGAGATGAGGAGAGGGTCCTGGTCGCCGAGCAGCCCCGCTGTGCTGACGAGAGCCTTTGCGCCCCGCCGGCGTGGCCCCCCTGAGCGGCAGCCTGTGCCCCAGCGGTCCCCCCCGGACTCCCCGCTGTGGGCTTGGTCTCCAGCGGGGGACGTGCTGGAAGCAGCCAATCAATGATTCTTCCTCATCATGATGTTTCTCTCTCTCCTCCCTTTCTTTTTAAATATATTTTACTGATTTTTCACAGAGAGGAAGGGAGGGACATAGAGAGTCAGAAACATCCATCAGCTGCCTCCCGCACACCCTCCACTGGGGATGTGCCTGCAGCCAAGGTCCATGCCCTTGACCGGAACCGAACCCGGGACCCTTCAGTCCGCAGGCCGACGCTCTACCCCTGAGCCAGACCGGTTTCGGCTGGTCTTCTTTCTCCTGCGCAGCGGCCTTCACGCCACAGCTGATTTTCTCATCTGGCTTCTGGCTTCTGGCTTCCTGCGGCCGAGCGTAGCCTCGTGGTGTGTGCTGAGCTCGGCCAGGAACCTCAGGCGCCCCATGCCCTGGGGCAGGAGCTCATCACCTGGAACTGATCCTCCAAACTGTGCTCCCCACTGGCTGCCCGACCCGGGGGAGGGGGTTCGGGGGAGGGCAAACCCGTGCCTCAGTTTCCCCAGCTGTAACGTGAGGGTCAGGTTACTTCTAACGTCCTTTCCAGCTTCCTTCTTCCAGGGTTCCCTAGGGTTTCGTACCTGAGTGCTCAGGCCCCTCATGGGGCGCCGGTGAGGGGCGAGGACATCCTAGGGGTTGGGGGGCGGGCCTCATTCACTCCCGTGTCGTCCTTCAGGGAACATCCCTGGCTCGGCCGTGCTGGTGTTTGACATCCACGTGATCGACTTCCACAACCCTTCGGACTCCATCAGCGTCACGTCCCACTACAAGCCCCCCGACTGCTCGGTGCTGAGTAAGAAGGGGGACTACCTCAAGTACCACTACAACGCCTCGCTTCTGGACGGGACGCTGCTGGATTCCACGTGAGGCCCGGGGATTGCAGGGGGGCTGGGGGGGAGGGGGGCTGGAGGATTCTCCCTCTCATCCATCCTGGCCGAGGACTGTCACCTCGCTGGCCTCCCCGCTGCGTAGCTCACCCCACATCCCTGCTCGGATGTGTCCTCAGCGTTCCCTGTGCCTTTCTGAAAAACACATCTGTCTTTGCACTGCTGCCTTTATTTTCTTAAACATATGTTATTGGTTTTTCACAGAGAGGAAGGGAGAGGGATAGAGAGTCAGAAACACCGATGACTGAAGGGTCCCGGGTTTCGATTCCGGTCAGGGGCACATCCCCAGTGGGGGGCGTGGAGGAGGCAGCTGATCGATGTTTCTCTCTCATCGATGTTTCTGACTCTCTATCCCTCTCCCTTCCTCTCTGTGAAAAATCAATAAAATATATTTTTAAAAACTCAATAAAAAATATAAAAATATGTTTTTATTGCTTTAAGAGAGAGAAAGGGAGAGGAAAGGAGGGAGGAAGGGGGAGAGAGATAGAGATAAGAGATAGAGACAGAGAGAGAGATCTGCTGGCTCCTGCACCCCCCTACTGGGGCTCAAGCCCAAAACTGGGCTTGTGCCCTGACTAGGAATCGAACCCGAAACCTCTCTGGGCACAGGACGCTCAGCCAGCGGAGTCGCTGCCGGGCCGGCCCTCTGTGTCTCAGCGCCTCCAACTCCATTAGCGCGGGGCCGGGCCTGGCTGCCGTCCGGCCTCGGGAGAAGGAAGGGCTTCGGGTACATATTTGTGCTGCGCTTCCTGTGGCTGCGGAGGGTCTTCTTCTCCCCCAGTTCCCCTGCTCTGGCTCCGGGACAGTGTGTGTGATGGGGGCAGGGAGAGGGTTTCTGGAAGGCAGGGCCTGGTCCCTCCACGCCCTAGAGCACTGCACACAGGAGGCAGTGAGCAGCTGTGGGGGGCTGGGAGCACTGCACACAGGAGGCAGTGAGCAGGCTGTGGGGGGCTGGGAGCACTGCACACAGGAGGCAGTGAGCAGGCTGTGGGGGGGGGCTGGGAGCACTGCACACAGGAGGCAGTGAGCAGGCTGTGGGGGGGGGCTGGGAGCACTGCACACAGGAGGCAGTGAGCAGGCTGTGGGGGGGGGCTGGGAGCACTGCACACAGGAGGCAGTGAGCAGCTGTGGGGGGCTGGGAGCACTGCAAACAGGAGGCAGTGAGCAGGCTGTGGGGGGGCTGGGAGCACTGCACACAGGAGGCAGTGAGCAGGCTGTGGGGGGCTGGGAGCACTGCACACAGGAGGCAGTGAGCAGCTGTGGGGGGAGCTGGGAGCACTGCACACAGGAGGCAGTGAGCAGCTGTGGGGGGAGCTGGGAGCACTGCACACAGGAGGCAGTGAGCAGCTGTGGGGGGAGCTGGGAGCACTGCACACAGGAGGCAGTGAGCAGCTGTGGGGGTGGAGGGGAATGTGGGGGCAGCGGGGCAGGAAGCTTTCAGAAGCTGGGCCTGCACGGAGGGAATGAGGAGAATGTAGAGAAACGGGGGGGAATAAGGAAATGGGTAAAGGGTGACCCCGGAGAGCATGGAGCACGCTGTTGCTGTGCGGGTTCCCCCCAGTTCACACGGGCCTCCCGGGGAGACGGGTTCGCCTGTGAGGACCAAAGGCTCTGGAACGGTCCCTGAGCCCTCACTGCCCCGGAGGCCCGGTCCCTGGAGAGGAGCAGGGAGAAGGGCCTCTGTGCAGCTGACAAAGGGGGGCTGTGGGGGTGGACGGGGCGCCCCTCCCGCAGGCCCCGGCCCAGGCTGCCCGTGCCCGGTGGCCGGCTCTGCCCCGGCCCAGGGGGGGAATGCAGACCCTGTTTGGTGTCCTGGCCCAGAGAGCCGGCCGGCCGGAGCCTGCAGGGGGGCTGGGACCCGGGAAGGGGGTGTCACCCAAAGGCACGGCCCCTCCCATGTTGTCAGCAGCGGGCGAGGGGCACCCTGGCCTCTCAGGAACCGGGAGCTCTGGCATTGAAGCCCCCGCCCCCCCCGCCCCCCCGTTTGCCCTTAGGGGTGACAGGATGGCCGTGGGTTCGGAAACGCGCTGGTTTTCGGTGGTGATGGGTGAGCGCGCCGGCCTGTTTGTCCGGGTGCCCGGGGACCGCAGGTGTCACGGCCATTGAAACCCTCCGGGTGGGGCTGTCCGTCTCCTCGTGGCCAGACGCAGACCTGTGCCCCTGGCCGGGAGGAGAGGCGCGGGGGGCGTGAGGAGCGTCCCACGAGGACACTCGGGTGCCGGTGGGTGGATGACCTCACCGGGGACGCCTCTGCTCCGTTTGCAGGTGGAATTTAGGCAAAACGTACAACATCGTCCTGGGCTCGGGGCAGGTGGTGCTGGGCATGGACATGGGGCTGCGGGAGATGTGCGTCGGCGAGAAGCGGACGGTGGTCATCCCCCCGCACCTGGGCTACGGGGAGGCCGGCGTGGGTAAGTGCCGTGTTTGGTTCTTTTTTTCAGATTAAAAAATTTTAAAATATATTTTATTGATTTTTCACAGAGAGGAAGGGAGAGAAAGAGAGAGTCAGAAGCATCGACGAGAGAGAAACATCGATCAGCTGCCTCCTGCACACCCCCCACTGGGGATGTGCCTGTAGCCAAGGTCCATGCCGTCGACCGGAATCGAACCTGGGACCCTTCAGTCGGCAGGCCGACGCTCTATCCACTGAGCCAAACCGGTTTCAGCAGATTAAAATATTTCAAAATATACTTTTACTGATTTCAGAGAGAGAAACATCTGTCAGTTGCCTCTGGTATCCACCCCAGCCAAGGATTGAACCCACAATCTGCGTACGTGCCCTGACGGGGGATCGAACCCGGGGCGTTTCGGCGCACAGGATGGCACTCAGCCAACGGAGCCCCGCCCCGCGGGCCAGGGCTCCCCTCCCCTGATTCGCCCTGCCCCCCAGCCCTGCTCCTTCTGTGTTGAACCCCAAGAATCTGCTGGGTTATTGAAAACAGCCTTTGGCATTTCTGTGGGACGACCCCCTTGGGTTCGGAGTTGACGCCGGGCTAATGCCCCACGTCCTCTTGGGAAAGCCGGGCCCCGCTGAGATGCAGCTCCTGAGCGTGTGTGTGCCGGCCTCTCGGACCACGATCCGCAGGCACGCCTTGCTGTCCTTACAGCTCGGGACACGTGGCAGGTGTGCTCAGCTCTCCCGCCGTGGTCTCCGCTAGAGCCTCTGAACCCCCGGACACCCAGGAAGACGCGTGTCTTAGCTCCCACCCGTGTTACGAGTGAACATACAGTTTGTTTATCCACATAGACACGTGCATTTAGGTTTATCTATAACACGGAAACTCAAGTTTCACGGGATGATACTTATCCTTTCTACGTGCAAGTTACCCTACTTGTTTTATTCTGTTCCTTCATTTAAAACAAAAAAATGCTGGCCTGGCCCGGGTGGCTCCGGGGTTGAGCGTTGACCTACGAACTGGGGGGTCACAGGTCAATTCCCAGACAGCGCAGGCCCGGGTGCAGGCTCCGTCCCCAGCGGGGGGCGTGCAGGAGGCAGCTGATCCATGGTTCTCTCTCATCAGTGATGTTTCTCTCTCTCTCTCCTCTCCCTTCCTGTCTGAAATCAATAAAAAATATATTAAAAATAAAAAAGCTGATCACACCCTCTGAGCTGAGTTGGTGACTCCCTAGCAGTCACTGTCTACCATTGGGAAAACCATGTGCTGAGGCTGAACTTGCTTGCTTTCCCAAGAACAGCCTCCCCTCCTCCCCATGAGGTGGAGCCCAGGGCGGGGCAGGAGGGCGGCTGAGGGGCCGGGCCACTGGCCTGTGCGCTCACCCGCCCTCCCTGTGGCCGCGGCAGCCGGAGAGGTGCCGGGCAGCGCCGTGCTGGTGTTTGACATTGAGCTGCTGGAGCTGGTGGCCGGCCTGCCCGAGGGGTACATGTTCATCTGGAACGACGAGGTGTCCGCCAACCTCTTCGAGGAAATCGACAAGGACGGCAACGGAGAAGTCCTCCTGGAAGAGGTAACTGACCTTGGGGGGGGGGGGGGCAGGGTAGCGCAGGGAGGCGTCCTGGGCCCGGGGAGGACACCTGGGCTCATCTCTCGTGCTGGGGAGCACTGCACACTCAGGCACCCAGCGTGTCCCCCGCACACTCTCAGCGAAGCTCTTTGCAGAATGGGGGAGCTGCAGGGACGGGTTGCGGGGTCTCGGCGCTGGGCAGGTCCCGTTCCTGGGTGCTCCCTGCGTGCCCCACGTGCTGTCGGCCCATCTGTCACCGCGCTTGGCCCTCACGGCAGCCATGCAGTCATCCCTGGTTTCCAGGGGGAGCAGCGGAGCACAGAGAAGGCCGCTGACCTGCCCAAAGTCACCAGCCCCCCAGGGGTGGGGCCCGGATGCACACCCCTGTCGGAGCATCTGGTGGTGTGCCTCCTAGCCAGGCACCCTGGTGGGGCCGGGTGGTAGAGTCCCCTGTCCCATCAAACCCTGCTGAAGTCCACTCCTCCCCCCCCCCCCACCCCCCGCTACATCTCCCCTCACAGGGACAGCGCCCCGCCTTCTCCCCTCTCTCTCACACCATCAGCATCTCCCCGGCTACTGGCTTGCTCCCCTGAACCTGGTCTTGCCCCAAGAGGTGCCTTTTGTATTGCTGAGTCTCATGGCCGGTCCTCACTCTCTGAGCGACACAGCTGACTCCTCTCACCGCCTTCTCTTCCGGCTTCCGGACCCCCTCCCTGCTTGGCGTTCCTTCCACAAGTCAGAGCACCGCCCGCTTCAAACCCAAACCCTGCAGAACCCCCCATTTCCAGACCCTTCCACAACCTTCTCGCTGGGGCCTCCTCTCCACTCCTCTCCCCTGGCTGGTCTGTGAGCACCTGGCAGGCACCCACCCGCCTTCGCACCCCCCTTCTCTCTGCCCCCGAAGGCTCTTGCCCTGGACAACTGGCACCTTCCCTCGCGCCCTTCAAGCCTCTGTGCAAGTCTCCCTCTGTCCCTGGGCCTGACCCTGACTTCGCACTTCAACCCCCTTCTTCTTCCTTACTTGGCTCTACTATGTTTTTCTAGAGCATTTCTGTAGGAACCCCTTTCACGTCCCTCGTAATTCAGGGCCCCCGGTTCAGTGTTCGGGTTCTGGAGGAGGCCGCACACAAATGAAGACTTAGAAAAGTATGAGTTTGGGAATATCGGGGGCCAGGTGGCTGCCCATCTCTAGCGGAAGGACTGCCCCTCGCTCTGGCCTGGCTGTCCCTTTTATTAAGACTACAGGACCCGCCCACAGCCTTTAGGCAGGAGATTCCAATAACAGAAACACACAAAAACCAAACAGGTGTTTCAGTTAACAGTGTTTTTGGCTCTGACCTTTCAAAGCAATTTAGCTTGTTTACCAGCCTTCCGGGCTTCCTGTCCACATCCCTCCATCAGTGAGACAGATTGGTTTCCGGCACATTTCCTTGTCTCACTTAATATGGAGCTTATTTTTCATGTTCATTTTTATTTTTACTTTTAAAAACCTATTTACTTATTTTGAAACATATTGACTTTTTTACAGAGAGGAAGGGAGAGGGATAGAAAGTCAGAAACATCGATGAGAGAGAAACATCGATCAGCTGCCTCCTGCACACACACCCCTTTCCCCCATTGGGGATGTGCCCTCAGCCAAGGTACATGCCCTTGACCGGAATCGAACCCGGGACCTTTCAGTCCGCAGGCCGACGCTCTATCCACTGAACAAAATCGATTTTGGCTTATGTTCATTTTTAATTGTGCGTCTTTCCCACCAGAACATGCTGGAGTTACAGAGTGGCAGGTGCAGGAAGCCTAGTGTGTGTATCGGTGGAGCGCTAGGTCACAGAAGAGCAGACATGTTTCTGTGTGCATGAATGAGTGTGGGCAGCAGCGTCCTCGGGGGCTGGTGCTCAGGGGTCTGTGTCTGTGGAGAACGAAGGGCTGGTTTCCGGGAGGGGAGCTCCGGTAGCCCCTGGGGGTGCCCGCCCGGAGCCTCGGGGCTCCTGGAATGGCTCAGTGGGCGGCGGCTAGCCTGCCTGTGGAGGGGAGCCCCGGCTGAGGCGCTCAGAGGCACCGCCCCTCGGTGGGGCCCGTGTCTGAGTCGGCCCCTCCCCGTCCAGTTCTCCGAGTACATCCACGCCCAGGTGGCGTCCGGCAGAGGGAAGCTCGCCCCCGGCTTCGACGCCGAGATGATCGTCAAGAACATGTTCACCAACCAGGACCGCGACGGGGACGGCAAGGTCACGGCCGCGGAGTTCAAGCTCAAAGACCAGGAGGCCAAGCACGACGAGCTGTGAGCCGGACACGCGTGCGTGAGCCGAGCCCGCGCCGGGCGGAGCCCGCAGGGGGTTGTCGGCAGCGCGGGGCCTCGGCGGGGCTGGGGTCACACTCGAGGGGCAGGCGGACCGGGGTTAGGTAGACGGCGCGGGGCCTCGGCGGGGCTGGGGGGGTGTGGGAAGGCGGCTGCCGACCTGGTCCGAGGGCCTCCGGGAGTTTGTTGCTAAGGGGACTAGTGTCTAGAGAAGTCAGACCGTCCTGCAGGGAACACAAGAAAAACCCCGGACATCTGTGTAAAGAGGGTTAAGATGACTTTTTTTGTAACTTGCTGGTGTTTAATAAGCGTTGTCCAGACGGCAGGAAGAGCAAAGGGCGTGCCCGGTGGGGTTCCCAGAAAGCTTCCGGAAACGTCCCAGCGGCCTGTACAGTGCCTTCTGGTTGGCCCAGCCTTCTCCTCCTCCTCCTCTTCCTCCTCCCCCTCCTCCTCTTCCTCCTCTTCCTCTGCCTCCACACACACCCAGCCTCCACCTCCTTCTACCCACATACACACACACACCCAGCCTCCACCTCCTTCTACACACATACACACACACACACAGCCTCCACCTCCTTCTACACACATACACACACACACACACACACACACACAGCCTCCACCTCCTTCTACCCACATACACACACACACACACACCCAGCCTCCACCTCCATCTACACACATACACACACACACCCAGCCTCCACCTCCTTCTACCCACATACACACACACACCCAGCCTCCACCTCCTTCTACACACACACACAGCCTCCACCTCCTTCTACCCACATACACACACACACACACACACCCAGCCTCCACCTCCATCTACACACACACACACACCCAGCCTCCACCTCCTTCTACCCACATACACACACACACCCAGCCTCCACCTCCTTCTACACACATACACACACACACACAGCCTCCACCTCCTTCTACCCACATACACACACACACACACACACACCCAGCCTCCACCTCCATCTACACACATACACACACACACACACACACACCCAGCCTCCACCTCCATCTACACACATACACATACACACACACACACACACACCCAGCCTCCACCTCCATCTCCTCCTCCTCCCTCACACACACCCAGCCTCCACTTCCTCCTACACACAGACACACACACACACACACACATACCCAGCCTCCACCTCCTTCTAGACACACATACACACACACACACAGCCTCCACCTCCTTCTACCCACATACACACACACACACACAGCCTCCACCTCCTTCTACACACATACACACACACACACAGCCTCCACCTCCATCTCCTCCTCCTCCCTCACACACACCCAGCCTCCACTTCCTCCTACACACACACACACACACACACACACACACACACACACATACCCAGCCTCCACCTCCTTCTAGACACACATACACACACACACAAACCCAGCCTCCACCTCCTTCTAGACACACATACACACACAGCCTCCTCCTCTTCACACACACACACACACAGAAACACCCTTTTCTAGTTAATCGCCCGGTGCCCTGGGGGTCCTCCGATCGGCTGGAGGTGAACACTGGGGACCAAACCAAAGGCACGGAGGCCACGGGTAGAGAACTTGACCGCGCCCGCCACACAGACTGCAGCTCCCCTCCCAGCCCTCGCTCTGCCCGAGTCCTCCGATCAGAGTGTGTGCGGCCGCGGCCAGGCCAGCTGCCCAGCGTCTCCCCGTGCCCGGGCGGCCGTCTCCCCGGCGATGAGCACCGACGGGACAGGCTGCTCCTCTGGCTCCGGAGAGCAGGGCCCGCCCCTGCAGCCCGTCCCCACGCTGTGCAGCGACCACCTTGCTGCCTCCTCTCCTGTTCCCCACCGGTGATGGCACCCCCCTCCCCCCCAAGCGATCACGCTTTTCCTTCTGGAACGGCTTCTGTTACTAATTTAAACTGTTTCGTACTGACGCAGCTCCGAGGCAGTCCGTCAACGCGCCAGGCACTCGTTCCATTGAATGTTGGAAAACCCACCTTTTGTATATAAAACATTGAATTCTGTCACCAGGCTGCGTGCTATTTTCTTTCTTTTTAAAAAATATTTTATTGATTTTCCACAGAGAGGAGGGGAGAGGGACAGAGAGTCAGAAACATCGATGACAGAGAAACATCGACCAGCTGCCTCCTGCACACCCCCCACTGGGGATGTGCCCGTAACCAAGGCACATGCCCTTGACCGGAATCGAACCTGGGACCCCTGCAGGCCAATGCTCTCTCTATCCACTGAGCCACACCAGTTTCGGCAGGAATGATAGTCTTGACAATAGAATTAAAAAGACTTTTCATTTCATGTTTATTATCAGTGCATCAATATAGAACATTTTATAATGATTAGTGACATGTGGATACCAAGTTTTTCCAACACCAAGTGCTAGTATGTTCTTGTTAAGTTTCAATTCCCCCCCCAAAAACATAACGAACACAATTTTAGGAGGTGGCGATACCATCGGCATAATTCACTCGAATTACAGAAAATGTCAATACTTAAAATCACACACATGTAAAGAGACTCCTCAAAAACTTCTTAACAATAAACTACAAAATTCACTCTGGAAATGTAGGCAGTTTTCAAATTTTGACTTTAAGATTTTTTTTTTTTCATGTTAAAAAATACGGTGAGGAGTGTGTTGAGAGAGGCAGAGTCTAGGAGCTTCCGGTTGATGGACTCGGCGTCTCTGAGCACGGATACGTCATAAATAAAAGTCTTTCGCATAAACACATGAGCGGTCCTGGCGTCCATTGCACCCCCAGGTCGGCCTCCTCGAGGAATGCTCATTTATACAGGATCTTCTGTAAGATAGAGTTGGCTACCTCCAAGGATTCCTCTTTGACTAGAACAATGTCATAAGCGTCCATGTACTTGTCTAAAAGCTCGTCCACCTAATCAACAAGAAAACCGTAAAGATTAAACACCATAATGTGCAGGGAGAAGCACAGAATTTCAGTGCGAACCACATTGTGATGCTAAATTTACTGAGCAAAAAAAATGTCTTGGGAAAGCGAATTTAATAAAGAACTAAGTTTACTTTCATAAAACATTTGAAACGAAGCAGTGCTTTTCAATATTCAAGTTCTTTTTTAAATTATTTTTTTATTTAACTCTTTAATTTTTCATTTTGTTTATTTTTAGGAAATGGTCAATTTCTTTTTTAAAAAAATATGTTTTATTGATTGTTTTTACAGAGAGGAAGGGAGAAGGATAGAAAGTCAGAAACATTGATGAGAGAGAAACATCGATCAGCTGCCTCTTGCACACTCCCTACTGGGGATGTGCTCAAAACCAAGGTACATGCCCTTGACCCGAATCGAACCTGGGACCTTTCAGTCCACAGGCCGACGCTCTGTCCACTGAGCCACACCGGTTTGGGCAGAAATAGTCAATTTCTTAAGGTTTGCCCAGTCGATGTGGTTCAGTGATTGAATGTCAATCCATGCACCAAGAGGTGACGGGTTCAATTCCCGGTCAGGGCACATGCATGGGTTGCAGGCTCGATCCCCACCAGGGGGCGTGCAGGAGGCAGCAGAACGCTGTTGAAGTTTCTCTCTCATGGATGTTTCTCTCTCTCCCTTCCTCTCTAGAATCAATTAAAAACAATTCTTAAGGCTCACTGACAGAACTTTTTCCACTCAGGGGCTTTTCTCCCTAAATGAGTTCTATTCCAGTGGCTCTCCAATGGGGTAAGATGCCCAGGGAACGTTCAGCCATGGCTACATTTTTGATTCTCCTGACCGGGGAGCCATTGGCATCAAGGGAGGAGAGGCCAGAGAGGCCTTTATAACGTACACCTTCCTTCCCAGCACCGCCGCGGACACCACTCCTTCACTCACCACCAGGGGAAAGGGGGAAAGGGGACCCGGGCGGCCCCAAAAGAACGGCTTTCTCAGGGATAGCAGTGACCTACCAAGTTTCACCCCAG
The DNA here is from genome assembly GCA_027563665.1 of Antrozous pallidus. Lineage (NCBI taxonomy): Eukaryota > Metazoa > Chordata > Mammalia > Chiroptera > Vespertilionidae > Antrozous > Antrozous pallidus. Next base: position 79,959,628 of record CM050521.1, read on the forward strand.
TTTTTCCTTCTTAAAAAACAAAACATTTTATTGATTTATACTTCGAGAGGGAGGGAGAGAGAAACATCGATGTGAGAGCAAAACATGGGCCAGCTGCCTCCTGCACTCCCCCTATCGGGGACTGAGCCCACAAGCCGGCAGGTGCCCTTGGCTGGGGATCGAACCGGCAACCTTCCAGTGCAAGGGACGACACCCAACCAGCTGAGCCTCGCTGGCCAGGACAGCCCTAGTGTTTTCTTAAAAGGAAATTAGATTGATGTCCGTACCTTATCGTTCAGATAGCCAATTTTCAGGATGTGCTCCACGTTCGCTACTCCATCGGCCATTCTTAAGTCCCCCTGGGAGTCTCCCAGCAGGATGATGTTGCTGTTGTCTTTCAGCTGACTGAAATACTCTGTGTTCTTCAAGGCGCCATCGTGTTTGTTAAACACGTGAATCAGGTCTCCTTTAAATCCTTTGAGCACTCCCTGTTCAAAAGACGTAAGTCCTTTGAAACAACAGGCTTGACAAATTTTACTTGTAGTTTCACATTCATGATAGGTGAGAAGGACTCTGAGAAGTGACTCTCTAGAGATACTTTAAATGTTAAACATGAGTGGAAAGCCCAATTTTTACTTTTCATTTGGTTCCCAACCAAAAGGTGCCATTTTATGTATGTTATATCGTCTTGACTAGAAGAATTAAATTAGTTCACATTATGTTAGTTCTACGCCACTTCTTTTTTCCCATCCATGGATGTTAATTCTTTAGAGTTGTTGCATTAGAATTAGTAAAATTGCCCTAACCAGTCTGGCCCAGTGGATAGATCGTTATTCTGCGGGCTGAAGGGTCCCAGGTTCGATTCTGGTCAAGGCCATGTACCTTGGTTGTGGGCACATCCCCAGTAGCGGGCGTGCAGGAGACAGCTGATCGATGTTTCTCTCTCATCGGACCGACTCTCTATCCCTCTCCTTTCCTCTCTGTAAAAAAATCAATAAAAAATATATTTTAAAAATTAGTAAAATTTCTAATGTAATGTAAGATTAGTCTACCTCTCAGGTAACAAAAGGTTAAGCAGAGTTATTTTGCTTGAAACCTGGGTATGATACAACACTGTGAGAGGTGACGAGGCCCGTCGTGAGCCTATGAACTTGGCCTAATGTAACGAGCACACGGGAAATAACAGATAACAAACGCATTCACATGATTAGAACATTTTCAGACTTTAAAAGTAACGGTAGGGAATGAGCTGACAGTCTTACATTGTCATCGAAGTCCATGAAGTTGGACACGACCTTGACATTGGAGTGGTAGACACCGGCCTGCCGGATCACCTCCTCCAGGACATCGCCGATGCCGGCCGAGAAGATGAACACGGGGATGCCGTGCTGCTGGAGCTTGTCGAAGAAGTTCTCGTAGCCCTCCCTGCGGGCGGAAGACGTACCTCCTTTTTCACCTTGATCTTTAAAAAGCCACGTGTTTCTAGGATTCCCTTAGCTCTCCTTTCAAAACAAGCCCCAGGGGACCAACCGTTCCTGATGTCTGAGACTAGAACATGGTTTTCAAACAACAGTCCGCTTTTTACCCTCCTTTTGGTAAATTCTCATAGTAAAAATGAGATGATTTTATTTGAAATGTATTTTATTGATTTTTTTTTTTGCAGAGAGGGAGAGAGATCCTCATTCTGCGGGCTGAAGGGTCCCAGGTTCGACTCTGGTCAAGGCCATGAACCTTGGTTGCGGGCACATCCCCAGAAGGGGGTGTGCAGGAGGCAACTGATCGATGTTTCTGACTTTCTATCCCTCTCGCTTCCTCTCTGTAAAAAAAAATCAATATAATATATTTTCAAAAAAAAAGGAAAAGGAAAAAAGAAATAACATCATATTTGCCTAGTGAGTTGAAGAATTTAAGTGCTAGTAAACAGAAGTGAAAATAAAATTTAACATGTTAATAGCCAATAATTCATCTATTAGAAATATTTCTATTATTTGCTAAAACATATGCACCTTTCTTAGAGATTGTTTGCAAGGGACTTGGAGAACTCAGAAAGTAGATTTATGTCAATTTTAAAAGAGGGTACATCGTAAAAACAGGGTACTTAGCTAAACACTTTTCAATATAACTTAGAAACATTCTTTTTTATATTTCATATCTTTGAAACGTATTTTTGCTAAAAAAAAAAACAACAACAACAACCAAAAAAAACCCCAACAACTTCAAAATGGTCTTGTTTTCCTAACTTTGTAAGTCTTAAGGTTTTTAAATTTGGAGAAAGAAAATGTAAATCAGTGCTTCAGGCTCATAAGCTTTCATTCCCTGCACCATGATCTGATGTGTCATTCTCAATTCCTTATCTCGCCACTTTTATTAGGCGACATGTTCTGGATATGTTTTTATATGGGATATTCTTACAGATTATTTTAATAAATATTTTAATACACACTTTGAATATGGCATGTAACAGGTCTGTAGACAATTAGCAACAAAAAACACCCAAGACACTTACTTGAGCATAACGTCAGATTCTGCCACAATTTCTTTAAGTTTAGCTCTTGGGATGCCCTGTTCAACAAGCAGGCGATGTGATTTAGTGTACCTGCAGTTGATGCCCCAAGAAAAAAGAAAATCAATGAAAGCGAATTAATACTATTCTCTTTATGACACAGCATTCTTCGGCATGGGAAAATGCAGTATTTCATTCATGCTATTTTGGATTTAAATTTCAGATCTTTACATTCATTACTAATGAACGTATACCTCACCTATCTCAAAAGATGCTACACACACACACACACACACACACACACACACACACGTTCTCGCTGCATTCCCCAGTTCTCCACAAACGCCGGCTTACTTTAAGTGTGTTAAGACAATGAAAGGATTCTAGGTCTACACCTTTCCTCGGTCTACAGGTAAGAGCTCCAACCTCAGGAAGCATAATCATTTCTTTGATTCCAGGAAGAACTGTAGCAAAGCCATTTCTCACCGGCCTGGAGTGTGAATTTGCATGGAATGCCTACGCACTGACTTGTGAGCAAAGGAGAAGATCCTTGCTCTGGAAGTTTTATCCACATACGTGTGCTTTGTAATCACATAAAAGCACCTGCAATCACACCATCTCAGTAGACAGGCCTTTAGAAGGTCTCCCCCTGGCACCCGCAAATCCCCCCTACAGTATTCTTCAGTGAAACCCCCTCTCTGGTGGCTCCCATCCTGCTGGTGAGCTCATTCCCCCGGGAAGCTACCCCACTGCTAGAACATTCTACTAGTAATTCCTAGACACTCCTGTCACCGCGCTGGAACCCACGTTCTAAGCCTCGCACGTCTGGTTCCAGCCCCGCACGTGGAGTGAGTCGAACCTCTTTTCACCACTTCCTACCGCAGACACTGAGTAAGTGTGCGAGGTACGCGGTTAGGTGATGGGATAACGCCGTGATCGGCAAACTGCGGCTCACGAGCCACATGCGGCTCTTTGGCCCCTTGAGTGTGGCTCTTCCACAAAATACTACGGCCTGGGCGAGTCTATGTTGAAGAAGTGGCGTTAGAAGAAGTTTAAGTTAAAAAAATATGGCTCTCCAAAGACATTTCAATCGTTGTCCTGTTGGTATTTGGCTCTGTGGACTAATGAGTTTGCCGACCATTGGGATAATGGATATAAACAACATCACTTCTGGTCTCTGAAGGTCCTCAAACCACTCAATGTTCCAGTCTTTGGAATGTTGCTCTAACGGCCTGGCTCCTCCCGGGTCTGGGCGGAGCCGAGGGCCAGCAGGTGTTCTCCCAGGAGGCAGTGGGCCCTGCCGCACGTCCATGAACGCGGCCGACGGCAGGGGCCGGTGGCTCTCGGCACCGTCCCCGCGGGCTCCAGCTCAGCAGAGTCCGTCTAAACCCCACGTCCTGTCCTTGACACGCTGGGCCACGTCTCGCCCAGAGATGCCGGAGAAAACAAATCCTTGTTTTGAGTTTCTGGCTTAGGTGCAGAATTTTAAATCTATTCCCACTCATCTTCATGTTCAAACACAAAGCTGAACAACACTGATTCAAAGCTGATTCTAGACGGTGGGAGTGGTTAGGAAATCAGTTGGTTTTGTTACCTTGAACCACGTGCTCTGCCTCATCGGACAATGTACTGGTCTGTGTGCACGCGGGGGGGGGGGGGGGCACCATTAGTTGTAACTGTTAGGCCGTGTTGTTAGATCTGGACGCCCCCCCTGTGCACGCACGCTTACCATTCCACCATGTAAGGGTACTTCTGTTCCACCGTCAGCAGCGGGTCAGTTTCAATAGCGTAAAATTTCTCCTTTAGCTCCAGTAGCTAGAAAGAAACAAACACCTGCATCAGAGCTGTCACCGAGCGCCCCGTTTCACAGGAAGCAAAACGGTGTAGACGAGCGTTGTGCATGAACTGCTTTGAAGGGTAAAGATTGGAGCACGAGTGCCCGTTACACAGAGCGACTGATAGACCTTTGCTGGCGTTGGTTGACATGTTCCTAAACACACCTGCGAAAGGCTGCTTTCTTTCCTTTCTTTTTTTAAGCACTTTCAGCTCAGCAATCCAGTGAAACCAACAAATAATCAAACGATCACTACAAAAACATTTTCATTCTCATATGAGAGTATTGCATTTGGTTCATCTTTGGAACCTCTTCTTTTGTTCAAAGAGATACAGACAGACACCTACTCAGAAAAGCAGAGAACTCGGGCAATTTCCTGATCCGTTTAGAGAAGAAAAACCTACGTGAAAACCCAAGTAGTCTTGTGTAGCTTCCCGGCTAATGTGAAGACACCAGATGTCGGTAACCATTGAACAGTGTTTTCGTGTCAGTTTTGTTGTTCTTCAAACGTCACCGGCAATTTTTCCTTTAAAATAAGTCGAGTGCTGTAACCCCAAGAATAAACCTAACATTTACTGAGTGTTGACCACGAGCCCGAGACGGCCGCAGGCCCTTTGAACTCATTCTTGTCGGTGGGAATGAAGCTGGGGAAATTCCCGGGCAGAAATGGAAATGAAGGCTTTCATAGCTGGATTATCGTTAGTGCTTTTACCTTTTTCCGACATTCATCCGAAACCAGCTTGCAGTTGTCAATGACATCTAAAGAGAGAGAGAAACGAGGCGTGAAGAGAAGCGCTCTCAGAGGCGAGTAACTTACTCCCTGTAAGTTTTTTTAGGCCACGTCAGCGGGCATGCTCGCTGCAGCCGTCGGGGCAGTGCAGAATCATTGATCCGGCCTGGCTAGAGCATCGACGGTTTTAAAACCCAGGACCCCGTGACTGCGCATGCACACCACGGAGCTAGAGAATCCAAAGTCTTCGCCCACTGGGGTCCCTTTAGCACCATTAGAGAGAAGCAGGGGACACACCTCTGAAATATACGTTCTTTCTTAATAAAACACCGGTAATGCGAAAATCTGGAAAACACAGATTGTAACGAGGACAGAAACTACAATTTTACCACTTAATAATAAATTAACGCTTTATTATATTTCCTTTCAGCCTTAAAGGTCTATGCATTATCAATATTTTTTAAAGAATATTTTTATTGATTTCAGAGAGAAAGGGCGCAGGAGAGAGAGACAGGAACATCAATGACGAGAGAAAAGCATCCCCTGGCCGCCTCCTGCCTGCTGCCGACTGGGGATGGAGCCCGCCAACGGGACATGGGGCCTGACTGGGACCCAAACTGCGACCGGCCGGGCCAGTATTTTTATGTTATTTATCTACTTGTTTTTAAAAATATATTTTTATTGATTTCAGAGGAAGGGAGAGGAAAGAGAGAAACATCAATGATGAGAGAGAATCATGGATTGGCTGCCTCCTGCACGCCCCCCACTGGGGGGACCAAGCTTACAACCCGGGCCTGTGTCCTGACCGGGAATCAAACCGTGACCTCCCGGTTCACAGGCCGACGCTCAACCCCTGAGCCACGCCGGCCGGGCAAGTATTGTTGTTTTAAAGACGGAACTGTCTCATCTAGAATACAAAATAGGCTTCTCATCTTCGCAACACATTTTAACTTAGTGTTTATTTAGTAATGTATTCTTTAACTAACTTACATATAAATGACACAAACATTTTGTAACATGGTACTAATTAATAAAGGCCGTTTCTGACCCAAAATTGAAAATTCGTTTAAATTTTTCTTGAGTAATAAACAGACCACATTTGGAGAGAAAAATGTCAGGCTTCTTTATTCCTCTTGCAACCAAAACCATACAGAGAATAGCCATTTATATAACATGGAGGGGGGCGGAATAAATCCTAAACATATAATAAGAAAAAGCTGGTCTATGGCCATACCACTTGAATGCGCCCAATCTCATCTGATCTTGGGGGGCGGGGGGAAAGCAGGTCCCCTCACTTTCAATGTCCAAAAGAGAGATTTAAAAAAAGCCAACAACAATCTCAGAGATAATATGATTGGTAGAAAAGGATCTTAAAATAATGATTGCTTTCCTGAATCTGTTAACAGGGCCACACTTACTATGACATGTTGGACATCTTTTTCCTTTGTAGGAAAATCTACTCAGTGTCATATCAAAGTCTGTTATTATCTGTAAGAAAAGGGGAGAACCGTTATGAAAACACAGCCTCGAGGCCAGACACGGGTCTGCAAGCTCGCCAGAGGCACAAGACCCTGGTTGGTGGCCTGCCCCCATTGTAAGCTAATCCCTCTACACGGAGTTTTCCAATGCAGCTCATATACAAAGCCCTGAGAATCACCTCAACTACGAGCAAGACCTCACATGCCCAAGCGTTACCACATGAGATCTGATGAACTGTATAGGGAACTTGCAATTGCAGGCCCCAGAGATAGAACACTGCACCATTTCAACCCCCGGGGCCAATGTACAAGATGCAATGAAAGCATTTAAACCCTATGAAGCTCAGTCACTGACACTGTTCCATTCGGGATGTAACTGGTCTACATAGGTAAATAAACTATACCAATCAATGAATCATACCTGGTAACAGTTGGCCAGCTCTTGCAATTTAGGAGATTGGGTTAAATATTTTTTTCCCCAAAAAATATAAAGAAAAAAAAAAGATTTATTTTCACTGACTATCCAGACTATTGATTTAGTTTCCATTGAAAACATCCCTTTAAAAAACTTTTAAAAATTCAGTTATCCCACATAGTGGCAACTTAACTTGAACTATTTATTATGATTTATTTAATCAAAAGATGGAATAACAACTGGAAACTGTGCATATTTAATATTATTCTTAAAATAGTTGAATACTTATGCACAGTATTAGTTAAATTAGTATAAATATTAAAGAAAAGAAAAATTTATTTCAAGACTATTAGGTTTTATTCGTTTACAACAGGGCGTTCTATGTATTTTTGACAAGTGCTAGACCCACCTTTCACATTTTACACTCTGAAAGGACGGGAAAAGCTCATCTATCTAAACGTTCTTTGCTGAGATTCAGCAAAACAGGAGATGACCATGTGTACTTGGCCATGGGAAATAAAAGCCTCGCAGTAAAGGTTGCCTGATGGCTACTCGCCTGAAGTTTGACAGCTCCCCCCTTGATGAGACCACAGATGATTTCTTCCACTCTGGTGGGATTCTTGATGTGCACGGAACTCTTCTGGAATTCTGGCATCTAAAACACAAGGAGAGCAACTGACTTTTTAATTTCTCTTTTCTCAGGCACCTTTGATACCAAAGCAGAAGCTTATATTATTTAGAGGTTTTAAGATGTTGAGGCATTATATAAAAGCAAGCAAACCATGGTGTCAAATGATCACTTACACACAAAATTTTTCAAAGCACATCAATAGTTTCCATCTAGAAGATTAAGACAAAACTACATTGGTAATTAACATATTACCAGTGTAATTTTTCTAATTATAAAAGTCATGCATGCTTATCACAGAAGTTACAGAAAAAGAAACTGCTTGGAATTCTATTATAAAAGATAAACAACTACTTTATTTGTCATTATTTTCTTTTTGTTAAATATGTTTTATTGATTTTTTACAGAGAGGAAGGGAAAGGGATAGAGAGTTAGAAATATGGATGAGAGAGAATCATTGATCAGCTGCCTCCTGCACACCCCCTATTGGGGATGTACCTGCAACCAAGGTACATGCCGCCCTTGACTGGAATTGAGCCTGGGACCCCTCAGTCTGCAGGCTGATGCTCTATCCACTGAGCCAAACCGGTTAGGGCTATTTTTCATTATTTTCATATCTCTGATTGCAAACATGCATGTTTATGCCCAGTTTATCTCATTCTCATAATTTACGTTTGCATCTGGTTTTCTGAATATTATTACACTGGAGGCTCGGTGCACGGATTTGTGCATGGATGGGGTCTGGTGGCCCACCCTGATAAGGGCCAATGGCGGGGAGGGGACGCAGGAGGTTGGCCGGCTGGTCCTGCCCCTGATCTGGCGTTGGTGGTGGCCAGGGCGTGGCCATGGGCCATTGGCCGGCTGCCCCCTCCACCCCAGCTGAACTCCTGGTTGAGGGGACATTTTACATATTAGCCTTTTATTATATAGGATAGATAGTTATAAGAAAATTAACAAAACTCCTTAACCAAAATGGAATGCAAGAACTGAATAGAGAATATATGAACTTTGTGATAAAAGAGTTTTCTTGTAAGAACCTTTCTTCTTACTATTTAATTTGTATTCACATTCACACCTTCAAAACTTTCTTAGCAGAAAGGAAACAAATATTACATTATTATTTCCCACAAATTTACCATTTTTATCGATTTCAGAGAGGAAGGGAAAGGAAGAGGAAAAGAGAAACATCAATGATGAAAGGGAATCACTGATCGGCTGCCTCCTGCACACCTCCTATTGGAGACCAAGCCTGCAACCCAGGCATGTGCCTTTGACTGGAATTGAACCTGAGACCCTTGAGTCCACAGGCCAATGCTCTATCCACTGAGCCACACCAGCCAGGGCTACCTTTAAACATACAATCATATTTAATTGGGAAAGTTGCTTCAAGATGTTTTTTCCTTTATTGTACTACATTTCAAATAACTTCATTGTCCATGGGAAAAATTTTTTCAACAGATTTAGTTCAAGTTTTGAACTAAATGATGTTGACCGGAATTGAACCTGGGACCCTTCAGTCCACAGGCCGACGCTCTATCCACTGAGCAAACGTGTTTCAGCTAAAAAGACAATTATTGACACTCAAATCAAGGTTCCATACTGGCTTGTACCTTACATTATCCATTTCATATTCTATTCTTCTGGGTGTGTTCTCACCAGTGTTAACCCAGTTCCCCTGTGTGACGGACACGGTCATGAAAGAACCCCCTCGGTCTCAGCTCTTTGCAACAAGAGAGCCCGACTAGGTAAGTCTCTTAGGACCCACGCTATCTCCACAGAAAGGACAAGGTCAGAAAAACTGGGGAGCAGCGACACCGTTTTCCAAAGGCTGCAAGATGGATGCAGAATCACTGGAAAGAGACGTGCTGACATTAAAATGTTCTCCGTGAACCAAACACCTGGCCTCACACTACACCTGCTTTTAAAGGGCCCTGTTTCGGTAGGGCCAGGCCACCTGCAATGTAACCAGTCTTCACACAGTGAACCTTTTCACTGAACCGGACTCTACCGGATTTCACCCACGAAAGGCCCTCTAACTATTGCAGGGATTTTTCAACAGCTGAGGGTACAGACAGCCACGTGTTCCCACATTCCTGTTTTGAACTCATTCATCCGTTCTTTGCGGAACAAAGACTGACCATGTGTCCATGTAGTGCCAGGCAGTCTTTTTTTAATTTTTTTTATTTCCTTGGCTAGATCTAGTTATATTTGTTTTTTTAAAAAAAAATATTTTTTATTGATATTTTACAGAAAGGAAGGGAGAGGGATAGAGAATTAGAAACATCGATGAGAGAGAGACATCCATCAGCCGCCTCCTGCACGCCCTCTACTGGGGATGTGCCCACAACCAAGGTACATGCCCTTGACCGGAATCGAACCCAAACTTTCAGTCTGCGGGCCGATGCTCTGTCCACTGAGCCAAACCGGTTTCAGCCAGACAGTCTCACTAGACTCCAGGAACAGGATGATGAGCAGGGCTCCCCGATTCCCTGTGGCTCCCCGATTCCCTGTGGAGTTTCAGGAAGCGTAGCTGATCTGGAATCTCGCTTCCACAGCGGCCTCACAAACATCATCATTGATGTTTCTCTTTTCCTCTTCCTTTCCCTTCCTCTCCGAAATCAATGAAAATGGTAAATTTGTGGGAAATAATAATGCAGTATTTGTTTCCTTTCTGCTAAGAAAGTTTTGAAGATGTAAATGTGAATACAGATTAAATAGTAAGAAGAAAGGTTCTTACAAGAAAACTCTTTTATCACAAAGTTCAAATATTCTCCATTCCCACGGCGGCCTTCGGTGACAGGTGCGCCGTATGCAGCCCATGCCCGATTCGGTAACTCTGCTTTGAAAAGCAACAGAGGATACATGTCACCGGCTGTATTTTCTCCAAGAAAACGACACCTTTTGCTTCCGTGTATGTGAACTGAGGAAGACAGGCTATCCTGCCTCAGGGTTCAGAGAATGAACGGGAGAACGGGACCGAGACTCTTCAGAGGAGCCCCGAGTTCTGCGAGGGCTGACAACCTCTAGACCGGCTTCTGCGAAGTCACCGGGCCCCAGAACCAGGGGCCGGACGCACTGGGGTCCCTAAGTCTGCACAACACACAGGAACGGGGACACCCGAGTGCCACTCCAGCGACAGCACAGAGACGGGAACAGGTGAGAAAGCAGCTGCTGTCTGCAGAGAACACGCAGGGTGGAGGGGACGGGTGCGAGGCATAGAAGGATCAAAATCACATCTGCCGCGGGTTATACAGGAACACTCCTCCAACCTCCCCGCAGGGCACAAACCATGTCACTACGCACTGCTCAGACACTGGGCATTGTGCTCAGCTATGTTTTCAGAGTTCAGAGAGGGGCAGGTAGAGGGAGAGGGCGAATCACGACACGGCTGCCTCCTGCACGCCGCCTCCTGGGGTTCCAGCCCACAACCGAGGCATGTCCCTGACTGGGAATCGAACCCTGAACTCTTGGTTCAGAGGTCGGCGCTCCACCGCTGAGTCATACCTGCTGGGCTCACTCAACTATTTTGGAGCGGGCCCCAGGAACAGCACTGCGGTCAGTGTGTGTGACATGTCCGAGGTCACCGGCACGCCAAGAAGCAAGTGCAGGAGTGCGCATTGCATCCCGCTTCCTGTTACCGCCTCAGATCTTTTCTCCCACATTCTTGGGACGAAAATGCAGCTGCTTTGCCGAAACCGGTGTTGCTCAGTGGATAGAGCGTCGGCCTGCAGACTGAAAAGGTCCCAGGTTCGATTCCGGTCAAGGGCATGTGCCTTGGCTGCGGGCACATCCCCAGGAGGAGGTGAGCAGGAGGCAGCTGATCCATGTTTCTCCCTCATCGATGTTTCTGACTTTCTATCCCTCTCCCCTCCTCTCTGTAAAAAAAAAAAAAAAAAAAAAAAAATCAATAAAATATATTTTAAATGGAATAAATGCACCTGCGTGGTGGCACATGAAGTCACCATGCTTCACGTCTGAAGGCCAAGCTACTGTGATTTGCCCCAAGACTTTGCGATTAGATTACGCTACAATCTTATGGGAAACAGAGAAGGGGCCAAGCATTCCCAGCGTCTGTGAGTGAAGACAGCAGATTCCTGTTGTGACATGCAGATACAGGTTTTGAGTAAGAACAATTCTGGGCACGTTTCCTTGAACCCCTGCACGCAGGGCTGCTCCTGGGAGCGTGGTCCGGGCGTTCTGACTCAGTCCTCTGGCCTTTGTCAATGAGCCCTCGTGACGTTTTATGGTGTGTGATTGGGGGTCCTACGTGACCACAGTCGGGGCAGGCAGGAACGAGGAAGTTTTAGGAAAAGATCGGTCCGTGTGATCCCATCAGCCCGCTTTACTCCAGGTGGCGACTGTGATCAGATAAACGGAGTAAAAGCCGTGAGGTGGCGGAGTTCGGTACAGCTGTGGGTGACAGCTGGTCCTCCGTTTCCGCACCTCTTTATGCATCTTTCCCGACTCTGGCTGTGTCGTTCCGTTTCCGACATCGATCACCAACATGAGACCATATGGAAAAGGCTGGGGGAGGAGCAAGGCTTTCCTGACAAGAACCGGGGGGCGGTGGCTGATCTTTACAATATTGTGTTTGCACAGATAAAACCAAGAAAATTAAACACTTAGTCTGCTTCCTATTAGTCTACTTCCATGTTAAAAAGGTAGTGCTTTCTAAAGATGCTGACTTCAAAAGACACACAGGTTTATTCCAAACCCTATAGTGGTATTATTTGATATTATCTTCCAGGTACATTTATTGAGATATAAATGACAAGATATAAATGAGCAGCTGCATGGTATACTCAGAAAGTTGTCCTAGTGATGTGTATCTGTATTTTTAAAAAAAATAGCCTACATAAAAATTAGTTTCAATTACTTAAGAATGTCTGTCCAAAGCTTTCAGGGGATGTATTTTTTCTTTGTTTTCTAAAGTTAACATTTGGTACAGGCAAAAGACTTCATTACTACATTGGTATAAAGGAATGAGTACTGCCCAGCCTTGAGTATTGATCTACCAACCAGGAGGTCAGAGTTCGATTCCTGGACAGGGCCCAGGCCCCAGTAGGGGGCGTGCAGGAGGCAGCCGATCAATGATTCTCTCTCATCACTGATGTTTCTATCTTTCCCTCTCCCTTCCTCTCTGAAATCAATAATTTATACACACACACACACACACATTCTCAAAAAGGAGTAGGCACTAAGATTTTTATGTAGCTACATGAAAAGTATAGATTGGAATATGCCTACTCGAACTGGCACATTTACTCACATACACAGATGATTCTATGACTTATGGGAGGATTATGCATTACTAAATTTTAGTGAGAACCATCTATCTCCCCACCCTCCCACATACAGGACATCCAATATATATATATATATATATATATATATATATATATATACATATATACATATGTATGTATATATATACACATATATATATACACATATATATATACACTTTAATAGCTGATATCTGCAGTATCTGCAGATACTATTATATTTTGAAAATCAAATATATTTTAATAAACGCTGCCTTTACAGTGTGAATATGTATATATTGGGGACACCTTGTATTTGACCTATCTCCACATTGAGGCCACGCAGGCAAAATTCTTTCTTTCATTCATTCACCATATTGTTATTAAGTATAAGGCACTATGTGTTTTTTTGTTGTTCTTCTTTTGTTTGTTTTTTCTTAAGGCACTATGTTAAACAGGTCTGTAAGCGACACAAAGCTTTAATAAGATAGGCTTCTTACACTCAAGATACATATTCTAGAATATGGACTGTAATAACTACTGCCTTGTCAGACATGCAGACAAAATACAAATGGAGCGGGCATTATTTATGCTGAGCTAGGCTTTCAAAGGGAAGCAGGATTGGGGTATGCTGAGATTGGGGAGGAACCAAAGTACATGTCTAATGGGGGAGAAAGACAAATAGGTCTGTTTGTCTAAAACCTAAGTGGACATGGAAATGGGGCGTGTGTGTGTGTGTGTGTGTGTGAAGTCTGGAGGGACGGATGTGGAGGCAGGGCCATGAAAAGTTCAGGCTGACATTCTCAGGGGCTTTCTACCCATAAGTTGTATCTAATTTTTAGAAAAGCAAACCCAAGGCAAGAAGTGTGTAAATTAACGTAGTGATATTAAAAAACATATAAGTATACATCACCTCGATAGAAAAAAATATATAAATATACATCATTTTTGGCTTCTTTTCCTTCCAGAGTCTTTTTGTGGGCTGGCTACATACAAGTTACTTGCTTCAAAAAGAGACACATGTTTGCCCACGCGGCGTGGCTCAGTGGATGAGTGTCAACCTAAGAACCAGGAGGTCAGGGCACATGCGTGGGTTGTGGGCTCAACCTCCAGTGGGATTGGGAGCTGATCAATAACTCTCTCTCATCATTGATGTTTCTAATCTATCTCCTTCCCTCTATGAAATCTTTTTTTTTTTTTTTAAGAAAAGAACTTTGCCCTAACCAGTTTGGCTCAGTGGATAGAGCGTCAGCCTGTGGACTGAAGGGTCCCAGGTTCAATTCCAGTCAAGGGCATGTACCTTGGTTGCGGGCACATCCCCAGTGAGGGGTGTGCAGGAGGCAGCTGATTGATGTTTCTGACTATTCCTCTCCCTTCCTATCTGCAAAAACTCAATGAAATATATTTAAAAAGAAAAAGAAAAAGAAAAGAGCGTTGCAGATAAAAAAAAGGCTAAAAGAACCTATTACCACCAAATCAATACTGTAAGAAATGCTAAAGGGACTGGTATAAGAAGAAGAAATAGAGAGAAAGAGAAGAACACAGGCATAAAGAATAAGAAACCGGTTTGGCTCAGTGGATAGAGCATCGGCCTGTAGACTGAAAGGTCCCAGGTTTGATTCCGGTCAAGGGCATGTACCTTGGTTGTGGGCACATCCCCACTAGGGGGTGTGCAAGAGGCAGCTGATCCATGTTTCTGACTTTCTATCCCTCTCCCTTCCTCTCTGTAAAAAATCAATGAAATATATTAAAAAGAATAAGAATGGCAACAAATAAGCACCTATCAATAATAACCTCATGTGTCAATCAAAAGGCAGGGAGTAGCTGAATGGATAAGAAAGCGTGACCCAACTGCATGTTGTCTACAAGAAACTTATTTCAGAACAAAAAACTCACACAGGATGAAGGTGACGGAAAGGGGAAAAATTTTCCAGGCAAACGGAAATGGGGAAAAAACACACTGGGTTATCAATACTCATTTCTGACAAAATAGACTTCAAAATGGAGGTCATAATGCCTGGCCACAGTGGCTCAGTGGCTAAGCACTGACATGTAAACCAGGAAGTCAAAAGTTTAATTTCCGGTCAGGGCAGATGCCCAGCTTGTGGCCTTGGTCCCCGGGAGAGTGTGTGCAGGAGGCAGCCAATTATTCTCTCTCATCATCGATGTTTCTCTCTCTCCCTCTCCCTGCCTCTCTGAAATCGATAAAAATTAAGGATTAAAAAAAATGAAGGCCATAATAAGAGACAATGAAGGCCACGTCATAATACTAAAGGGATCAATACAACGAGAGGAGATAACTCTGGTAAACATATATGTGCCAAATATAGAAGCATCCAAATATGTATATAACAACAACAACGACAACTCGCCCTAGCTGGTTTGGCTCAGTGGATAGAGCATTCACCTGCAGACTGAAGGGTTCCAGGTTCGATTCCAGTCAAGGGCACATGCTGGGGTTTGGGGCTCGATCCCCAGCAGGGGGCGCGCAGAAAGTAACCGATGAATGGTTCTCTCTCATCATTGGTGTTTCTCTCTCCCTCTCCCTTCCTCTCTGAAATCAATAGAAATAAAAATAGTGAAAAACAACAACAACAACAAAAAAACAACTTCTAGAGGATTTTAAAGAAGAGATGGACAGCAATACAATCATAGACATCACTGGATAAATCTCCTAGACCAAAAAAAAAAAAAAAAAAAAAATCAACAAGGAAACACTGATTCTAAACAATACACTAGATCAGATGGAATTAAGTGACATTTACAGAACATTTCACCCCCAAAACTACAGAATACACATTCTTCAAGTGCACATGGGAAATTGTCAAAGATAGATTGCATGTTAGGACACAAACTAAGTCTCTACAAGATCATATCAGGCATCTTCTCACATTACAATGGCATGAAATTAGAAATCAACTACAATAAAAACACTCAGAAACATTCAAACACGTGGAGGCTAAATAGTATGTTATTAAACAATGACTGGGTTACCAAAGAGATCAAGAAAGAAAGAAAGAAAAAAACAAACTTCCTGGAAACAAATGAAAATGCACACACAACCCCAAATCTCTGGGGCACTGTGGAAGTCCTGGGCAGGAAGTTCCTAGCTCTACAGGCCTACCTCAACAAAACAAGAAAAACGAAGAAACTACTTACCAGAAACTTGAAGATTTAGAAAGAGAACAACAAGAAAAGCCCAAAATACAAGGAACGAAATAATAAAGATTAGAGTGGAAATAAATGACATAGAGACCAAAAAAAAAAACACACACAAACAAGAACAACAACAGAAAACAAAACAAAACACAACACAAAACATCAAGAAAACCAAGAGCTGGTTCTTTGAAAAGTACAACAAAATTGATGTACCGTTAGTCAGACTCAGGAAACAGAGATATTAACCCTTTATCAGGTGTATCATTGCCAAATATGTTCTCCCACACAGTGGCTCCCTTTTCATTTTGTTGATATTTTATTTTGCTGTGCAGAAGCTTATTTTGATATAGTCCCATTTGTTTACTTTTTTCTTGGTTGCCTTTGCCCTAGGAGATGTATCTGAAAACATATTGCTACAAGAGATGTCTGAGATTTTGCTACCTCTGGCTTCTTCTAGGGTTTTTATGGTTTCAGGGCTTACATGTAAGTCTTTTATGCCTTTTGAGTTTATTATAAGTATTTCATTCATATGTGGAATCTAATGAACAAAATAAACTGATGAACGAAATGGATCCAGAGACATAGAACCATGATGAATCTCAGAGGAAAGTGTGTGTGTGGGGATATTAACCTATATGCATATATGCATAGCCTATGGACACAGGCAAACGTAGTGAAGGCTTGGGAGGGGCAGGTGTAGGGAGGAGGGAGACATTGGTGAAAAAATAGACAAACAAAATGCACATCTGTAATACTTTCAACAATAAAGATAATTTAAAAAATGCTACTTACATAGTTATAACACTCACTAACATAATACAGATTAACATTGAGAGTGCTTACTATGTGCTAGTAGGCACTTCACATACTTTTCCAACAAGTATAAGTAAGAAGATTTCAGTTATAACATGAGTAAGGTCTGAGGATTTAATGTAAAACCTGGTGACTGTAGTTTATAACTATAAACTATTTCATAGTTGAAATTTATATTTCTGTGTAAGTAAAATTTGCTGAAAGAGTAGAACTCCAATGTTCTCACCAAAAAAACCCCAGCAAAAAACAACAGTGAAGATGTGAAAAGTAGTGGATGTGTTCGTTAGATAGAGGAATCTTTTCACAATGCATCCATATGTCAAATCATACATTGTATACTTAAAATACCTTGCAATTTTATTTGTCAATTATACCTCAATAAAGATGGGGGAAATATGAATAAGAACAAGAGTTGGGTGGTTTCATTTCTGCTTCTTAACGCTGAGATTGTTGCCCTCATTCGAGGGTACCACAGATCTGGAGGATGGAGGTAAGATTTGAAGCCAGTTCTGATCCAAAGACTATAATATATTTTTCCTACCGCAACCTAATGTCCGTAATGCAATGAGCTCTATTTTTGCCCAAGGAGTTTGTTACTTATTTTTTGTTAACCCTCACCAAGGATATTTTTCCATTAATGTTTAGAGTGAGTGGGAGGGAGGAGCAGAGACAGAGAGAGAAACATTGATATGCCCCTAGGAAGGCTGGGGATGGAGTCTGCAACCGAGGTATGGATGGTGTCTCTGACTGGGATAGACCTGGAACCCGTCAAGCCAATCTTCTATCCACTAAGCCAAACCAGCTAGGGCCAAGATGGTTTGTTTTTTTAAATATTTTATTAATTTCAGAGAGGATGGGAGAGGGGGACAGAAACAGAAACATCAATGATGAGAGAGAACCATTGATCGGCTGCCTCTTGCATGCCCCCCACAGGGGATGGAGCCCGCAACCTGGGCCTGTGCCCGACCAGGAATCGAACCCTGACCTCCCGGTTCATAGGTCGACGACACTCAACCACGGAGCCACGCCGGCTGGGCAAGAAATTTATTTTCAGTGTAAAAGCTTATCATTTTTCATTCGGAGGCCTATTATGAAATGTCTCATACTGTATGATTTGCATGTGTTGTTGAACAAGGAAAATCTAGCTCAAAAAGGAATGGGGGAACCATCTCCTATGCCTACCAACACTCAAATGCACATTGTATTTCAACCAAAAATATGTCAAAGGTAAGCTGGAATTCGATACAACAAATATTTGAGGTCCGACTGTAAGGCAAACGTTGTGAAGAAAGTCCCATAATGAATGATCGGGTTAGAGGCAGAGGTCACGGTGGCAGAGAGTCCCCATTCATAAATGGAGCTGGAAATATTGAAATACCCACCATTTTCACATGCACTGCAGAGTCTTGATTAGTCATATCTCGGTTATCCAATCTTCTGGATTTTCCCAGGTGAGGTCACGGTAAAAGAGAGAGAAAAAAGGCACACGTGACACACAGACATTTCAGGTCCCCCCTGTATGTCAATGACACGCCGAGACGGTACTTCTGGATTTAGACACCAAGGTGCTGAAGGCATCCTTTTTCTTCCCTGAGGACCTCAGTAACGATTTCACTCTTTCTCCTAAAGTTCGGGGTTAAAAGATTTATAGATTCTCTTTTTTCTCTCTCTTCTTTTTTAATTTCAGAGAGGAAGGGAGAGGGAGAGAGAGAAATGTCAAGGATGAGAATCATTGATCAGCTGACTCCTTCACCCCCCCCCCCCCTCACTGGGGATGGAGCCTGAAACCCTGGGCATGTGCCCTTGACTGGAATGGAACCCAGGATCCTTGAGTCTGCAGGCTGATGCTCTCCCTATCCAATGAGCCAAACCACAGAGAGCCAGGGTTAAACGTTTTATACGGAGAATTCGCAGCCTCCTGAAAGGACTATGGTGTTAAGAAGATTGGGAAAGAGTTAAAGTGAAGTAGGTATTTGAAAGAAAACGCTTTACTACAAGAACATGTTATCAACATTTCCTCTCCATGTGAGGTTGAAGTTTGTGGGGAAACGAAGGAATATAGAAAAAAAATGTAAGGAGAAACATTGTACACAGTCAGATAAGAAGTCAGGCTTTTCCTTAAACTCTAGTAATAGAAGTTGGACATTAGATCTGTGTTCTTGATCATTAGAATGTGTGGTAGCAGATCTATAAAAATTCTTTAAATTCTGAAACCTGTCCTTTCTCCCCTTAACTGCATATAACTGGGAAATGTCTTATAAAAAGTGTTTTCCCTCCTTCCTCAAAAAGGCTATTAGTAAATTGATAGTATAATTGATGGCATCTTGGAGTTGAGTAAGGAGTATTTTCAAATAGTAAGATACCTCTAATTTTTCACATGGGAAAAAATAATGTAGTATCCATCTGCACAGACATACACTCTATATAACTCATAAAACATTTGATCACCACCCCAAAATGTAATTATAATGGTAGTTTGGGGGTTAGTAGTCTTTTATTTTTTTAAAAGATGTATTTTATTGATTTTTTTTTAGAGAGAGGAAGGGAGAGAGATAGAGAGTTAGAAACATCAATCAGCTGTCTCCTGCACACCCCCTACCGGGGATGTGCCCGCAACCAAGGTACGTGCCCTTGACCGGAATGGAACCTGGGACCCTTCAGTCTGCAGGCCCACGCTCTATCCACTGAGCCACACCGGTCAGGGCAATAGTCTTTTATTTTTTGAGGGGGGGGGTGGGGGGAAGGGAGGAAGGCCAGCTGTCTTTAAATGATTGTAGGCATAGTTAAACATGGAGTCAAGTTTAAGTAACCTTTGGTCTATCCGCTTCCTGTCAGTCATCGAGCTTAAACAAAGATGTCTTAGAGGCTGCCTACAAGTCTGTCTTTATCTATAAAACCAACACATACACTATTAAGTGCCCGTGGTTACTCTTTGATGTTCGATATCTAAAAAGGAGTTTGAATTTCTGAAGGCACTATTTAAATAAAACCATGTTATGAGCTTGAAAAAGTGGAAGGAGAAGGTGGAAAAGTACAGTAGAGTTTACAGAAACACCGCACACTCCGTGAGACGCTGGAAAAGCCCAAAGAAAACAGTCCAAACGGTGCGGGATACATTATAATATCTGGGCATCTCAGCGCCCTTTGTTACACATGGCCAACCAGCCCCTCTCTCCTCTCCCAGCCCCTACTGTGGCTCTTTCTAGAGCATTCTGGCTTCTGTTAAAAACAAAACAAAACAAAAAAAACCCTAAATAAATAAAGGCCGTGTTAAAAGGTGAAAGAGTACTTGTCTTTCTCACGGCCTCTTCAAATTTTATTTAACAAAACACCCCCAACCAAAGAGTAATCAGAAAGTTGCAACCTGCTAAACTTCCCACCTCAGTAGGACACCAGCATCGCTAATTGGGACATGACTTTGGATAACTTGATATGCAAATGGCACCTCAGCGCCTTCCTGTTTGCTCACCCTCCCTGGCAATCGGACCCACGTTTATCCTGGCTCAAAACGAATCTCCCAGAAAGTGCTACCGCGGGGTCCCAGCGCAGACAGCGGCCCGAGGTCGCGACCACTCCCAACCTGTGAAGACCGGGCATAAATGTCAGCGTGCTGGCACCACTCGAAAGCGGCCGCGGAGAAGGAGGGCAGGGTATTTTTAAACCAATCGGCTTGTAAACCTACACTCGGCATACAAAGTTCTGGCTCCCTCTGCCAGCAGGCATCTGTCGCAGATGCTGCAGGAGAAAGAGTTGTTGGAAAAAACACCCCGAGTGGGAAAGACACGTTCAAAAATAGAAAATGCTGGCCTTGAACTTGAACCCCCTTCAAAGGAAGTCCCGAGGTTTGCAGTCTCTGGAATCTTTAACCGGGGGCTGGCTGACGGGGGAGCCGGGCTCTCTGGGGGAGGGGAGGGTCTGCACTATCACAGCGTTCAGTTTTGGGGAACATGTAGGTCAAGGCTGAGGACTAGAGTTGGAGGGGAGACCTGCACTGGGAGGAGCGCAGACCCGGTCATCAGGAGTGGCCGCTCTCCTGGCCTTTCACACCGCGATGATCACCTTCACCTTGAAAACACATGGGCAAACCAGTGACTGGAAAGTTCTATGTCTACATGAAAAACGGCTGCTGGCCTTCATACAAGGATCGGATGGAAAGCAGAATACTCCTGGCCCTAACCGGTGTGGCTCAGTGGATAGAGCATCTGCCTGCGGACTCAGGGGTCCCAGGTTTGATTCCGGTCCAGGACAAGTATGTTCATTGGCTGCGGGCACATCCCCAGTGGAGGGTGTGCAGGAGGCAGCTGATCGATGTTTCTAACTCTCTTTTCCTCTCCCTTCCTCTGTAAAAAATCAATAAAACATATACATTTAAAAAAAAGAAAGTGGAATACTTCTAAAGGCCCATGCGATTCAGTCTAGTGGGGGAATGAAAAAGATTAAATTCCTGCATATCATTAGCAGGAAAAGCTACGATTCTGCTTTAATTTTGGTACTTGAAGGATCACTTACGCCACACAGCACGTAGGTAATGAAACCCTGACTGGCAAACTGCTCTGCTCACATAGGAAAGGCGTGGATTGCCGTAGGTTGGACAGGGTGTCAGGGACAGAGCGACACATCCACGGTGAATCCGTGTGACTGCCCTTCCCAGCAACCTGCGTTACTCGTTCTGAGCGTGAGCTTTTAATGATAGCGCTTACATAGGTAATTAGCACACGGGACGACATGAAACTATAAGGTCATGATTTCCATAGCATTGTAAATCAGTTTCTTGAAGCATTTAAATAATTCTCCCTAATGAAATGTTTCAGGCAGCAGTAAAAAGAAAAAAAAAATTATATAAATTGGAAAGTGAAACTTTCTCGATACAGATAGAAAACAGAAATGAAACTAAACAGCCACAGGTAGGAGAAGAGAAGGAGGGAGAAGGAAAGAGGGAAAATCATTGTCAAAGGCCAATTATTTGAAAATTGGCAATTTCTACCAGTCTTCTTAGACAGTAAAACTTGGCTTCCCAATCAGAATTTAGCGGATATTTATGAAAACACATAATTTCAGAGTTTAGAATTTACTCATCCATCCTCCCCACCAACTCTGCCCTAATATCTAATAGCATTTTTTTTTTCAAGAGAATTAAACCAAGGACATAGAAATGAAGTAATTCGTGCTGAGGACCCTGAAGGCACTCTGAGTCCTTCTGTCCTTGATTTGTCCTAGACCCGTAGCATCGGTGGGGAGCAACAGCCAGAGATGCTTGGACATAAGCTGCCAATAAAAACCAAGCAATCTGCTTTCAGAGCTGGTCTGCTGCATTGTCTGATTTCTCCCACTGAAAAAAACCAAACTAAAAAAATGAGGAAAATTAAAATGTTTACGTTGCACGTTTTTACAACAAAAATCCAACTTGCTTACACAATGCTCACCCTTTTACGGCAATATTGATGTCTGAATCTTAATGGACAACATACAATTTGTTATAAGCCTTAAAGGGAGTAATCCAGATTTTGTCAACTAACAAAACATACCAGATAATCCTATTCCTTGATATCCTGGATAAAGCTCAGCGGCACAGAATAAAAATTAATTATCTTTACTACCAGCTATAATCAACAGTTCCCAATTCCAGACACACAAAGCATATAACTATCAGCAAAATCGAGTCATTTTTTTTGGTGAACAACAAAATCAGACCTTACCATGTTCCTTCCCCCCTTTAAAAAAAAGAGATTTCTCAGGGTACTTTGCTTTCTCTTAACACTTACATGTCAAACGGGAAGCTCTTAAAATGAGACCCTACCGTTTCTGAGAGCTATGCAAAAAGTTTCACAAATCCAGATCTTCGCCAACGACAGGGTGGCCCTGTACCGGATCACGCTGTTTTCAGTCTCTTTCATTCATGCCCTCCCATGCCTAAAACTTCAATCAGACAGCTACACCAGCGGAGCGTTAGGTCAAGTTCAACAACAGCTATCCACCGGAGCGAGCGCACACTTACCCCGAAGGGAACCGGCCCGGATGCAGCAGCGAAAGAAAAGCCTTCCTGTGTGAGCAGAACTGATATGGCACAAGGTGCACGGGAGGGGCGGGCCGAGCTCTCTGCAAAAGCGGGCGGGTGACTCATTACTCCACCACCTCCTCCCGCTCCGGGGACAGAGCAGAGCGGCCGCCGTCCCCGGCCTGCAGGACGGACCCGGGGCTGCAGAACGGCCCGATCGGAGCCGGCAGTGGACTCTATCAGACCACCCCGGCTGTGCAGACAAAAACGGAACTCCGACATGAGCACAAATCACTTCCTTCCTCCCGGCGGCTTTCCTCTGGGGCCTTGTCAGGGTGCCTGGGGCAGGCATGTGAGCTTTGCTGGGTGAATATTATATTTCATTTCGCGTTAAGAGAAGATCAGGCTGTGGTGGGCGGGGGGGGGCGGGGGCAGGGGGGAAGGGGCGATGGGCCTCGCTCAGGGGGCGCTCAGGGGGCGCGGTTCCTGCTTGGAGGGAGAGGGGACTTCAGAGGGGACGGTGCTGTGGCTGCTCCACAAGGCAAACTCCTTAAAGGGACCGCGTTAGGAGCCGTGAAAGCCATAAAACATCGTGGATGTTTGTGATGGGTGCTTTTCCGTTTTCATTTGTTTGTGTTTTTACTACATTTTACTGACTTTTCATAGAGAGGAAGGGAGAGGGACAGAGAGCCTGAAACATGGACGAGAGAGAAACACGGATCAGCTGCCTCCTGCACACCCACCACTGGGGACGTGCCCGCAGCCAAGGTCCATGCCCTTGAGCGGAATCGAACCCGGGACCCTTCAGTCCACAGGCCGACGCTCTATCCACTGAGCCACACCGGTTTCGGCTGTGCTTTACCGTTTTCAAAAGATGAGCTCATTTAAGACACGTAGAAAAAAGCCCCGGTGCGTGTACACACGGTCGAAAGAACATGTAAAATAGCCTGTAGATGACAAGTCATCTCCAACAACAATAGCAGCGGGGTTTAAAGGGATCGCTGACGTTCTCCTTCACACTTTCCTACGCTGTTTGATAATGTGAACAGGACCGTGCATGGACCTGCTAAAAAATAAAAATAAAAAAGTTGGGAAACAAATAGTGAAAACGAACTTTTACGGGTAAAATTTCCTTACAAGGTTCCTTTCCTGTAGGAAATCGAAGCAAGCTGTTGTGAAGGAGACATTTGTTAAGTTTTATTAAACCTTCCCCAGGAAAACATTAACTTTTGAAGCGAACGGGGCTGGCTTTGGGCCCGAGCAGGGGACTGACTGCGCGGTGGGACCGCCACGTGTCGGGGGCTGATTACCGCGGCCGGACGCCCGCAGCCTTATCGGGAGGGCCAGGGCCGAGTGCGCAGCTGGAGATACATTTACTCATATCAGCCTCCTCTCCGTGCTCCAGGGAAATCAAACCCGGGCAGCACTTCGGCAATCAAACTTCGTGAGGCCAGCACTCTCTTAAAACACCCCCCTCGCGCTGGAGCGCAATGGGTAGCACCTCTGGCTTCTGAAAACACCCCGATCGCCCGGTGTGGCTCGGGGGGGTGAGGGTCCACCTGTGCACCAGGAGGACGCGGTTCGACTCCCGGTCAGGGCACGGGCCTGGGTTGCGGGCGTAATGCCCAGGGCGGGGCCTGCAGGAGGCAGCGGGTCCGAGATTCTCCCCCATCACTGATGTTTCTATCTCTCCCCCTTCCTCTCTGATAAATATATCTTTTTTAAAAACCTTAAAAACGTAACAACTGCTTTAAAGAAAGGCCACTAGCAAACGATCCAAACTTGGTCTCTGCCAGATGTTAAAAACTTGGCTGTCTTATTTTACTCAGGTGAGATGATTCACAGAGAGGAACTCTCTTCCACTCTAGTGATGGGGTGCAAGGGCAATGAGGTGATTCATTTTGAAAACACTTCTGAGTTGATGGGTAAATATGGTTACTCAGCTCTGCCCATACATTAACATAGCTCACAGTGATACGAAGTTTGAAGCTACCGCCTCAAAAGATGACAAGTCATCTCCGACAACAAAGAGTGCGGTGTTCCAGTTCCACCAGCGTCTAGAAATGCCGTGGAAAGCTTTCAAAATATGCTTTCCCAACACCCCAAGTTTGTGTCCTGTGGAAATCAGGCAGAGTACCCAAGCACCTACTTGCAAAGGTGTAACACCGCAGAGTTTTTTAAAAAAATATCATTTATTGATTTCTACAGTGAGAAAGAGAGGGACAGAGAGTTAGAAACATCGATGAGAGAGAATCAATCAGCTGCCTCCTGCACACCCCCTACTGGGGATGTGACCACAGCCACGGTACATGCCCTTGACCGGAATCGAACTTGGGACCTTTCAGTCCGCAGGCCGAGGCTCTATCCACTGAGCCACACCGGTCGGGGCAGAGTTGTTTTATAATCCCGGGAAACTTAACAACCTAAATGGCTGCGCTGGCGGTGTGGCACAGCTGGTTGAGTGTCGTCCGGTGTGCCAAAAGGTCTCGGGTTTGATTCCCAATCAGGGCCCATTCCTTACGGAAGGCAATCAATCGAGTTTCTTTCTCACATCATTGTTACCTCTCTCTCTCTCTCTCTCTCTCTCTCTCACACACACACACACAGACACACTATTTCTCTCTCTTTCTCTCCCTAAGATCAATAAAAACATATTTAA
The DNA here is from genome assembly GCA_027563665.1 of Antrozous pallidus. Classification (NCBI taxonomy): domain Eukaryota; kingdom Metazoa; phylum Chordata; class Mammalia; order Chiroptera; family Vespertilionidae; genus Antrozous; species Antrozous pallidus. Next base: position 79,985,085 of record CM050521.1, read on the forward strand.
AACAACACCTAAATGACCAGTATCTAAATGTTCACTAATACAGGAGAGCTGAATAAATTGTGGTATACACATTAAATGTAAAGTGATACAATCCTTAAAAATAATTCTTACAAATAGATAAAATTTATTGTGCATTTACGATGTGCCAGATACTTCTTAAGCACCTGACATTGCTCATCTCATCTAACACGTGTAACCCCAGAAGCTACCGGCCATCACTATCCCAGGTTACAGGTGACTCACTCACGGCTTGTACCTGGCGAGTGGCAGGACCGGATTCAAACTCAGGTCACGCTGACTTCAGCCCCTGAACACCACCGGACAGCCCCGCTCTGGGGGCAACAGTTACAGATGTGGAGAGGTGTGCCTGCCCGCTCTGGGGACAACAGTTACAGATGTGGAGAGGTGTGCCTGCCCGCTCTGGGCACAACAGTTACAGATGTGGTGAGGTGTGCCTGCCCGCTCTGGGGACAACGGTTACAGATGTGGTGAGGTGTGCCTGCCCGCTCTGGGGACAACAGTTACAGATGTGGTGAGGTGTGCCTGCCCGCTCTGGGGACAACGGTTACAGATGTGGTGAGGTGTGCCTGCCCGCTCTGGGGACAATGGTTACAGATGTGGAGAGGTGTGTCTGCCCGCTCTGGGGACAACAGTTACAGATGTGGAGAGGTGTGCCTGCCCGCTCTGGGGACAACGGTTACAGATGTGGTGAGGTGTGCCTGCCCGCTCTGGGGACAACAGTTACAGATGTGGTGAGGTGTGCCTGCCCGCTCTGGGCACAACAGTTACAGATGTGGAGAGGTGTGCCTGCCCGCTCTGGGGACAACAGTTACAGATGTGGAGAGGTGTGCCTGCCCGCTCTGGGGACAACAGTTACAGATGTGGTGAGGTGTGCCTGCCCGCTCTGGGGACAACAGTTACAGATGTGGTGAGGTGTGCCTGCCCGCTCTGGGGACAACAGTTACAGATGTGGTGAGGTGTGTCTGCCCGCTCTGGGGACAACAGTTACAGATGTGGTGAGGTGTGCCTGCCCGCTCTGGGGACAACAGTTACAGATGTGGTGAGGTGTGCCTGCCCGCTCTGGGGACAACGGTTACAGATGTGGTGAGGTGTGCCTGCCCGCTCTGGGGACAACGGTTACAGATGTGGTGAGGTGTGCCTGCCCGCTCTGGGGACAACGGTTACAGATGTGGAGAGGTGTGCCTGCCCGCTCTGGGGACAACGGTTACAGATGTGGTGAGGTGTGCCTGCCCGCTCTGGGGACAACTGTTACAGATGTGGTGAGGTGTGCCTGCCCGCTCTGGGGACAACAGTTACAGATGTGGTGAGGTGTGCCTGCCCGCTCTGGGGACAACAGTTACAGATGTGGAGAGGTGTGTCTGCCCGCTCTGGGGACAACAGTTACAGATGTGGAGAGGTGTGCCTGCCCGCTCTGGGGACAACAGTTACAGATGTGGAGAGGTGTGTCTGCCCGCTCTGGGGACAACAGTTACAGATGTGGAGAGGTGTGCCTGCCCGCTCTGGGGACAACAGTTACAGATGTGGTGAGGTGTGCCTGCCCGCTCTGGGGACAACAGTTACAGATGTGGAGAGGTGTGCCTGCCCGCTCTGGGGACAACAGTTACAGATGTGGAGAGGTGTGCCTGCCCGCTCTGGGGACAACAGTTACAGATGTGGAGAGGTGTGCCTGCCCGCTCTGGGGACAACAGTTACAGATGTGGTGAGGTGTGCCTGCCCGCTCTGGGCACAACAGTTACAGATGTGGAGAGGTGTGCCTGCCCGCTCTGGGGACAACAGTTACAGATGTGGTGAGGTGTGCCTGCCCGCTCTGGGGACAACAGTTACAGATGTGGAGAGGTGTGCCTGCCCGCTCTGGGGACAACGGTTACAGATGTGGTGAGGTGTGCCTGCCCCACTGCCAATCAGAATCCGCCACCAGTGTCCACAGCAAGAGTCCAGTCTGGGGGATAAATCTTCCCGTGAGCTTAGGACGTCTAAAACAGAACACGTAAGACAGTGATGGGATCGGCAGGCCACTTTTATGCCCTGAACTTTATAAAACAAACGAGCTCCTTGGGAAATACAAAGTGGCTTCTTACAAATGCTGCATTAGCCGAAACCGGTGTGGCTCAGTGAATGGAACACCGGCCTGCGGACTGAAAGGTCCCGGGTTCGATTCCGGTCAAGGGCATGTACCTTGGCTGCGGGCACGTCCCCAGTGGGGGGTGTGCAGGAGGCAGCTGATCGATGTCTCTCTCTCATCGATGTTTCTGACTCTCTATCCCTCTCCCTTCCTCTCTGTGAAAAATCAATAAAAATATATTTTAAAAATGCTGCTGTAACAGCACCAATCATGCCCATAATAAAAATAATGAAAGTTAAAACACACACACACACACACACACACACACACACACAGAACCAGCCAATGTCATATGCATAGACTATTTAAAACATTGTTTCTAAACCAGGGACAGAAACAAGGAATCCAGTCAGATTTCTCTGAAACAAACAGACAGACCAGAAAGCCGGCCACTATCTTATCAGTGGCCATATGGGTCCCGAAGGGGAGACAGGGCTCTGGCTGTCCCGGGCCCCGCCTGCCAGCCAGAGAGCCAGCCCAGGGGCCGTGGGAGCCGCCTCCTGCCTCCAGGGGGCTGCTGCCTCTGGCTCCACCCCAAGTGTCCACGCAGGGGGTGCCACACGTCTGGTGGACTGTCCCCCAGGGGGGCTACCATGCTTCTAGCACTTTCCTCCCTGGGTGTCCGGGTCCCAGCAGCGTGCACGCGCCCTTTCCAGGCAAACTCGTGTATGTTCATGAGCACAGCCGTAAGAGAGGAAACAGCCCCCCTTTTTGACAGATAAGGGATCTAAGGTTTGGAGAGGCGTTAGGGCACTTATTACTGAGGTAACTGGGGTACAAGAGCTGGAGCACCACCCCCCCCGCCCCATGATATGCTGTTTCTGGGCAGTAACACACACATAGCAATGACACGAGAGGGCCGGCTGCGTTGACAAGGAAGAACGTTTGGAAACGCTCCCGCAGAAGAGGGTGCAGGCAAGACTGCGGGAAAGGGCAGGAGCCTGGCTTCAGGCGGCTGCGGGCGCTTTCGTTGTTGTTAAGGGGAGGGACATACAGAAAGGACCCGCGGGAAGCAGAGTGGACTTTGACCTCTCGGGCCCTGTTGCCTTGGAGTCTCTTTACTCACTGTCACAAACACAGAAACCACCCGGGCACCCCTCCTCCCGCAAGCTCTAGGCCTGAACTTGAGACGCCCAAGGAGCTGACTCGACGCAAAGGTTTGCAAGGTTTTTCTCCCCTCGTGACCCCGAATCTGTCTGTGTTCATCAGTGGGGAAGGGGCTCCCCGTCTCTGCTTCTGAGGAACCAGGTCCCTTTGAGATGCTGACAACTACTCAGTCCACTTCGAAGCCTGTAAGCAATCACTTCGCATTCTGCCAGCGAAACCTTTCTCCAGGTTTTGGGGGAAATATGGAAAAAAAACAAAAAAACCCAGAGAAAAATCAAATCTATCCATGTAAACCTTAATTCCTTATTCACTGCTTGATTCATTTTGCCTTTAATCTTGGGATTGGGAAGTAAATGGAATACAGTTATTACATTAATTAAGTTATATGAGAAAGAAATCATTGCCTAGCCCCCACGTAAAACCTGTATTATTTCTCAATAACTCAATCTAAGACTTAACTAGTAATTCAGTTTACCATAATCCAATTATCATTCGACCATTAATGTGTTATTTTTATTTATTTTTAAAAATATATTTTCTCGATTTTTTTTTTTTTTTACAAAGAGGAAAGGAAAGGGAGAGTTAGAAACATCAAAAAGAGAGAGAGAGAGAGAAAGAGAGAGTTAGAAACATCAAGGGGAGAGAAACATTGATCAGCTGCCTCCTGCACACCCCCTACTGGGGATGTGCCCACAACCAAAGTACATGCCCTTGACCGGAATCGAACCTGGGACCCTTCAGTCCTCAGGCCAACGCTCTGTCCACCGAGCCAAGCCAGACAGGGCTCAATGTGTTTTTTAAAGCATTACAAATAGTAGTACATATGTCTCCTTTTCCCCCACTGACCTCCCCACAGCCTCCCCTACCCCCAGCACCCCCCCCCCCCCGCCCCACCAGGGTCTGTGTTCATTGGTTATCCTTATATGCATGTACACAGTGCTTCTGTGACAGACGCTTCTTTGCCTCTGTATCTATTTCTGTCCACCAGTTTATGATGTTCATTACACCCAACACATTTAAAACTTCAATACGAACCTCACTGACACCCTAGGAAGCTACTTCAAACATAACAATAGAGCCACGCACGGGAGACAGCTCGGTAGAAGGCGAGATCGATGCTCTATATGGACTCTTGCAAAAGTTGCTCCTGCTCATTGCTGCATGATGCAAATAGGAAGATGTCTGGTTCTTCTTAAATGAGCAAAACGCCACCCGAGGTAGAAAATGTGTTTCTGACATTCTCTCTTAGAACTCTCCCGGGGAGCCCCGTCTACCTTCAACACTGTGACTCTCCAAAACAAAACTAAAACAAGCTGCGGTAGATGCTTATTGGAATGTGGTTTAAAATGGTTAAGGGGCAAAAACAAAGATGAAACAATAAAGCATTACATCTGGGGACAGCAGACGACAAAGAAAGATTTTCTCATGGACAATCATTCCCACACGTCCTCTGGGACCTGGGTGGCTGCTTCTGGGAACTGACGCACACGGACAGACACACAGACAGGCTGAGGGGAACCTGCCGTTCCAACCTCAGTGCCGTTCTGCAAAACGCTTCGCAGAAATGTAAGATGGACTACCTTAATTTTCGGAAACTCAAATAAAAGTATTTTTGCAAATAAAGTTCTCGAAGGTAGCCTACGTAATTTTTATTTTCTTATTTAAAAGTAATAAATTCTGGAACCTAAACCCCAGAAGTAAATGACGTTGTGGCAACAGGTAGGTCAAGTTCAAGAAAACTGGATGTAAGACAGTCTCATAAACGGAGGGAGTCTTTCTTAGCTCTGCTGTTCTCAAATGCACTGCAACTGTTTCCATTTTGATCTGAATCTTTGTGCCCGGAATGGAACAAGATGAAAAACTTTGTTTAATTTTGGACTCTTTCCACATCACACAGTTGGTAGTCTGTCTGTCCAAAAGAAATAGCATTGTTTAGGAGTGTCATTTTGATATGGGTTATCTTAAAAATGGCAAAAGGTTATTCTATTTAAGCTCTTTCCCCCCCAGTATATCCCAGTGGTCGCCAAACTCGTTAGTCCACAGAGCCAAATATCAACAGCACAGCGATGGAAATGTCTTTGGAGAGCCACATTTTTTAAACTTCAACTTCTCCTAACGCCACTTCTTCCAAATAGACTCGCCCAGGCCGTGGTGTTTTGTGGAAGAGCCACACTCAAGGGGCCAAAGAGCCGCACGTGGCTCGCGAGCCGCAGTTTGCCGACCACTGGTATATCCAATACATTTAAATGTAGAGCATAAGACTTCATTTACTCCCCCCTTTTTGCTAGACAAACTCGTTTTAAAGCTGATAAGGTAAGCCACGGCCGAGTTGCTTTGTGGACAGAGTACTGGTGTGCACACAAAAGGTCCTGGGTTCAATGCCCTGTCAAGGGCATGTACCTGGTGGCAGGTTCTACCCCGGGCTCCATTCTGTGCTCATGCAAAAGGCAATCAGATGTGTGTGTGTGTGTGTGTCTCCCCCTCGCCTTCCACTCTCTAAAAGTCAATGGGAAAAATATCCTTGGGTAAGTATGAACTACGCCGCTGCTGCTGCTGATGTAAGAAAATATAGCAAAGACTTATACAGAAGAGGAGTGGTTTATAACTTAAGTTTTAAAAAGCATACGGTTTTGAAAATGCTCATAGGTCTTTAAAGAACCTAAAGAACATACTTTTTCTATCAGATACATTCTAACCATCAGCAAGCGCCACAGAGGAAGGACAGCGTCACAGGCGACTGCATTTTCTTGGCATTCCTTGGTGTTTTCGGTAACGATGACATCTCACACGAATAAGGACGGTTTGTTAAATTAAAACCGGCTGGTGTGGCTCAGTGGGTTGTGTGTTCTCCCAGGCGTGGCAGGGTCCCGGTTCAGTTCCCGCTCATGGCACACACCTAGGCTGCTGGTTCGGTCCCGGCTGGGCCGAATACATGGGTGGCAACCGCAATGTTTCTCTCACACACCGATGTTTCTCTGTCTCTCTCCCTCTCTAAAATCAATTTTTAGCCCCACCTGGTTTGACTCAGTGGATAGAGCGTCGGCCTGCGGTGTGAAGGCTCTGGGTTCGATTCCAGCTAAGGGCACAGGCCCCAGTTGTGGGCTTGATCCCAATCGGGGACGTGCAGGAGGCAGCCAATCAATGATTCCCTCTCATCATTGATGTTTCTCTTTCCCTTCCTTTTTGAAATAAAAAATATATTTTTAAAAATAGGCAAAGAAAAGAAAATTCTAAAACTTACATGCCTCAAAATATAAGAAAGTGAACGTATATATTGCTACTGCATCTTTGGAAGAAATGAACATGGCATATGTTAAGTCATGCTTATGATCATAAAAAAAATTATCTACATAATCATATCTGCCTTTTTTTTTTTCTTCTGTAGTTGCCTTCCTCATTCATATCTGGGAGGATAAACCAATGAGTAACTTCCACAAACCATTCGAAGCATTCCCAACACACACTGCCAAGGCTCGAGAAGGAGGGTCCCGTTCGGACCGCTCAGAAATGGAGTGCAGCTGAAAACACCTGGAAAAGTGCCTTTCCAACATGCGCTCGTGGTGACAATCATCTTATAAAAAGCCTCTGCAAAGAACTCAACAAGAAGAAAACAAGAACTCCTACGGTTCAGGAAAGAAGGAACTAAATAGCCAATTCTTTTTCAAAGTTCAACCTCAAAAGTATCTGAAATACTCAGAGGTAACTATCAGTTGGAAAGCTGAGAAAAAAACGATGCTTTTTCCCAGGGAAACGGGGAGCTCAGTGGGCGGGTGGGAACTTAAACGAGTACCGCCTTCCCACAGTGTCACCTGCGGCTCATTCCTGAGCTGTGCATACCCTGACCCGGTCACCCCAGGCCAGCAGCCAGACACCCACAGCTGCTGGGAGACTGGTCACGGACCTCCGTTTCTCATAAGGAGAACCGTGTCCCACCAGGAAGAAACTTGCTAAATAAGTTGTGATAAAAAGTAAAAAAAAAAAAAAAAATAGCTGAAACTGGTTTGGCTCAGTGGATAGAGCATCGGCCTGCAGACTGAAAGGTCCCAGGTTCGATTCCGGTCAAGGGCATGTACCTTGGCTGTGGGCACATCCCCAGTAGGGGGTGTGCAGGAGGCAGCTGATGGATGTTTCTCTCCCATCGATGTTTCTGACTCTCTCTTCCCCTTCCTCTCTGTAAAAAACCAATAAAACATATTAAAAGTAGAAAAACAAAAAAACACAGAATAAGCTGTGATAAGTTGTGATATCCATATATGCCACAGTAACCTAAAGTCACATAATAGTTATGAAAATAAGTATAAATTTATTACTGAGGAACAAATCAATAAGTGAGTAATCTTGTTAAAAACAATGTTAGAATATGACCTCCTTTAGGGAAAAATAATACTTAATATTAATATACGTAGAAAAGAAAGTAGTACACTTACTAAAATATTTTTTTCTTTTATTTTGTTGGTTTTTTTTTAAGTTGGTAAAATTGCAGATAGCTTCCTTTTCCTTATCTCGATTTATTTATTCTTGCATCAGAAATAAAAAGAGAATCAAAAGGGCGATGGAGCTTAATATACATACATAAAACAGGCCAATTCCTTACAAAAAGCTGGGTCTTAATTCAGGTACTCATGAGCCCTTCATTATATTTATGTTGATATTCAGTTATTTAGTTGGTTTTTGGGCCCTTCATTATGAGAACTCCCCTAAAGCTGAGTCCCGGGACTGGAAATCCAGGTGTGTGGACCCCGAGAGTAACTTTCGGGAAATCCACAGGGAAGCAGTGATCTGTTCTTGTTGTGTCTAGAGGGGACGCGCAAAAGACAAGAGCGAGTCAAGTGCTTTATTCGCAGGGAGAGAAAGAGAGCAACACAGAACGTTCACCGGAGAGGGAACCCTCATCCCCGGGGCGCCCCGCCAGCCAGACTCAGGGAGCGGGGTCCCCTCACCGATGACAGCCTCCCCAATCACCACACCTGCCGGCGGGCCGGGTCTCACGGACTAAGTCCGGAAAACACCTGGGGTGTAGGTGGCCCCAAATTCTGGCTCCTGTTTCCTGGTTACTGGAGGATGGGGCACGGCCAAATGCAAATGGCAGTCCGCTCCTCCTGGCTCTCTGTCCGCATCCCAGCCTGGCCCAGATCTTCCTTAAGAAAAACCCGCTGTGTTTCTCGTTTCTAACGCTTGGTTACTCTATAGTGCTGAGGTTCCCCACTTTCCTGCCTCCCTCCCCCCGGAGCGATCGGGGTCTCATTCCCTCCGAGCTCTAGGGTTCGACAGAGAAGTCTGGATAGACTGATATACTGTTGGGAAGTGGAGGGGGGGGGGGACGACAAGAACAGGATACGTTTGTGTGTTTGTTTTCAATGACAATACTCTGACCTCAGACCCTGACTGGGCCCTGGCTGTGCCCGCCGGGCAGACAACACGGGGGCGGGAAGGACGGAACCCACGCGCGGCTGTGTCTCCCGCCACCTGCCGGCTCATCGGCAGGAACTTGCCAAACACTTTAAGCAATCCTCTAAGCGATCTGCTCGTGACTAGGACCTTGAAAATGAGGAAGACAAACAACATGTCAGGCAATAATGAACAGCACCGCCTGTAACGCCAGGATGACATTAAAACAAACATGTTAATGTCCGCGGCTGGAAGGAAAGGGTTTATGGGGCCATTGGCAGCCAGGAGGAGAAGGCGGGTTCTGGGGCAGGGGGGCGGGAGGAGGCGAGCATGCCACCACCCTGGCACTGGATAGAGCTTTTATAAGCAGGTAAGCTGTTCTGGAATAGTCCACATGAGCTATGGACAAACAGGGGACGGAGGAAGAGGAGGCGCAGTCCGTGCGGGCTGGTTCTGAGACAGCCACCTGGATTCACAAGGAAGAGGTGTTGGTTTTGGACTGGCTGTGGGCAGGAGATTGGAACTTTCGAGAAACAGAGGCTCTTGGGGTTTGGCAGCACCTGGCTATTATTTTCTCTTTCGGACATTGGTGAAACAGCCACCTGAAAATTAACCCCAAATTCCAATGTTCGCCCAGGGAGGCGGGCAGTCTAGGGTGGGTGCTGCCCTGCAGTTGGGAGCTGAGAACCCCTTCTGGCCTCTTCCTCGCTAGCTCTGGCCTGCTGCGATTTAATGTAGAACATCTCAGATTGTCTCCCTGCCGGGTAGTGTGTATTGTATAGCTAGATGGGTGGAAGCAACACCAAGAGAGTAAACAAAAGTGGGTAAACAGGAAAGTTAGCTTAGAAATGCAGCCCTGCGCCAGTCACAGCAAAGACAGAACGCTGCCACCTGCTGGCAGGAACACAGCATCGCCTGGCTTCCCCGGATGGCCTTTTCAAGGGGGGAAAACTGGCAATCAGATTTCAAATTAATTATTATACCAAAGATATAAAGTGTAACCTCTACTTTAAAGGAAAATAAGGGTTAAATGGGATTCAAGGTTATTTATATGCCCCTTAACTCAATAACTCCATATATTGTGATGCCTGAATTATTTTTAAAGCAAACGAATGATTCCACATTATCAGTGGGGACGCACTGACTTAAATCTGCATATGAACTGACCTCACTTCACCATACTTTTCACCCCACACCCCCATAACAGGCCTCCCCCATACCCTTCTCTCTTTGGTCTTAACTGTAGATGGTATACTTCTTTTCTTTCCTAAATATATTTTATTGATTTTTTACAGAGCGGAAGGGAGAGGGATAGAAAGCCAGAAACATCGATGAGAGAGAGACATCGATCAGCTGCCTCTTACACGCCCCCTACTGGGGATGTGCCCCAGCCAAGGTACATGCCCTTGACCGGAATCGAACCCGGGACCTTTCAGTCCACAGTCCGACGCTCTATCCACTGAGCCAAACCGGTTTTGGCTAGACGGTATACTTCTAAGCCACCTAGGAGAGTTAGTCATTTTCCCACAGGTATCTCCCCAGGTACATGTGAACAAAATAGGGGGGCTCTACGGAAAACAACCTCCCAGGATGAGCTGAGCCCAGGTTCCTAACTGGGCAGGCCATGGTGGGTAGCCACACCCCTCGCCTACAGTCTCCCCAGTCAGAGGCTTCTCTTTGCCTGAAGCATCTAAGGTAAAGCACCTCCGGAAGAAGCAGGGTCGCCCTCTACCAGAGCGCACATAATGCTGTCAGCGCTCCGTAAGCTCACCCTTGCCTCACTCGCCCACTCTCGTGTAGTTCTGTTCACATTCCTCCCTGAAGTCAGTTTTTGCTAAAAAAAAAAAAAAAAAAAAAAAATCTTATGAAAACTCTTTACTGGTTTGGACGCTTCTTCCATCGACATTACATGTTAATAAACTCGGGTTGTTATAGGAAAAGCTATAAAGAGCTTCTTTCTTGTGTAGTTTCTCCAAAATTTCCAACGACATGTAATCATATGCCGTTCATTGGGTGTTGTCTCTTTTGGGGCCATAACTGCTCGACACTTTGTTTTTTCCTCTAGTTCCTATTTTTCTGAGCCTTTAAAAATGTTAAGTCATGCAGTTTTACTTTTGGAGGGGGGGGGGAGAGATGTTTGGGAAACAATCAATGAGAATCATTGATTGGCTGCCTCCTGCACGCCCCCCCCGGGGCATGTGTCCTGACCGGGAATCAAACCGGTGACCTCTCGGTTTCCTAGGTTGACTGACACTCAACTACTAAACCACACTGGTGGGGCTGGCTGTACAATACCTTCTCATTCGAATCCCGCATCGCTTAGCCATCATTATAATTTATTTAGCTAACGCATACTACCTCCAACTGAGGAAACGGAAGTGCCGACTTTATAAAGTATGAGCTTGTAAAAAATCGCCCTACTGTGTGTGTGTGTGTGTGTGTGTGTGTGTGTGTGTGCGGGGGGGGCGGGGGGGGGATTCTGTTTATCTCCTTGGACCAATGGCTCCCACTGGTAACGCAAATGAAGAAGGTAAAAGCATTTAAGGCCATTCAGGCTTTTAGCCAGAAAGGAGAATTTCTAGACAACTTAAAAGTCCCAGTGCCCAAAAAGAAAGAAAGAAAAATCCTAGCGTCCAGTCCAAGCATGTATCCATCTGTCATGTAAGTGAATTCACGGCACAAAGCAGCTAAGCCCCGGGATAGAAGGAAAAGTATGCAAAGGGGCCCCTTTAAATGGAACCGGGGCTGCCCTCTCAGAGGAACTGCCTTGAACTCCTCAAACCTCGGGAATATTGAAACGGGCAAAATAACCTTTGGGCTTTGGGCCTAAAGCAGCATTGTTCCCCAAGAACTGTTAACAAGTACAACAAGAAAGCAGCTATTAGGACTTACCTGATGACTACAGAACTGAAAACGAAAAACATTATTGATTAGTGTCACTGTGTTAGATTACCCACAAACAGAAATACCTTGCTTCTGTTGGTGAAATTGACCCCTGTCCCTTCCTCAGATTGACCCCCCCCCCCACCTTCCTTAGAAACACCTTTGGCGTTGTCTCCAGACACCAACAGTCTTGGGCTTCTGCTTTCCTGATTAGGTATTATTTTAAATCTCAAATAAATGTTCCTTCTTGCCTCTTATTTTGACATTTTAATTTCAGGTTAACTTCCTAAAACAGTCCCAGCTAACCTAAAAATGGCTTACTAGCTGAAACCGGTATGGCTCAGTGGACAGAGTGTTGGCCTGCAGACTGAAAGGTCCCAGGTTCGATTCCGGTCAAGGGCATGTACCTTGGTTGTGAGCACATCCCCAGTGGGGGGTGTGCAGGAGGCAGCTGATGGATGTTTCTCTCTCATGGATGTTTCTGACTCTCTATTCCTCTCCTTTCCTCTCTGTAAAAAAATCAAAAGAATATATTTCAAAAATAAATAAAGAAGTAAAAATAAAAATGGCTTACTAGGAAAGCCAAACTTTTGATGAGGTTAACTTGCCGTATGAGGATAACACAGGAAACATGACAAATTCCACTTCAAAAGACAAAGTCACAGAATAAACATGTCCGAACTCGCAGATCTGGAGGTTCAAGAGGATCCTGGACACAGTCTTTGCCAATGTTAAGAAGGTAACGTGTTTCCCTTATTTTACAAAACATTTTATTCAAACTGAACCAATCAGAAAGGGTATCCTTCAAATACCGCCACGTCCATCAGACATTACCCAACACCACCTCCTAGTCCCTTGACACCCACGTTGCCTTTCATTGCTGCCCTGAGAGCACTATTAGGGCTCCAGCTGCTCAGCCAGGTGTCACATTTACTGGGGAGACCAGCCTCTGCGTCTGACACTCATGCACGGAGGCAGTGGGCAGGTCTCAAGAACTATTTAAGATCTAGGCCAGGGGTTCTCAACCTTTCTCATGCCTCGACCCTTTCATACAGCTCCTCATGTTGTGGGGACCCCCACCCTTACAATTATTTTCGTTGCTACTTCCTAACTGTCATTTTGCTGCTGTTAACGAATCGCAATGTAAACATCTGTGTTTCCCGATGGTCTGAGGCTCCACAGCAGCGGTTCTCACCCTGTCTCGTCCCACAGGTGGAGAACCGCTAGCAGGGTCGCCTAAGACCATGGGAAAACACAGATATTTACATCACGATTCATAACACTAGCAAAATGACAATTAGGAAGTAGCGATGGAAATAATTTTATGGCTGGGGGTCCCCCCAACATGAGGAGCTGTATTAAAGGGTCTCGGCACTAGAAAGGTTGAGAACCCCTGGGAGACAATTTAGGTGGATATGAAGAAACCTTTACTCTTGGGGTGGCCGGAAGAGCAGAACTATTCTGAATTTGCATTCTTTCTGCTGGCGTACCAAGTGTTTGGACTGGCTGGCACGCTCTACTTTCCCACCAGCCAACTGACCACCAGTAATATTAGATAATATACGTGTGTTTTCTCTTCGTCAAATATTAAGTCAATAAGAGCAGACACGGTGGTGTAGAGTGGCAGACTGCTACATACCCAATTCGCATACACTCTCACCTGCTTTCTTAATGACAGAGGATGGCAATTTGCTCAACAACAACAACAACAACAACAACAACATCTCAGCTTCCCTTACAGTTGGGGTGGCCATGTGACTGTTCTCTCCAATGACACTCACGGAGAAAGTTCTCCTTTACTTGAAACAGGTTTCCTCCTTCCTTCCCGCTGCCTGAAAATGTAGATATGTTGGCCGGGCTCTGACAGCCATCGCATGGCCCTAAGGAAAGCTAAGAAGCCCTGGCTGGTGTGGCTCAGTGGATAGAGCGTCTGCCTGTGAACTGAAGGGTCCCGGGTTCGATTCCGGTCAAGGGCACGTGCCCAGGTTGTGGGCTTGATCCCCAGTGGGGGACTTGCAGGGGCGGCCCATCCATGATGCTCTCTCATTGTGGACGTTTCTCTCTCTCTCTCCCTCTTCCTTCCGCTCTGACATCAATAAAAATACATTAAAAAAAGAAAGAAAGAAAAGAAAAGCTAAGAAAACACCAAAGACCTCTGCCTTGATTTCCTTGTACTCTCTAACGCCAACAACTGCCTACTTTTTGAGCTTCTTGTTAACTTACAAACATACAATCTGTGTTGTGTATTGGAGCCACTGTTTTTTTTTGTTTGTTTGTTTGTTTTTGGTGGGGGGGTGTCTCTGTTTCTTTTAGGTGCAATTAATAAAACAGAAAGATCACGAAATATGTGCCAATTTACTCTTTTTAAAAATATATATATTGTTTTTTACAGAGAGGAAGGGAGAGGGATAGAGTTAGAAACATCAATGACAGAGACACATCGGTCAGCCGCCTCCTGCACAACCCCTATTGGGGATATGCCTGCAACCAAGGTACATGCCCTTGACCGGAATCGAACCTGGGACCCTTCAGTCCGCAGGCTGATGCTCTATCCACTGATCCAAACCGGTTTCGGCCCAATTCACTCTTAAAGAGCACATAGAACAGCAAACAAGACAAGACAGTACATAGATTGCTGAATTTTGAGGAATCATCAGGAATTCAACACAGGTCCTGCAAGGTCATAAATCTGAGTACTGGTGTGAATCACATAAACGTTAAGCTACAGAGAGGTTTCAAAAGCCTAAGTGATCACGCTAGCTTAACCCACCCAAGCAGTTAAGTCTGGCCCACCCGCCACCCTCCCTTCCCTTTCTAAGCACAGACGCTACACTTCCCCCTTTCTTAGTTGTAGTGCCCGAGGACAGCTGACACAGAACCATCTTAAGACAGAAGAAAGGAGGAAGTGCTGGTTAGGAGTTCACCGCTGGGCAGGAAACACACTATACTGGGTTTCAAACACGGCACCTGCTATTTAAGGAGTAACTCGATGTTCACGAGGAAGCCATAAATAGCTGAGATGTGTTTAAATTAGAAATAACAAATGTATCTGGTTGGGGAACTTCTAGAGACATCCATGTTCCCTAGCCTGCTGTCTAAACAATGCCCACCCTCATTTTTGCTCTTTAGGGGTAATGTTAAGACTTTAACATTTGTTCTAATATAAAAAATTTTTTAAATATATTTTATTGATTTTTTTTACAGAGAGGAAGGGAGAGGGATAGAAAGTCAGAAACATCGATGAGAGAGAAACATCAATCAGCTGCCTCTTGCACACCCCCTACTGGGGATGTGCCGGCAGCCAAGGTATATGCCCTTGACTGGAATCAAACCTGGGACCCTTCAGTCCGAAGGCTGATGTTCTATCACTGAGCCAAACCAGTCTTGGCTAATATAAAAATTTTAAAATTAAAGTTACTGGGGTGACCCTGGTTTGTTCTGGTTTTGTGCCTTCCTTTTATTTCCTTTGACAGATACTTGTACTTTGGGAGAACTTAATGAAGGATATGAGAATAAATGACTAAGGTCAAACCATCTCATCGTTTTTGTTGTTTTTTTTTAAGATTAGTTTCCCATTACAGAAAAATAACCAATTTGCTGTAAAAAAATTAGAATATATTCTAGCCCAGCTGGGGCAGCTCAGTGGCTAAGGGCTGACCTGTGAACCAGGAGGTCACGGTTCAATTCCCAGTCAGGGCATAAGCCCCAGTTGTGCACTTGATCCCCAGTGTGGGGCATGGAGAAGGTAGCCGATCAATGATTCTCTCTCACCATTGGTATTTTTGTCTCTCTCTCCCTTTTCCTTCCTCTCTGAAATCAATTACATATATATACTGAGGGGCCAGATTATTATGATTTCTGAATGCATAATCATATGGCCATTCAGTGTATATCCTATATAATAAAAGGCTAATATGCAAATTGCCCCCTCAACCAGGAGTTTGACCAGAAGCAGGCTGGCCAACTGCCCTAGCCCTCTCCCCCTGGCCAGGCTGGCTGGACCCCACCCATGCACAAGTTCATGCACCGGGCCTCTGTGTCTGTGTGTGTGTGTGTTTTAAAGAATATATTCTAGTAATGCAGGAGAAATTAGTTTGGGGATTCAGAACTCATTAACCAAGATGATCGAACCTGTAATCTCAGAGTATTGGGTGCTCTAAGCAGCTGAGCCAGCCAGGGGCCTCTTTTACATCTTTTTTTTAAAAAAATATATTTTATTGATTTTTTTTACAGAGATGAAGGGAGAGGGATAGAGAGCTAGAATCATCGATCAGCCGCCTCCTACACACCCCCAACTGGGGATGAGCCCACAACCAAGGTACATGCCCTTGACTGGAATCGAACCTGGGCCCCTTCAGTCTGCAGGCCGACGCTCTACCCACCGAGCCAAACCGGTGAGGCCCCTTTTACAACTTTACTCACTTGCTTCTCACTGCTCCTCTGCCTACTAACAGGTTCACGTGACAACCACTCAACAAAACAGAAGGAAGCGCGTGCCCTCCACACAGTGTTTCTGATGCTCAGCAACCGCCTTGTGGTCGCCTTCCTCGTCCTCCCAGCGGCTGCCCGACCGCAATGGCTTTTCGGTCCAGCTCGTGACCTCTGCAGTCCGACCCTCTTCATTCTGCCCTATTTTTGGGATCACTTCCTGTGTTCCTTCTGAACACCTCTAAAACGGCACCATTCTCAAGCTTTCTTTTCTTCTTGCTTTAACATTATGGATAAGAAACCATCTACACAAACCCATTTCTTGATGTCATGAACTGTCCCATTTCTACGATACGAAGCAATCGTGTGATTATGCCAGATCTCATTGGCTTTTTGGCCACTTCTGGAATTGCAGGGTGAGCTGTTCCCAAAACATCGCTGCCAAGTAAGCCCTTGCTTTCCCTTCCCTCTCCATTTCCCGTCCCCTCCCCCTCGCTCCCCAGGCACTTGATCGTCACTTCCCTACTTCCACAACCCAAGGGCCTTTCTTTACCTCTAGAACGTGTTTGCAAAGCCCATTTCTTCTAGGAATTACTTTTTCTATCCCTGTTAATCCACCCCATAAATGTTCTCTTACAGTCTGGGTAAAAAAAAAAAAATAAATAAAATAAAATTGCCATAGCAGCTTTGTCACAGTTCTGGAAGCTGGAGGTCCAAGATCACCCTGTTTCCCCAAAAATAAGACCTACTCGCTATAATATAAGGCATCCCCCCCCCACCCCGAAAATAAGATCTAGCGCACCTTTGGGAGCAAAAATTAATATAAGACACTGTCATATTTTCGGGGAAGCAGGGTAGATGTCCGCAGGAACGGTTGCCTCTGAGGCCTCTCTCCTTGGCTGGCAGGCGGCCACCTTCTTGCTGCCTCTCTCAGTTCACAAGCGCCCCAGCTTTTCCCTCCTCTTCTCATAAGGGCCCTGTACTATTGGATCAGAGCCCCTCCCTACCAACTTCTCTAAAGCTCATCATCTCTTTAAAGACCTTATTTCCAAATGGGGTTACATCGGAGGCAGTGAGGGTTGGCACGTGAAATTTTGAATTTAGGCGGAACACAATCCGAACTCTAACAAAGGGTGACAACGGAAGAAAAAAACATTTCTTAAAATGTTAGACTTAGGAGGATGTTAAATTCTGAAACTTCCTGTTTAGGCTCAATTCTGGAACCAATATGATAGATATACTTAAGGTGCAGACTATTTATAAAGTTTAATTTAAATTATTATTATTATTTTTTATTTCAGAGAGGAAGGGATAGGAACATCAATGATGAGCAAGCCCTAGCCCATGACTCAGCTGATCAAGTGTCGACCTGTGGACTGAAGGGTCCCGGGTTCGATTCCGGTCCAGGGCACAGGCGTGGGTTATGAGCTCGATCCCAGTGTGGGGCGTGCAGAAGGCAGCCAATTAACGATTCTCTATCATCAACAAAAATATGTAAAAAACGTTTTTTAAATGATGAGAATGATTGGCCAGCTGCCCCCTGCACGCCCCGCCCACACGGGATGGAGCTGGCAGCCCAGGCACAGGCCCTGACCAGCAATCAAACCGGGACCCCCGGGCTCTTGAGCCAGAGCTCGGCCACTGAGCCACACCGGCTGGGCAGGTGCGGACTATTTCACAAGGAAACAGAGAACTGGGTTCACGACCCTGGGGCCTTCACCCACTTAACGAACAAAAAGGGGCGAAAGACAGGAAGGGAGACGGCATTCATGAAGGGCGAATCGTAAAGACCCACCAGGCCAGCAAGAGGGGCCTTTGGTGGGGTCACGTGGAGGACTTAAACTGTGTTTGCCGCCCCATGCTACAGACAGACAGGCGGGGACAGACATGCTCTGTTAACACTCCACCGTGGAGAGTTCTCTGTTTTCTACAGTTGGTAGCACCATATTGCATGATCGATACTTGCTGAGAGAATTTGGCGAATGTTCTCATGAATTTCAATGTTATCACACACACAAAAGCCGCCCCCAAGATCAGTCTGTAAGGTGATGGGTGTGTCCACTAGAGATGGAGGAAATCCTTTCTCAGCGTGTATCTAACCACCACAATGTGCGTTACAATGTTGCGCCATACCTCAATAAAGCCAAAATTTTAAAAAGCGAGAGGAAAGGGGGCTCTGGCCTGACAGGTCTGCATTCCTAGTTGGTCAGAGCCAGGGCCGAGTGAATGTTTCCCAGAGACCGGGCGGGGACCACACAGGAGAGCCGGCCGGGAACCTATGTCTGTCCAGCCTCCAAGAGGCACCGACAGGGAGGGACTTCAGAACCAGCGCGGATCACCGCCAAAGACTCCCATTCCCACGTTTAGGGGCTGCAGGCAAAGGACAAGAGGAAGCCCGGGCAGGTGTGCTCACCTGGAGGGAGCATGGCCCTGCGCCAAAAGGTCACAGGGTCACTTCCAAGTCAGGTATGTGCCTAGGTTTCGGGTCAGTCCTGGGTCAGGGCACATATGAGAGGCAAACAATTGATGTCCCCCTCTCCCTTCTTCTGTCTAAGTTTGGTTTCCTTAAACCCGCGGTCACCAACCCTTCGGAACTCACGGACTACCAGTGTCCTTGGACCACCGGTTGGCAACCGCTGGAAACCAATAAACATATCCACCAGTGAGGATTTAAAAAAATAAGGAGAGCTGAAACCGGTGTGGCTCAGTGGATCGAGCGTTGGCCTGCAGACTGAAGGGTCCCAGGTTCGATTCCAGTCAAGGGCATGTACCTTGGCTGCGGGCACATCCCCAGTAGGAGGTGTGCAGGAGGCAGCTGATCGATGTTTCTCTCTCATTGATGTTTCTAACTGTCTATCCCTCTCCCTTCCTCTTCATAAAAAAATCAATAATATATATATTTTTTAAAAGGACAAACAAAGGATAAGTCAACTGCAAATATTTTGCAGTCCCAGAGAACAGAGACCTACTCAGTCCCATAAAAACCTTTCTTTCTTTCCCTCCTCAATGCTGCCCCATTCCTCCTGTCCCACTGACTCATGAGTCTGAAGTAAAGACTAGCAGAGGAAAGAGGAGCAGCAGGGAAAGAGGCAGGTTATTATGACCTCCTCTCCCATCCCAGATCAAGAGCCACCATTAACTAGGCAGGAGAGAAGCCACCTGCAGGAAGCCATAGCTTGGGGATGATGGAAAAGTCTGTATTAGGATAGGTTATGGTGCAGTAACAACACAAAAATCTCCAGGTCCTTAACAACAAAACAAGTTTATTTTTCATTCACACACAGTCCACCATGGGTCCACATAGCTCTCCAGGGCAGCTGTCCCCCATGTGATGACATGATATTCCAGGCTGCTTTGATAGCATCATCTCCATCTCAACATGACGCTTCAGGGTTAGCCCCAGCAGGAGGAGAGACTGTGGGTAACGGGGCAGCTGTTCATCACAGCGGCTCAGAACTGATCGTATTATCTCTGGCCACAATTCACGGGCCAGCGCAGTGACAGCTTGCCCAGCTGCAAGGGCTAAGGACTAAGCATATTGGTGAGCATTAGTAATGCCCCCCTAGAAGTCTCACATAAAAATTAATACTGAAATCGTGAATAATAGGTAAGACTTGGACATATCTGTTGGCAGAAATGAGACTGATTTCTTATGATCTTAAAATATAGTCATGCCCAGCCAGGTGTGACTCAGCAGTTGAGCATCAACCCACGAACCAAAAGATCATGGGTTCAATTCCCAGTCAGGACATATGCCTGGGTTGTGGGCTTGGTCCCCAGTAAGGGACGTGCAGAAGGCAGCCAATGGATGATTCTCTCTCATCATTGATGTTTCTCTCTCTCTCTCTTTCCCTTCCACTCTATAAAATATATAAATACCAATAAAAATGTTTTAAATATATATATTTTTAAATATATTGTTTTTTACCTGAGAGTGAGCAAAAAGTTATAGACCTATCAGTTTTCACCAAGAGGGAGAAACACTGAATAAATTTTAAAGGGGCCACTAGAGAGAAAATCAAATTGTACTTAATGACATCCCTTGCATCATGTCTATCCAACACGCAAATCACATCTTCAGAAATCTTATTTAACTCCACTTATTAGAGCATCTAATTTAACTCCACTCATTTATAAGAAAACCTTTAATCTGTCTAATTTAAAGATTATCATCCCAGCCTCAGCTGGTTTTGCTCAGTGGATAGAGCCTTCAGACCCAAGGGTCCTGGGTCAAGGGCACGCACCTACATTGCAGGCTCCTCCTTGGCCCGGGTCCTGGTTGAGGTGCGGGCAGGAAGCAACCAATCAGTGTTTCTCTCTGTCTTTCCTTCACTCTTCCAATCTCTGAAAATCAATGGGAAAATGCCCTCAGGTGAGGACTAAAAAAGAGAGAGATTATAATTCCATTTCTCTCAGTAGATATGAGAGGCTGGAGATGATTGTCCTCATTAGCCAGCTATCTGTTCACTGCACCGTCTATCAAAGGAAGCCATTCTTGCCCATGAACGGAACTTAGTTTGCGATCCCTTCTTTTAGCTTTTAAACTCCTATAGGTCTGTATCCAGCTTACTTTAATAGCCAACAGAAGAATGACATACGTCGATGGGCCTTAATTTCTTTCTTCTTTTTCCCTGTGGCGCACCATTCCCGGAATACTGCAAAACCAGCTGGCTGTTTGGAATAGACACAGCAAGCTCCTATTCCACCTCCCTGCTTCAGAATCCACTTAATGTGTTGTCCTAAGATAGAGGGCATATCAGATATTAAATTGATAAGAACAGCCCGCAGGCCGAGCCTCTATCCGCTGAGCCAAGCCGGTTTCACACACCACAGTGGTTTTTCATCACGAACACTAATTTTTACTCCGTTTCAAGTACAGGGCCTTCCTTTCATGAGGAAAACTTGCAGTTCTTACTATGTCCTGAACATTTTATTATTGGTAACGCTCTTATATTTAGGCTACATTGATTTGAAAGTAGGTAAATGCTATCTGTAGACTATAAAATATGGAAGCAATGTCCACGAATAAAAATCAAGTAAAAAAAAAAATCAACCAAGTGTCAACACTCAAGTTGTCACGGATCATTCAACTGAAAATGTAGAAAATACATTTCCCAGCGCCAGAGCCTCATCCTTCAAAGACTGTGCTCTGCGTGGAAGTGGGTTTACCCGCCTGACAGGAGGAAACTGCCAGCCAGTGCTCAACAAATGTTCCAGAACCTTTGGTTTTATGGAGAGACTAGCCACGCCTAGCTGCCAGGCCTGATCGGAGTGGAGGAGGTACCCGGGAGAGAACTGGTCGGATCTGAGTAGGCATGCTTGACCGGAATGGTGAGTTAAAACTGAGGGGTGATGGCCAACAGATACGAGGGAGACCTCAATAGTGCATGACTCCTGCAGGCAGAAAGGAATTCAGGCTTACCATGACATCACAATTCATCCCTGAAGACCAGTCACATTTGTGCAAAATTCAACTCTATATGTATAAACTTCTGTATACATGTTTGGCAACCTTACCCTTTTCGGTCCAGTTCACAAAAACTGCAAGTCATCCTTACTGGGGATGATTAGAAAGAGAAGTTTTTGTGTTTGGTTTTTTAAATTAGCCTAGTGTTTTTATTGAATTCAGAGAGGAAGGAAGAGGGAGAAATAGAAATATCAGTGATGAGAAAGAATCGCCCATTGACTGCCTCCTGCACGCCCCACACTGGGGATCAGGCCGGCAACCCGCACATGGGCCCTGACCCGGAATTAAACTTGACCTCCTGGCTCATAGGTCGATGCTCAACCACTGAGCCATACCAGCTGGGCTAGAAGGAGTAATTCTGACAATGAGAGCGTAGGAGAGAGAGAGGTGGAAGTAAGTAAGGCCAGTGGCTAAAATTATGCCCCACTAGTCTCCACAGGGAAAAATGATTTTAGAGGGGCTGACCCTCAGTGCTTTGGTGTAATAGTTACAGCTACTATCTAGTAAAGTTACTATGCTTCACACTGAGCTGTTTTTATTTTACTTTATTCTGTTGTTATTATGGTTTTCACACTGAACTGTTTTCATACACAACACTGGCACCAAACGTGTGTGGGTTTTCTTCACACCAGCCAATTCAACTCCATGGCCAATTCGATTTTAACACTATTTATAGTGAGTGAAGGGCCCAGTCCCACAAATCTGCCTCCTACTTTAGATGCCAGTGGGCGAGTCCCAGGTTGCCCACCCATTGGTCTGATTGGGTGTAAACTCCAGGGTTCTCACAATCCCTTCCTCAGGTCCCACGGCGGGCTCACAACCCAGGAGAGTGCTTCACTGATGGCTACAGGTTCGGGACAAAGGAGACAGTCAGAACAACCACACGGAAGGAGCCCAGCTGTGGGAGAAGGGCTGTAGAGTCCCACGCCCTCCCAGCACCCTGAGGTCTCCACCAACCTGACAGCTCTCCTTGCGGGGTTTTATGGGGGCTCTGTTGTGTAGGCAAGATTGAGTCATTCACTGGCCAGAGATGGTGATGAGCCCAAACTCCAGCCCCTTTCCCCTCTACAGAAGGGGCGAAGGGGGACTGAAAGTTCCATCCTGTAATCACGCCTGGATCCTTAGGGGTACCAGCCCACACCGCACATCTTAGGCCCACCAGATGGTGGGGTCCATCTCATTAGCATACAAGAGACATGTCTAACACTTGCCAGAGTCCAAGAGTTTTATGGGCTGTGTGCCAGGAACGTGAAACAAACTCCAAATGTGTGTGTGTGTGTGTGTATATATGTGTATATATATATATATATATATATATCCTATATATATAATAAAAGATAAACATGCAAATTTGACCGTACCTTCACTCCTGATTGGCTATGCTACCAGCCAATCAGGAGTGGGGGTGGGGCCAAGTGGTGGTGAACACCCAGCCCCTGGGTGCTGTGAGCAGAAGTGGTGGCGAGCGCCCAGCCCCCGGGGCCGGGTGGTTGCAGGCAGCCAGGGCTGAGCTGAGCAGGGCGATGGCTAGAGGCTTTAGGCCTTGGGCAGGCTGGGGTGAGCCATCAGTTGGACATCCCCTGAGGGCTCCCAGTATGTGAGAGGGGACAGGTTGGGTTGAAGGAACCACCTGCCCCCAGAGCATGAATTTCGTGCACCAGGCCCCTGGTATATTTATATTTCTCATAGTGTCATGGATATATGAAAAAACAAACCAATGAAAAAACACACGAGGGAAACCTGAGAAACTGCCCCAGCCAGGATGGGGTATGGAGACATGATGACAAATGTCATGTGATATTCTGAATGGAATCTTGGGGCAGAGGACATTAGGCCAAATCAAAGAGAATCTGAACAAAGTATGGATAGTTAAAATGTATAAATAAGGGGAGAGGGGACTCCTAAAAAAGAAAGAAAAAAATCAAAATGAAATATATGAATAAGTATTAATTTTAACAAACGCCCCATACTAATGTTAGTGTCAGGGCACACTGGCTGTGGAGTACAAGAGGACTCTACTTACCTGCTCAACTGTCCCGGAAAATTAAAATTATTCCAAAATAAAATGTTCACTTAAAAATAAAGTGTATTGCCGAGACCGGTTTGGCTCAGTGGATAGAGCGTCGGACTCCGGATTGAAGGGTCCCGGGTTCGATTCCGGCAAGGGCATGTACCTTGGCTGCGGGCACATCCCCAGTGGGGGGCGTGCAAGAGGCAGCTGATCGATGTCTCTCTCTCATCGATGTTTCTGACTTTCTATCCCTCTCCCTTCTGCTCTGTAAAAAATCAATAAAATATATATTTTTAAAAAGTGTATTGACTACGATAAATGAATTAGTAATCTTCAATAGATTTGGGTTGCAAGGAAGAGAAATCTACCCAAACAAGCTTTATTAATAGGTAAGGCTGGCCAAAACTGGTTTGGCTCAGTGGATAGAGTGTTGGCCTGTGGATTAAAAGATCCCGGGTTTGATTCCAGTCAAGGGCATGTACCTTGGTTGCAGACACATCCCTGGTGGGGTGTGTGCAGGAGGCAGATGATTGATGTTTCTAACTCTCTATCCCTCTCCCTTCCTCTCTGTAAAAAAATCAATAAAATATATTTAAAAATAGGTAAGGCTGGCTGCTACATGGTTTTAAGGGCACACAAAGTGATGAGGAATTGTGCAGGGCAGGTAGGGGAGGGGGGGATAGAGGGAGTCAATGGAGGGATAAAGGAGACATATGTACTACTATCTGTAATACTTTAAACAATAAAATAAATAAATAGCTTTGAAGGGAAAGAAACTGCCAGATCATGAAAGGGCCCCTCTTATCTCTGAAGATCCCTGGCATATGGCTGACTTCCCTCTGTCCGTCTACCTCGGTGCCTTGCAGAGCATTTCAGCAGCCGGGTGTGCAGCCCACTAGCAACTCCCTGTGTCTCTCACGTAAAAATCCTCCAAGCAGCACATACACCCTCCCAAATCCAGTGCCAGAGCCATTTGTTCACCTCGTCAGCTATGGACAGGCCACTGTGGGCAGGTAGTCACTGCTGGTTCCATTACCTGGGACCAGTTTTAGTTACATCCGCTGGACATCCACGGTTTGTTCAGATTCTCTAAGGTGGGGGTTCTGAGGGTGAGGTGGGCACAGCATGCCCCTAAAACACACCTATGACCAAGAGATAAAACCAGGATTGGAACCTAGGTCTTCAGATTCCCAAACAAATGCTTATCCCCTTTGAAGAAGTCAAATTACAAGTTAAAAACGTCAAGTTCTTTTGACTTTCTTCCTTTAATAGATACTAGCAGTCTGCCCATATATCACAATCCTATATAATAAAAGAGAAACATGCAAATTTGGCTGTACCTTCGCTCCTGATTGGCTATACTACCAGCCAATCAGGAGCGGGGGTGGGGCCAAGTGGCATGACTGACCGGCCTGGGGGTGGAGATGAAATGCAGTGGCAGCGAGTGCTCAGCCCCCCGGGGGCTGTGAGCGGAAGTGGCAGTGAGTGCCCAGCCCCCAGGGCTGGGTGATCACAGGCAGCCAGGGCTGAGCTGAGTAGGGCAATGGCTGGGTGCTCAAGGCCTAAAGCCTCACCAGAGGCTTTAGGCCTTGGGCAGGCTGGGGGTGAGCCATCAGTTGGACATCCCCTGAGGGCTCCCAGTATGTGAGAGGGGTCAGGTTAGGTTGAGGGACCACCCACCCCTAGTGCACAAATTTCGTGCACTGGGCCCCTGGTGTGAATATAATAGTATGTACACATATGCATATGTAAAGATTGCCTAGTCTCTTTTTTCCCAAAGGTGGTAAACTGTTCATGATGGTTGTGGAATTGCATAAGAGTATTCATTTTGAACTCTTTTGGTTTAGTGAAGTGATGTCACAGATGAACCCACAGTTCTACACACAAAACTACACACCAGGGGCATGACAATCAGTTTGCACATGTGTATTATAGATTTTTCTAACATAAAAGTAAGCTTTATGGGTCACATAAAGTTATTCATGCATAAATTCTTGGTTTGGGATAAAAGAAAGCTAGCAAAGTTCTCTCCACTGAACAGCACTGTAAACAAAATGAAATGTCTAAGATAAAAACTTTCCACTGTGTGTATACAAGTGGAGAAAAGAAGAAATAAGCCAAGAATAATTTAATGCTAAGCAATAAACAAAACCTAATTGACATGTGAGACACGAAGGAGTTAAATTTTTTTTTTTTTTACTCTTAGTAATGGAAAGTATTTCTATACTCATCCTGAGGCCAAAAGCAACCAGTTTGTTTGATCCATCAGAACTTATCAGAGGCTGAACTATTCTAAGTAAAACATGAACCCAAAATGATTAGTATTTAATAGAGTCGTAGACTGTCAACTGATTTGTCATAAATATAGGACTCCAGATGTTCGCCTGGAGTATATACCCCAGTAAGTACATTGGAATGCAACTCAGTGGGTTACCTGTCTTGATGAACTCTAATAAAAAAAAACAACAAAAAAAAAACCTCTGACTTTGTTGCAAACACTCCTTACAATGTTCCTCAAACAGAATTCTGGAAACATTATATTACAATAAAATTGTAAACAGACTTCTACAATGTTATGCAATAGGTTTTGGGGGGAAATGAACACAAAGATACCTCTTGGCGGTTTGAAACAAGAAGAAATAAATAACATTCAAATACAAAATAAACAGCTCTGCACTCCAACTGGATTGATGGCATTCTTTTAACCACGGAGCGGGTACGCCTATTCACGATCTAACCCATCCTGGCCACGGGGCAGACACAAGCCCTCTGCTGGCCCTGGACTGGTGGCAAGGGTTGGCGGGGGACGCGGGAAGGAGGGAGAAATCCGCCCAGATGTTCAGCTTATCTCCACAGAAACGGACTTTGCAGCGGGAGGCAGCTTGTTTCCTGATCACCTATTCGCCGCCTTTCTGTTTCAAAAGGAGACATAACCAAGGCCCCCCGAGTGCCGACACCGGGGGTCCCGCACGGGTGCCCCGGGCGCCCCCGGCATCCCAGCCCGCGTGCCCCGCGCGTCCCCTCTCCGGCTCCCACGCGCGCCGGGTACCCGCACTCACCATCTCGATGATCTTGGTCTTCCGCCCCGTCTTCCTCTTCAAGGTGAATATGTACTGGGCCAGCACCACCCCCGCCACCAGGGCACACACGCTGGCGCTCGCCACCGCGCCCATCCTCGCCACGGCCGCCCGATCCATGGGCAGATCCTCCCGCGTCTCCCGAGCGGAAAAGAACAGGTCTCGGTCCCGCCGGGGGCCTCAGGAGCGCCAGCTTGAAAGGCCAGGATGCCCCGCCCCCGCCGCTAGGCGCTAGCCCCGCCCCGCACAAAGCCCCGCCTCCTGCCGCAAAGCCCCACCTCCGGGCGCCGAGGGGCGGGGACAAGCTAAAGACGGAAGGGCGTGGCCTGCGTCGGAGGCCAAGGCGGCAGGTGGGCCTATTCAAGCCAAGGTCCGGGTGCTGTCCAAGCGCTGAAAAGGGAAGTGTATTAATTATCTGCCTCTGCTAATAGGGACCATGCAGGGGTTCGTTCTAGCCCCACCCAATAGGAATCCGATTCCAACCCTTGGTCCACTAAAAAGAAAGTTCCGCGACGTCCAGCCTCCTGGGTCTGGACTACAACCCCCAGAAGGCCGCGCGGTGCCGCCTGCTGACTTGCGCAGTAGCGTTGGCGGTAAAGTGTGGCAGGGTGAGGCCCGGCCAGGACAGCAGGGTAGAAAGGGGAGCACGGATATTTTCAAACCACGTGTCTGATAAAGGTTCCTTACATTTACAGCAGGAGTACAAGTTAAAACGATGAAAGCGCATCTCCGAATTTCATGCCTGTGGTCTTTTATTGGGTTAGAGAATTACTTTCTTGTGCTTAAACGAAACCAAAAGTAATTCAACAGTACACCAAAACATGAACTTGATAACCAAATGGCTTGTGGATGCAAATATAAGTGGGATCAATAGGCAGGTTACTTAAATTTCCATCTTCCTTGTTGACTTTTTTTTTTTTAACGTCAGCTCATTTCTGCCTTATTTACTTTGTTTAATGGCTTATTAATTTTGATTTATTTGTATCTACCCTTGCTAATGTCATGGAATACATTTGAATTGGGAGCCTTGTTGCTGCATGATTCTTGAACATTGGTTGAAACAGGTTTGGTAATTTCTTCAAAATTCATTACGTGTTGATTTGAGACAGGAAATGAGAGGAAAAGAGGGGGGGGGGAGAAAAAGAAAAAGAGGAGGGAGAGAGGAAAAGGAAAGGAGGGGGAAGAGAAAGGAAAGAAGGGAGAAAAAAACATCAATTTATTGTTCCATTTATTTATGCATTCATCGGTTGCTTTTTTTAAAAATATATATATTTTATTGATTTTTCACAGAGTGGAAGGGAGAGGGATAGAAAGTCAGAAACATCAATGAGAGAGGAACATCGATCAGCTGCCTCTTGCACACTCCCTGCTGGGGATGTGCCCGCAGCCACGGTACATGCCCTTGACCGGAATTGAACCTGGGACCTTTCAGTCCACAGTCCGACGCTCTATCTACTGAGCCAAACCGGTTTTGGCCATCGGTTGCTTCTTGTATGTGCCCTGACTGGGGATCAAACCTGAAACCTTAAGAGTATGGGAGAACGCTCTCACCAACTGAGCTGCCTGGCCTGCAACCAGTGTGGTCAGGGGAGAGCCCTTGTCTCTGGGCCACACCTGCAGTTCCCTTTCTTCTCCTGACCCCTCCCGGCCCATACAGGTCCCCATTAGCTTCCTCAATTCCAAGTTCCAGGGCTCCTTCCTTTCCCTCTTATCACTTGTTTCCTAAGCCCATTACTTCTAACCTCTGATTTACCAAATAAGCATTCTTTTTTTTTTTTTTAAACTGCAGTAGAGGGGTAGGGATTATTTTCTGGTTAGTTTTATTATTGTTATTATTATTTTGGATAGTTTCTTTTTAAAGAATGTCATCAAGAACATCGTTGAAGCAGAAAACCGGTTCGGCTCAGTGGATAGAGCATCGGCCTGCGAACTGAGGGGTCCCAAGTTCCATTCCGGTCAAAGGCACGTACCTTGGCTGCGGGCACATCCCCAGTAGAGGGTGTGCAGGAGGCAACTGATTGATGTTTCTCTCTCATCGATGTTTCTGATTCTCTATCCCTCTCCCTTCCTCTCTGTAAAAAATCAGTAAAATATATACATTGTTGAATGTATCTAGACAGTTTGGGTCAGTGGACAGGATCTAGACAGTTTGGGTCAGTGGATAGAGTGTCATCCTGCGGACCAAAGGGTCCCAGGTTCGCGCCTCGGTTGCAGGCTCCTCCCTGGCCCAGGCCTTAGTCAGGATGTGCACAGGAGACAACCAATCAATGTATTTCTCTTAAGTTGATGCTTCTCTCTGTCTTTTCCTCTTCTACTCTCTCTGAGAGATCAATGGGAAAATAGCCTCAGGTGAAGATTAAAAAAAAGAACATCATTGAGGAGGGATGGTTTGGAACATATAAGCCCTTTGCTCCTGAGTGTCCTTGGTTAGGGAAGACAAAACCTTGTGATTCATTAGCTGGCTGCCAATTGCTCAGATTGTTTGGGCTTGTTTCATTATATTGCCTCAGTTTCCCTTACTCCACTTGTCAAGGAATCTCCTTAGCTTCTTCCTGTCCTGCCTCAACCTCACACCTAGTTTCCCCAGGAAACCGCTGATTTGTTCAGCACCATACCCTTCGGATCCATGGAAACTGGATCCCGATCTCTGTGTAGCTCCGTTGGGCTACTTGCATCAGTCTGACGGACCTGCCAGGTTCAAGGCCTCCCCTGGGAATCTGCCACACAGCTGTCCGCAGTCTCTGTCGGCAAACAGCGCAGTTCTATGGGCATTTAAAAAATATTTTATTGATTTTTTACAGAGAGGAAGGGAGAGGCATAGAAAGTCAGAAATATCAATGAGAGAGAAACATTGATCAGCTGCCTCCTGCACACCAACTACTACTGGGGATGTGCCTGCAGTCAAGGTACATGCCCTTGACCGGAATTGAACCTGGGACCCTTCAGGTCTGCAGGCCAAACCTCTTTCTGCTTTATTGGCATTTTTGTACCTCAGAGGGTATAGAGGAGTATATCTACTTTAGAGGAATATCGCTACCGTCCCTTCATTGTCCATTCTTTTCATCCACCCAGGTGGCCATTTCAAACAAGCACAGACAGAAGGCTAAACACTTGCCTAGAATGAAACAGTGGATTCTAGGGGGGGAAATTAAAAGGAGAAAATTATATATGGAAAGAAGAGCAGGAGATATTAAATTGCACTGAAACGAATACATTATTTCTCAGGAAAATCCTGGCCCTGACCTGCCACCAAGAGGAGGTTGAAAGGCCTTTGATTTAGAGAGTTTATTTCAGCTTCCTCAAGATCATACACCCTGCCCCAAGATCTAATGATTATTAAATCTTATGGTTCTCCAAGTGTTGGGCAAAATAAAGTAGTTATAGTTCAAAAATACAATCCCAAGCCTATAACAGCTCCAAGTACTCGGCAGGGTGGGAAGCTATACGTATTGTCTGAATAACATATTGTCCAGGCACACATGGCTAATAGAGCTTCCTGTAGCCTGAAAATTATTTTGGAAAGAAACAAAGAGCAGTTTCCTTCAAAAGTCCTAAGGATTGTAACTGAAAGTCAATATATTTGGCCTCTTGAACTAAAGTAAGTAATTTTTGTTTTTGTCTCCCTGATAAAGACAATTTATTTTTTAAAATCCTTAAAAAAACAACAACAAACTGTGAGGGGAACTGCCCGGTTCTGGGAAGGAGCCCCCACCAGGGCGGCTTCCCCCACAGGCGGGCCCTGAGGGAAGGTCAGGCCGCCCCCGGGGCTGTGGGGAGCGGTTCTGTTCCTCCCACCGGGCCCCGGGGCGCCTCCGCGGGCCACCCGTCTGGCTGAGCCTTGGCCCAGGGGGAGGCTGTTCTTGCCCAGGGCGCATGCTTGGAAAAGGGCGGCGCCTGCGCAGTACGCAGCACACAGCATGTGCCGCCGGTGGTGCATATAAGGGCACGCGAGGGCGCCACTAATTCTGCAGCCATTCCTGGGTGCACGAGGCAGGCCGGGAGCCATTCCTGGGTGCACGAGGCAGGCCGGGAGCCATTCCTGGGTGCACGAGGCAGGCCGGGAGGAGGCTGCACTGACACAGCAGCCATTCCTGGTTGCAGAAACCAGGCCGGGAGGAGCTGGGCGTCGAAGACTTCAGGATAGAACAGGTCGGTATGCGGAGGGCAGAGCAGGGGCCTGGGCTGGTGGGGGGTGTGAGGCTGGCAGGGAAACCTGGCTGGCAGGGAAGGGGTGTGTGTGTCTGTGCCTGTGATAGTTGGCTAAGAAGACGCTGAGCCCTGGGATTTACCCCCAAACTGAAGGGGGGCTGGGCCTGGGGGCGCTGGGCACGTTGGAAGGGCCCGAGGATAAGGACAGCGCAGGCCCGGCCTGAGCCCCCGCCCAGGAGCGCAGCCCTGGCATTCCAGGCTGAGGCCTCAGGACCCACAGGGAACCTCCACTTGTCACCACCGGCCCGGGCTCTGGGCAGTCTGATTTCTCCGGCCCCAAGTGCAGGGCAGCCTCCCCGTCCCGGCTGTCAGGTGAGCGGAAGCGAAGGTCAGGACCTGCCCCCCACGCTTGCTGTTAAGAAGGGGGACTTGCAGAAACATGTTTGGCTCAGTGGCTAGAGAGTCGGCCTGCAGACTGAAGGGTCCCAGGTTCGATTCCGGTCAAGGGCATGTACCTTGGCTGCGGGCACACCCCCAGTAGGGAGTGTGCAAGAGGCAGCTGATGGATGTTTCTTACTTTCAGTCCCTCTCCCTTCCTCTCTGTAAAAAATCAATACAACATATTTTTAGAAAAAGGTGGGCTAGTATAAACTGATGGACAAAAGTTAGATACAGAGGCATCAAACTGTCAATTACAGCGGGAAGGTTAGGGAGAGGTGGGGGAGATAAAGAGATCAACCAAGGGCTTATGCAAGAACAGAAGCCTAACCAATGGGCACAAGACACTGGAGGGGGGGGCATGTATGGGAGTGGGGTGGGGCAGTGGGAAGATATGTACACAGGTAATACCTTAGTAAAAAAAAAAAAAGGGAAAAAATAAAAAATAAATAAAATGAAAAAGGAAGGGGAACTAGGATGACTTCTCTGCTTTCACTGCATTGTCCCCGACGGAGGGCGCTGGTCCTTCCCTAAATGCCAACATGGTTTTTTCAGCCTGGAAGATGAGCTCCAAAGACGAAAAGCGACATTCTGAGGAAAAGAAACCCACACCCTCTCATCCCCCGAGTGGCCGGGCTCGGCAGCGTCGCTCCGAGTACCCGGGCCTGAATTGCATCTGTAACCCACTCTCTGTTCCGGGGGCCGACAGGGAGTCTGCAGAGAAGCCCAGCGGGGTTGGGCACCCTCCTCCACCACAGCCAGGAGGTTTTCTGGTGTCGCCGGCGCCCGGAGGTTTGTATAAACGGTCCTTCTCCCTGGCGGCAGCTCAGAAGTTCACGTGAATAGGGAAAATGTGGATGTAGCTTTATGCCAGGGACTCTGCCAAATACTGGGAGTGATTCTCTCATGCCACCTGTCAACAGCCTCCTGGGCCAGGTGTTGCTGTCCTTGCTGCACACATAAAGGGACGGGGGCCAGGAGAGCCGGTGAATTGCCTGGGGGTCACACAGTAGTCCGACCAAAACCTCTCGTTTTGAGACCAGGCTGGTGGGGAGAGTTACCCGAGCGCTCCCCTAATTGTTTCTACAAGGCCTGCAAACGGTAGAATCTTTTACACTGAAGTGAGAAGAATACTCTGGGAAGAATAAATGAGCGGTTTAAAGGGAAGGGGTTTGCCCAGGCCAGTGTTGCTCAGTTTGGAGCATCGTCCTGTAATGAAGGGTCCTGGGCTTCATTCCTGGTCAGAGCACATACCCAGGCTGCAGTTTCTTCCGTTGTTTTTTTAAAAAATATATTTTATTGACTTTTTACAGAGAGGAAGGAAGAGGGATAGAGAGTTAGAAACATCAATGAGGGAGAAACATGGATCAGCTGTCTCCAGTACACCCCCCACCTGGGGATGTGCCTATAACCAAGATACTTGCCCTTGACCGGAATCAAACCTGGGACCTTTCAGTCCACAGGCCAATGCTCTATCCACTGAGCCAAACAGGCTTCGGCCCAGGTTGCAGTTTCCATCCCTAGTCTGGGCATGATGGGAGGCTCTCACGCTGATTTCTCTTCCTCTCCATTCCCCTCTCTAATAAAAATAAATAAATAAAAAGATCAGAGATAAGTGGGGTTTAAGGAGAGCAAGCAGTGAGGAGGTGTGTAGGGCGGGCCGGGTGGGGCTGTAAACTGAGCAGGAGGGAGTGATTCTCTTATCTGCAGTAGCAAAGAGTGTGTCCCAGGAGCCTAACCCTTATTCTTGTGTCCCTGGCTGTAGATAAAGCTTGTGGTGGGTACACTACTCATCTTTTCCAAAGTGGAAAACCAGGTGTGATAAGGAATGCAGCTGAGTTTATCAGTGACTACACCCCACTGGGATGGTGATGGGAATTTCAAAGTTGCAGGCCCAGCAAGGAGGAATTCTGCCAGTGCACGCATAAACGCAAGCCAGATCTCCGTGTGGCTGGCTGCCTACCTGGCAGATTTTGGACTTGCAGCTCCCTGTGAGCCAATTCCTTACAGAGAAAGTTTTTCTGGATATAAATGCTCCCTTGGCTCTTTCTGGAGATCCCTAACTAATAGGGATGTGGGAATGCTATTTTCATTGTGCAGAGGAACAAACTGTGAGGAAAACCTTTGTATTTCCTTTGCTATTTAGTTGAAGACCAGTTGACTATGTTGATGTGGTCTGTTTGTGGATTCTCTGTTTTTCCATGGATCTATTTTTTTTTCTTTCTTTAAATGTGAGCCTGGTAGATCTGATGTGTGTGTGTGGTTTTTTTTGTTTTGTTTTTGGAAGACTTATTATCCAAGTTCTTTAATCAAAATAGACCTAGTCAGTCCATTTCCAGTTGGGTGTTGGCAAATACTGTCTTTTAAGGAATTGATCCATTTTTATCTAGATTATGAAAATTGTGTCAATAGTAAAGATGAAGAAATGCCCATGGTTTTGGCAGCTATTACTCTCATTCAGTTGTGGTCTTAAGAGCCTCCTGTAGTATGTGTGTGTATATATATACATATATATACATATATATGTATATGTGTGTGTGTGTGTGTATATATATATATATATTTAAAGTATATTAAATTGATTTTTCACAGAGAGGAAGGGAGAGGGAAAGTCAGAAACATCGATGGGAGAGAACATCGATCAGCTGTCTCTTGCACATCCCCGACTGGGGATGTGCCCGCAGCCAAGGTGCACGCCCTTGACCGGAATCGAACCTGGGACTTTTCAGTCCGCAGGCCGACGCTCTATCCACTGAGCCAAACCGGTTCGGCTGTAGTTTATATTTTTAATCATTGTTAAAAGCATTAGCTATGTCCCCTTTCCTTACCCCACTGACCCTTTCTAGCCTGCCCCCGCTCCTGTAGTTTCACCTTCTGTTAAGGGCATTCAAGGGATTGTTCTGTCTCAGTGAACAATTGACTTTTAGATAAACTCCTCTTTATCCCTGAAGACTTTTCTTGCTCTAAAATAAAACACATTTTCTCCTGCTCTCTTTATTTTCTTTGAAAAATATATGTTTTTTTAAATTTTTAAATTTTTTTTATTGCCCTAACTGGCTTTGCTGAGTGAATAGAGAATCGGCCTTGGGACTGAAGGGTCCCGGCTCAATTCCAGTCAAGGGCATGTACCTTGGTTACAGTCTCCGGCCTGGCCCCCGGCCCTGGTTGGGTGTGTGCGGGAGGTAACCTCTCTCAATCAGAGCTTCTCTTGGTCTTTCTCTCGAACTATCCGTGGAAAAAATGTCCTCTGGTGAGGATTTAAAAACACACAAAGAAAATAAATAAAAATGACTTAGAATGTATTTTTAGTGATTTCAGAGAGGAAGGGCGAGAGAGAAACATCAATGATGAGAGAGGATCATTGATCAGCTATCTCCTGCATGCCTCACACTGGGGATCAAACCTATAAGCCCTGAATGTGCCCTGACTGGAAATTGAACTGTGACCTCGTGGGGCGTATGTTTTGGTAGCAATTGGAGGGGAGTAGGAAAGGGTCCCAGACAAGGCAAGAGAAGTTGGGTAGTGAAGGAACCCACCGATGGCTAGAGTCTGTGGTGTTTGTGGGGAGTAATGAGATGATACAGCGAGACACCAGATAATGAGGTGAGGCGCTTAAGCTGTGAGAAGACATTCAGATGCTGTGCCTGCAGGGAAGCGGATCAGAAGCCTTCTGGCAGTGGCATGGAGTGGACTGGGAGACAGGTCAGGACGGTCACTAAAACCTGAAGTCTTTTGTATTGTAACAGAGGAGAGAAGGCATTTTCCCCTTTCAGTAAAGGAAAAAAAC
Source organism: Antrozous pallidus (assembly GCA_027563665.1). Lineage (NCBI taxonomy): Eukaryota > Metazoa > Chordata > Mammalia > Chiroptera > Vespertilionidae > Antrozous > Antrozous pallidus. The sequence continues at coordinate 80,019,963 of CM050521.1, forward strand.
CAAATGCTGACATAAATAAAAAATAGAGCCAGGCACGTTACCAAAGGCACTTTGATTCATTTTTCAACAGTGAAATTGAGTTCATAAAATGAGCCCCACAATATTGACTAAATTGCCTCACGAGCACTGATTTGAACATAACTATTTCTTCATTTATATACTAGAAGTTTTCACTTCATTTGTCAATTATATAAATATGTCTTTCCTTCCCCAAGAATGTTGATGGTGTTACTGACATAACTGCCCTGAAGAGTGGAGGTTGGGGGAGGTGTGAATAAATGAATAAGTAGATCTAATAAGGTTCTGAAACCTAAAGAACTTCTTTTGATCTTTATGTTGTAAGGCCTGACATGAATTATTCTGTAGCCAGGACAGTCCTGAATTTGTGCTTAGTGCGGGCTTGGTCTCTTTAAAAAGTCATTATGGCCCACTTGGTGTGGTTCAGTGGTGGAGCATTGACCTATGAATAAGAAGAGGTCACGGTTCACTTCCCAGTCGGGGCACATGCCCAGGTTGAGGGTTTGATCCCCAGTGTGGGGCATGCAGGAGGCAGCTGATCAATGATTCTCTCTCGTCACTGATGTTACTCTCTCTCCCTCTTCATTCCTCTCTGAAATCAATAAAACTCCATTAAGAATCATTAGGAGTGATATTGATAATGTGCTGTCCTGGGGACCTGCCAGGCAGAACAGATCCATGCTGTAGTCCTGAAGAAGGATTTTGGGGGGGGGGGGGGGGGCACAGTTTGAGCCATTGCTCCTTTGTTTGTTGAATTCTGGGACAGCCAGGGAGGAAATGAGAACCTTCAATCGCTGATTGGTAACTGTGTCTGGCCATACAGGTGAGTACTGGCTGTGTGTTGACTCTGCGGGGGGCAACATAATGACTGTGTTTTCTTTCTAGGATTCAGAAACGGGCATCTGTATTTTCCATGGTCATTGGTCCCCAGGAAGTATTTGGACTTCCCCTTACCACGGCCCCCTCTGCCCATCACACCTCACCAGAGACCCACTTTCTGGCACCACAGCGAGCATGGGGAGAGCGCGAGGACGGAGGGGACTCAGGATGACCTCCAGCAGCTGTGGCCCGGCAGGACTCCACAGAGTTCCCGTGAGAGCAGGGCTGTGCTCTGTAACACTCAGGGGGGCAGAGACCCCTCCCCGGAGCCAACGAGTGAAGAGGAAGCGGGCAAGAAGGGCCGCTGCCCTCGGGGGCACATGCCCTCTGCTGCCCCGCCGGCCCAGTCGAACAAAGTCGACAGAGCCGTTCAGTGTGACATGAGCGGGTCCAAGTGTGCGGAGCCGGGGAGCCCCCCCGTGTCCTCAGCGGAAGGGAGGGAGGGCACAGAGGAAGAGTGGGTGCTGTGTGGGGCCCCGGGGGGGCAGGAGGCAGGAGAGCAGGACAGCGGGCCCTCCGCCGCCCAGTCGGCCCAGTCTGACCAAATCGACGAGGAGATCCCTTGTGATATGGTTTGGGTGGACCTTGCAGAGCTGGAGGACTGCCCCGAGCAGAGGCCCCCGGGGGGCGGAGAGTCACCGGACCGTCCAACCGGGAGCCGGAAGTTAGGCGAGGCCAGTGTTGCATTCTTAAAAGGAAAGAAGGACGTTGCCTCGGCCAAAGAAATCAGTTCCGATGAGTGGGAGCTGGACGACGAAGCGGTTCGGATAGAATGGCTCTTGGAAGACGAAGTCGGTGGTCCGAGTTCTAAAGAAAAGGTTGGCCGGGAGGAATCCTGGGGAAGCTATTTCTATTCTCTGCTCTTCCGGCCCTCCAGCAGTGACGTCCGCACGAGGAAGGCTGAGGGTGGGGGCAGCTCTGGGGGCGCGCTGTCCTCACAGAAAAGGACTGTGAAAAAGTGACGACACGTCTCTGACAGAACAGCATCACCCAGGAGGCATTGGGCTCCATGATTCTCAGGAATGGAATATAAGCGGCTAGTGGGCTCAGCCTCATTAACTGTCTAGTGGTTTCCTTTTGGGTCCTGGGTCCAAAGGCAGCTGGATCAATGATATTCTCCACTTTTTAAAAGATATATATATTTTATTGTTTTTGTTTACAGATGAAGGGAGAGAGAGAAATATCAATCAGCTGCCTCCTGCACACACACACCCCCCCCCCCCGGGGATGTGTCTGCAACCAAGGTACATGCCCTTGATGGAATCGAACCTGTGACCCTTGAGTCCGCAGGCCGATGCTCCGTCCACTGAGCCAAAATAAACGGTAAGGGAGATCCTTCTCCATTTTAAAATGAGTTTTCACTCAGGCTCTAGGTGCCTGTATTTGTAGAATTTGCAAAGAGGATCTCGGCTTAGAGTTGAGACAGAGTCGTAGCAGGTGATGGCTGGGAGGTAACGGTGATGAGAGCTGGGTTGAATCGTCAGGACAGGGGCCTGCAGATTTAACTCTGCTGTTGGGCAAATGAAAATTGTCACCATTCTGAGAAACAGGCATTTCTATAGACCTTAGCTTACAAAATGGGTTGGAGCCAAAGATTTTTCTCTTCTGTGGAGTGTTATTTTTGTGGTTTTTCACCTTTAATTGCTGATGTTGCTAATGATAGTAAGGTGTGGTTTATGTGGGATTATTATTATTTTGGGAAGAGTGAAAGGGAGAGGGAGAGTTAGGGAGGGAGAAACATTGATTGGTTGCCTCCCAACTGGCTGGGGATTAAGTCTACAACCGAGGCACATGACCTTGACCGGAATTGAAGCTGTGACTCTTCAGTCCTCGGGCCTACACTGTATTTATTGAGCGATCCAGTTTAGAGCCGGGTGCTGGAAGTTTAGTGTCTTCCTTAAGGACAGGTTTTCCTTTACACCGAGCCTTGATGTTGAGTACCCCTGCCACACCTCCGACCCCTAGCCTGGGGTGTCGGGTTCAGTGGCTTAAAGGAAAGGCTGATAACTAAGCTCAGGCAACATGTCAAGAGCCTTCCTTTTATCCTAAAGGGAGAGCAGAAAAATAGGTAATGATTCTCTATTATTATTTATTTATTTATTTTTTGCTTAATTCTGTCACCTGAGGATATTTTTCTGTTGATTTTTAGAGAGAGTGGGAGGGAGAGAGACAGAGACACAGGGATTGGTTGCCCCTGCACACGCCCCAGCCATGGCCGATCTGCAACCGCGGTACGTGCCCTTGACTGGAATTGCACCTTGGACCCTTCAGTACATAGGCCAGCACTCTTCGCTGGCTGCGGAGCGTATTCCATTCCTTAGCAAGCCAATTTCTGAGTCCTGGCTACAAATAAGAGCTAAATGTATCATGACAGGCTAGAACATGTGATGCCTTGATTTCAACTAATAAAGCTGTTTCAGAAACAAGTCGTTGGAGTGACTTTTATGTTCTAAAAGTTAATTGAGTTTTGCACGTTTGAGATTCTTGAGCATTTCATTACCCTCCCCAAAAGGCCACATCATTGATAACACAACCTGTAGATTTGGGTCACTGTGTGTGCTTCTGCCTTATAATTTCCAGGGACCCTTAGATAAGGAACAGACTGCTTGCTCATTTTAATAGCTGGAGACCAGGCACATAGCGGGTCCTGAATAATAGCACTGTCCAAGGGTGGCTTCTAGTGCCATGGCCTTTCATCCAGTGCCTGCTTCTAGGGCGGAAGTTTTAAAGCCACAGCCTTTATACGAATATGCAGACAGTCACCTGGCCAATTTGTAGGGCCAACCTTCCAATAAATGGTGCAGGTTAAGTTTGGCTAGAGGCCAAAAAGGTTAATTAGGGCTTATTTGGGGGCGCAGGCAGTGTATTGCACATGTGGGGTGTGATGGGGAGCCATGAGTGTCTGCAGGGGGGATAAGTGCATGTGGGTACCCAGTGTTGTCTAAGCTCACATCCCACAGGTGAAGGGCTCAGTCCTACAGGACTGCCCACCACCCTTCAGACCCCACTCTCATGCCCAGGTTATCCCCCGTACCCGTGCTTCTGACGGACTGGCCATCACCTGGAGGTTCCAGTGTCCCTTGCCTTGGGTTTGGTTTTGCTGAAGCAGATCCTGTAAGCAAACTCAATTTAAGGTGGAAGAGGTGACTAGGTATGAGGAAAGGGAGTGGAGTTTCCATGTCTTCCTGCACTTCCATGCGGTTATCTATCCCAGAGCTTGTTTTTGTTTCTGCTAATCTTCACCCGAGGAGATTTTTCCACTGATTTTTTAGGGAGGGTGGAAGAGAGGGAAGATGAGACTCTGGTGAGAGAGAAACACATTGATGTGTTGTCTCCTGCAATAGCCAGGGCCCCTGCCGGGGAGGAGCCTGCAAGGGTATGTGCCCTTGACCAGAATCAAAACCTGGACCCTTCCTGTCTGCAGGCTGAAGCTCTTATCTACTGAGCAAAACCGGCTAAGGCTATATAACTTATTGACTTCTTCTTCTTTTTTTTTTTTTAGAAAGACTAAGGAAAGGAAGGAGGGAAGACAGGAGAAAGGGAGAGGAGGGGAAGAGAGAAAGAGAGGGACACAGAGAAGAGAAGGAGACATTGACTTGTTCCATGTATTCATGTTTTCATTGTTTGATTCTTGTATGTGTGCTGATCGGGGATTGAACCAGCAACCTTGGTATATTGGGAAGATGCTCTTACCAACTGAGCTACCAAGCCAGGGGGAAACCTATATAATTTTATTAAACAACTATAGGCCCGATGCATGAAATTCATGCAGGAGAAGGCCTTCCTTCCCCCGGCTGCCAGCACCTGGGGCCTGGGCTTCCCCCCTGCAGCCACCAGCAGGTATCCGGGAGCAGGGCTCCCTGTAGCTGCTGCTAGGCACCCGGGACCCTGGCTTTCCTCACAGTCCTGGCTACATCTGGAAGGATGCCCAGAAAGACATCTGGTCTAATTAGCATATTATACTTTCATTATAGATGCCATTCCAATCCTATCTAATAAAAGAGTAATATGCAAATTGACCCACTCCAACACACAAGATGGCTGACTCCATGTGGGCACAAGATGGCTGCCACAAGATGGCCTGCAAGGGAGAATAGTTAGGGGCGATCAAGCCTGCAGGGGAGGGCAATTAGGAGTGACCAGGCTGGCAGAGGAAGTAAGTTGGGGGCAACCGGGCCTGAAGGGAAGGGTAGTTGGGGGTGACCCAGGCCTGCAGAAGAGAGAAGTTGGGGGTGGCTAGTTCTGCAGGGAAGGAAAGTTGGGGGCGACTGGGCCTGCAGGGAAGAGCAGTTGGGGGTGGGGAACCCAGGCCTGCAAGGGAGAGCAGCTGGGGGGGGGGGGACCAGGCCTGCAAGGGAGGGCAGTTGGGGGTGATCAAGCCTGCAGGACAGGGCAGTTAGGGATGACCAGGCCAGCAGAGGAGGGAAGTTGGGGATGACCAGGCCTGCAGGGGAGAGCAGTTGTGGGGGGATCAGACTAGCAGGGGGAGAGCAGTTAGAGATGATGAGGCTGGCATGGGAGGTCAGTTAGGGGTGACTGGGCCTGCAGGGAAGGGCAGCTGGGGTGGAGGGACCCAGGCCTGCAGGGGAGAGCAGTTAGGGGGACCAGGCCTGCAGGGGAGGGTAGTTGGGAGAGACCAGGTTGTCAGGGGAGAGCAGTTAAGGCAATCGGACTGGCAGGGGAGCAGTTAGGCATAGGCGAGCAATTGGGAGTTAGCAGTCTTGGATTGTGAGAGGGATGTCCCAGATTGGAGAGGGTACAGGCTGGGCTGAGGGACACCCCCTACCCCATTGCACGAATTTCGTGCACTGGGCCTCTAATAAATTCAATAAAAAAGGACCACATGTCAAGAATGTTGACAGGCTTACGTGATATGTCCTACAATCTAGGCCAGAAACAAAAGACAGAAAGAACGAGAGAGCAGGGACAGTAGTTACCTTGCAGGGGCTGCCCAGATTCCAGTTACGGCAAGAGGTGGGGAGACTCAGGGAGAGGCTCGAGATTAGAGAAGCAGTTCTAGTGTGGTCCGCAGAGCAGCAGCATTAGCATCCTCCGGGAACTTGTTCAAAAGCAACATTCCCAGATCTACCCCAGTCCCGGTGTCGGGGAGGCCAGGCAGGCTGTAATAAGCACTGTAGTTGATGTTGGTGCCCCTAAGGTTTGAGGCATCGATGCAGACTTTTTCCGTGGTGATTAGTGCTTTGAGCAGGAATGGGATTCCAGGGCAGTAGGACATCCCTGGGAGAGAACAGGCGGGGACTGGGTAGGAAACCCTGAGCTGTGTGGGAGGACAAATGGTCCGCACGTTGCAGGCGGAGCTGGGATGGCACAGTGGAGAGCACGCCTGAATGAATTGGTCAGAGTGTTCCAAAACAGCAATCTGGACTAGTTCTTACTGAGATTAAAAAAAAATAAAAAATATATATTTTATTGTTTTTTACAGAGAGGAAGGGAGAGGGATAGTTAGAAACATCGATCAGCTGCCTCCTGCATACCCGCTACTGGGTATGTGCCCACAAGGTACATGCTCTTGACTGGAATCGAACCTGGGACCCTTCAGTCCGCAGGCCAATGCTCTATCCACTGAGCCACACCGTTTAGGGCTGAGATCTTCTTTGAAGCCAAGACCAGGAGCATTTATGGATGAGCACCTGGAACGAGTTCATTCTGGGCCTGGGATTGGTTGCTCTTAAAGGGGTGTGAAGTGTGTGTGGGGGAATCCAACCCCTAGGGAAAGAGAGCAGAAATGACAGAGAGCTTCTGGAACCCTGATTAATAACAACAGAACCTGCTGGATAGGGAGGGACACATCTTGTGAGCAAGATCTAGCTCCACTGTGCTCAGCAAAGAGAGATGCCGTGCCTTCGCTGAGGCCCAGGGGGGCTGTGCTTAGCCAGGAAGAGGGAGGGAGGGATATTTTGGGGTGCGGGTTAGCTGACTCAGTACAGTAATTCCCTTCTATTCTTAACAATTTTCTGAGTCACTTACTCTCATGGTTTGGGCAGGAAGAACCAATCAAGGTAAATATGATGAAGCCACACCAGATTTTTCATTGTAGCTACAGGAACTCCTTCACAATCAACAAATCGTCTCAGGGGACACGCACACACACCTTTTGGCGCAGCAATGCCAAATGCACTTCACTCTAAAGTAATTAGTTTCATACTGTCAAGATAAAGCAAAGTGCAGACCAGTGTGTACAGCATTTGTGTAAAAAATAGTTCTCTAGCCAGAACTGGTTTGGTTCAGCGGACAGAGCGTCGGCCTGCGGACTGAAGGGTCCCAGGTCCGATTCCGGTCAAGGGCATGTACCTTGGTTGCGGGCACATCCCCAGTAGGGGGCGTGCAGGAGGCAGCTGATCGATGTTTTTAACTCTCTATTCCTCTCCCTTCCTCTCTGTAAAAAATTGGCTAAATCTATTTTAACAAATAGCCCTCTATTTGCTTGTGTTAAATAAAACTTAATCTGGAATACTTAACAAGAAACTGATAAGTTTGGTAGCCATCGGGGAAGGGAACTGGGGAAGTTGGGGGAGAAAGGAAGAAGGAAGAGTTTTCATAATTAAACCCTATCTACCACTTAAATTTGGAACACATGCATGTATTCAGAAATAAAAAAAACACATTTGAAAAATAAATAAAGAGCTTTTATTGTCTTCAACAACAGACAAGCGTCGAGCCTGCCGTCTGGGACTCGGCGGCCTCGCTGTGGAGGTGGCAGCCAGGAGGGTCCCCCGAGGCTCTGTGTCAGGCCACCCGACTGTCTAGGCGTCGCAGGCCAGTGACCGGCAGCAGCGCCCGCTGAGCTGGCACGGGGGGGACAGTCCCTCCCGGGCCCCGGCTTCCCCGGAAGGGGGGGAGAAGTCACGCGGTGACACCGGGCATGCTCCCTGGTGCCCCCCCTCCCCGACGCCAGGCCTCGGGTCCAGCCACAGTGAGACTCGGAGCCGAGAGCACGACCAGCCAAGCGGCTGTCAGTCCGAGGCCGAGCTCTCGCTGGACTTGGAAGACTTGTGCTTTCGTCTCTTCTTCCTCTTCTTCTCTTTCTTCCTCTTCTTCTGCTTTTCCTTCTTCTTCCTCTTCTTGTGCCTCTCCTCGCTCCCCGCGGAGCTGGAGCTGCTGCTGGCGTCGGAGGTGGAATCTTCCAGCAACTGCTTCAGCTGCTGGATCCTGAGCAGAGGGGGCGGGTCAGAGAGCCAGAGACCGTACAGCGTGCACATATTTTCTTTTCGTTACAAGATTATTAGTGAGGGTAAATAAAAGTCACCAACAATCACCGTGCTATGCACAGTATTTATTTTTAGTTTTTCATGTTCCCCATTCCTGGGCATATCCACGCCTATGCCACAGGACACAGTGTAAGTGTTCTGTACCCTTTCCACTCTCTTACATGTTTCTGCATGCTTCCTTTTCTTCTTTGTTAACATGTATTTCTGTTGGTGTCAGAGAGGAAGCGGAAGGGCAGACAGAAAGTTGAATGATGGGAGAGAATCACTGATCAGCTGCCTCCGGCATGCCCTCTACTGGGGATCGAGCCTGCAGCCCAGGCATGTGCCCTTGACCGGAATCGAACCCAGGACCCTTCAGTCCGCAGGCCGACACTATCCACTGAGCCAACCCAGCTGAGGCGATTTCTGTATGTTTCTATAGTTCCTCCCATTGTACCTTCAGATGAAGCGTTTCCTAAATCTTGCCCCCACCACTCAAGTTCCTACGAGGTAATTTACCGCCTCAACAATTATAACTGAAGACCACAAATTTGAAAAAATAAAAACCTCCTATTTTTCCATTTTATCTCTATGGTTAGCAACGACTCTGATCCCTAAAGGACAATCATACAGCAGGATGAGGGCTGCCGACATCAGCCACTCATGGTTTCGGCAGACCTGGCCACGCCCACTGCATTAAGCTAACCCAGGGGTCGGCAAACTCATTAATCAAGAGAGCCAAATACCAACAGGACGACGATTGACATTGCTTTTGAGAGCCACATTTTTTAAACTTCAACTTCTTCTTTTTAAAAAATATATTTTATTGATTTTTTACAGAGAGGAAGGGAGAGGGATAGAAAGTCAGAAACATCGATGAGAGAGAAGCATTGATCAGCTGCCTCTTGCACACCCCCCACTGGGGATGTGCCCACAACCAGGGTACATGCCCCTGACCAGAATCGAACCTGGGACCCTTCAGTCCACAGGCCGACGCTCTGTCCACTGAGCCAAACCGGTTTGGGCAAAACTTCAACTTCTTCTAACGCCACTTCTTCAGCATAGACTCGCCCAGGCCGTGGTATTTTGTGGAAGAGCCACACTCAAGGGGCCAAAGAGCCACATGTGGCTCGCGAGTTACAGTTTGCCAACTACTGAGCTAACCCAAGTGGAGCAGGCTACCTGCTCATTGCTAGAACACCGCCTTGTCAGCGGCTGCCCCTGACCCCCAGATACTGCGCCTCTGTCCACTACTCCTCTATTGGGAATCGCTGTTCCCAACCTAACACCGTTTAAAACTGTAAGAGGGTTCTGTCACCATCGGGACAAGCTCACCTTATGTCCTTCTCGTGTCTCTTATTCTCTCGGATGATGTCATACATGGGGTCTTCGTGTGCCTTGAGGGTTAGAGAAAGTTAAGGTTGGGTTAAACTTCGCAGGTTGTTAGTTACATTAAAATTAAATCGCCGTTTCACTGAAATGAGTTTGTTCCCCTCCCTTATTTGGTGTAATTTTATGGTCTACGTGTTCTAATCCTTCCTGAGAGGCATCATGAAGCTTATGGAGGCTCTCAAAAAAGAGTTTCCAATTATACAATACAGGATTATCATTTTAGTATCTTTGGTAAGGAAATCAGCCAGAGAAATATTGATAAGTACTATTCGAGGTTAGAAATATTGAAGTAATTGTCTTTTGATTAAGAGATATTCAGCGAAACGAGTGAGTTAGAAAATGTGAGGATGATTCATTGAAAGGTACACAAACCATGGGCCAAAAAGGAAGTCTGGCGGGATACTCATCAGACTCCTTCCTGTAAATCCCCTTCAGTTTTGGAAAACCTTATTATAATGTTTCCATTTTGTTAAAGTTAGGCCAATGTATTCCTGTAATATCTGTATAATTTAAATCACTCAAAGTACTTTATTTTTATTTTTTATTTTTTTTATATGTTTTATTGATTCTTACAGAGAGAAAGGGAAAGGAACAGAAAGTCAGAAACATCGATCAGCTGCCTCTTGCACGCCCCCTACTGGGGATCTGCTGGCAACCAAGGTACATGCCCTTGACCGGAATCGAACCTGGGACCCTTCAGTTCGCAGGCCGACGCCCCATCCACTGAGCCAAACCGGTCTTGGCTCACTTAAAGTACTTTAAAATATGAAAACACAGAATAAATTTTATGGTGAGTTATCATTAAAAATGTTTTTATTTTATTTTATTTAAATTTACATATTAAACTAAAAAACAGAGTTAAGCCTGGCCGGTGTGACTCAGGGGATGAGGGCTGCCCTATGAACCAGGAGGTCATGGTTCGATTCCCGGTCAGGGCACAAGCCTGGGGCGCGGGCTCCGTCCCCAGTGTGGGGCGTGCAGGAGGCAGCTGATCAGTGAGTCTCACTCACCAATGATGTTTCTATCTCTCCTTCTCCCTCTCTGACATCAATAGAAATATATTTTAAAAAACAGAGTTAAAAATATCTATTATCTTGCCACTGGGAATATCCACTGCTAACATCTTAATATGATTCTCCCAGTCATTATTCATAATTTACAAAAAATTATAATCATGTTATATACAACTCTCTATTCCCTTTTTTCCCTTAAGTTTGCATGAACATCTTCCTATGACAGACTTTCTTCTAAAACGTAATTCTCAAAAGCTATATGATTTCTATGTTATAGTAATTTATGTTGTTGGTATATTGGCCATTGAAGTCGTTGCCCATTTTTTATGTAGTTTCTATTTTTTAACCATATAAATAATTCTGAAAGTTATTTTTCTACATTCATAAACATTTGTGTATAATGATGTTTTGTTACATCCTTAGGATCAATTCTTAGAATTCAGGTTTCTGCATTTGAAAAAAAATAGTGAATACAGTATGTTTACACTTTTGAGATTTATCACCAGATTGTGAGAGGAGGTATAAAAATTGATATTCCAGCTATCAATGATTTATCCAGAATATCTTCTTCAAATGATTAAAATGAAAGCACCATATTCTCAATGTCTTAAGACCCCTGGACAATGTGGACTCCAGTTGGATATAAGCTGGCAATCCCAACACCTGATCTATTGAAACAGTTACTGACAGGTGAATTACCAGCGCTGGGAGTTGGCTGTTGAAACACAGTGCGGAAATGACAGACCCATCTGACTGACATGTGACGAGCAGAGACCACGTATGCTCACCTCTAGTTTATAACAGAACGGTAACTAGTACCCAGACATGGATGAGGGAGTTAGAACCCGGATGTCTTTGTTAGCAAGCATGACTTTTCCCCCCATAAGTAAAAAGAGGGTAAGGATGTCCGCTTCAGAAAAAAGAATTCGTGTTCCCAAGGCCTAAGCAAATAACACTTCAGGAAGAAGTTAGTTTCTCCCTCCCTCTTTCTTCTTTCTTTCTTTCTTTCTTTCTTTCTTTCTTTCTTTCTTTCTTTCTTTTTCTTTCTTTCTTTTCTCTCTCTCTCTCTTTCTCTCTCTCTCTCTCTCTCTATATATATATATATATTTTTTTTTATTGCTTTTTTACAGAGCAGAAGGGAGAGGGATAGAAAGTCAGAAACATCGACCAGCTGCCTCTTGCACGCCCCCTCCTGGGGATGTGCCCGCAGCCAAGATACATGCCCTTGACCGGAATCCAACCCGGGACCTTCCGGTCCGCAGTCCGACGCTCTGTCCACTGAGCCACACCGGTTTTGGCAGAAGTTAGTCTCTTGTTGATGTTAGTGACCTCTCACACACACATGATTCCACAGAGAGGCCCTTACCACCACGTACTCTGGCCAACAGGCTTCTGGAAATTCATTTTCTGTGAGCCCCGTGTGCACCCACTGCTGCCTGATCCATGCCCACTCACCATCTTTGGCAAACACAAACGGACGCCCTGGGGTTCTACTTACTACTCTGAACTGCTCGAGCTTCTGGTTGCCTCTGATAAAGAAAGGGCACTCCTTGTCGCCCGTGCGGTGCCCGTACCGTTTACAGCGCCAGCCTGGGGACGAAGCGGGGACACATTTCCGTCAGACACACAAGGCGTTTCCCCGCGTCCAGATGGAGCAGCAGCGGGTCGCATGACCGTTACGCTCCATCAGATTCCAATTTTAAAAGCAAAACACGTTTAAAAAGGTGTGGCCCGCAAGGAGGGGGAAAGTGTGGAAGGAGACAACAGTAAAAAGGCGTTGGAAGTTACAATGCAGATCAGAGCCACGTGGTCAGCAGACCCTGGAAAACTGGGTTCCAAGCCAGCAGGCCAGGAACAACCCAGTTTCCATCTCGAGAACCCCGAGCCCTGGCATGGGCCGCTCACGTCCGGCCGGGGAGCGGAGGGGGCAGCGTTAACGCGGGGGGGGCGGGGGGGGCGCTGCAAAGGCCCCTGGCGTCCCCCCGGCCCCCGATGGCGGGTGCATTCAGCGGAGCAGGCGACAGGAGGGAGGCCAGTGCCACACGCAGCACAGGACGGGGACTCGAGGATGAGGACGGGGGCTCGGCAAGCCCGTGGCCTTGGCCCCCAGCGGGAAACTCCCCTGAAAGACCAAGCAGCCCGGCCAGAGCCGTGCAGACCCGGACCCCAGCAGCTGTTCACGCCGATAAGACAACTACTGCCCCCTGCCACGCGGCCCAGGCCCGCCACCTGCAGCGACATCCGGTTCCCCCTCTGCCCAGAAGGGACCTCGGCCGGCCAGTGGGCTCAGTGGTGAGCACCCATCTATGAACCAGGCGGTCCCCGTTCCAGGCCTGGGTTGCATGGGCTTGGTCCCCGGTGGGGGGCCTGCGGGAGGCAGTCAGCTGATGTTTCTCTCTCTCCAAAATCAATAAAAGCCATATTATATATATATATATACACACACACACACACACACACACACACACACACATATATATATATATATATATATATATATATATATATATATATATAAATCAAAAGGCTTCAGCGCCCTTTCTCCAAATGCCGCCTTGCGCCGGATGAAGGTGCTGCTGCGCTGGCGGGGAGGGGGCGCATGCTGAGCTTGCTGGTCCCACCCGCCCTCTGTGGCCTGCGGCTCCTCAGGCACGTGCGGAAGCCGCACCCCCAGCGGATGGAGGGGGCTCCCTGAGGCAAGACCCAGAGGGGCTGCCCTCTCCCTGCAGGAACGCCGCCGGCGAGGGTCCCCAAAGGCAGCCCGTCCTGCGGAAAGGCCACGGCCCGGGGGGTCAGAGGCCCGAGCAGCTCTCTTCCCGGCCCACCCGGGAGCGCTCACTGCCGGTGGGTCAGTCTGCGGAGCAGAGCCCGGCGGGACTCTGACAGCTGAGAGGACACGTGACATGGGGGGGAACACGCCTGCGAACTGGGGGTGTCCCCTGCGCGCACGGCCCGGGCGCCCGCACTCACACTGCATCACTTTGACCTCCTTCCCCAGCGGCATCCACAGCCCCTTGGTGGGCGCGTGAGCCAGGAACTCGCGGGCATGCTCGTTGCCCGGCACGTCGGGGATGCAGTCCTCCGGCTTCGTCTCGTCTTCCTGAAAAGGGGGACCGCGTGAACAGCGCGGCCAGAAGGCACCGGCCCCCCACCGGCCCCGGCCCACAGCCCGGCCTGGTGTCTCAGCGGGGAGCCCCCAGGGTCACCGTGAGTGGCTCTCAGGAACAGGAGACCCAATGAGACCTGACAGCCAAAACCGGTGTGGCTCAGTGGATGGAGCGTCGGCCTGTGGGCTGAAGGGTCCCGGGTTCGATTCCGGTCAAGGGCATGTACCTTGGTTGCAGGCAAATCCCCAGTGTGGGGTGTGCAGGAGGCAGCTGATCGATGTTTCTCTCTCATCGATGTTTCTGACTTTCTATCCCTCCCCCTTCCTCTCTGTAAAAAATCAATGAAATATATTTTTTAAAAAATGAGACCTGACCGCATGGCGGGAAGAACTACATCACAGAAAGGAAGTGGCTGTTGCTGGAGAAATGGTGCGAGTGTTCACACAGAAATGAGTTACGAGCTCCACATTCTGATGCTAAGATTACAAAAGTTTCTGCTAACTTAACAGTTTTATGGAATGAGGCAAAGTATAGGATTAAACAAGTAAGGTTTCCTAGAATAATAACAAAGGCATGTTAAGTTAAAATGGATTATTACACCTTGAAGGCCACGGGGTGTATTTAGGAAATGTATTCACACCACCAAATACCTTTAAGGTTCTCTTTCTCTTTTTTTGGTTAATCCTCACCTGAAGATGTTTTTTCCACTGATATTTACTTATTTACTAGAGTCCCGGTGCACGAAATTCGTGCATGGGTCCCCCTCGGCCCAGCTGGGACATTAACCCTCTCACAATCCAGGACCACCGGCTCCTAACTGCTCGCCTGCCTGATTGCTTCTAACTGCCCCCTCTCGCCAGCCTGATCACCCCTAACCAGCTCTGCCTGCCAGCCTGGTCACCCCCAACCCTCCCCCCCCTACCAACCTGGTCGCCCCCTACAGCCCCCACTGCTGGCCTGATCTCCCCTAACTGCCCATGCTGGCCTGGTTGTCCCCAACTGCCTCCTCCCCTCCACCCCCTCCACCTCCCGCTGGCCGGGTCATCTCAAACTCCCCTCTCTGCTGGCCCGGTTGCCCCATGAAGCCTGTTCTTCAGTTGTTTGCTTTCCCTCACTAACTCTCCTGGCCGCCTGGTCGCCCCCAAATGCCCCCCCCCCCCCCCCCCCCGCAGCCTAGTCACCCCTTACTTCTCCCCGGCCCCTGCCAGCCTAGTTGCCACATGCAGCCTGCCGTTTGGCCATCTGTCCAGTTGTTCCAGTCATAATGGCTCCTAGCTTTTTAGATATTAGGATATCTTTTTGACTTCAGAAAGGAAGAAAGAGGGAGAGAGAGAGAGAGAAACATCAGTGATGAGAGAGAACCACTGATTGGCTGCCTCCTGCGCCCCACACTGGGGAAGCCCACCACCTGGGCATGTGCCCCGGCCGGGGATGGAACGGTGACCTGACCTCCTGGTTCACAGGTGACGCTCACCCACTGAGCATCAGGGACCCATGGATTTTGAGAGAGAGTTGGAGGGAGGGGGAGAGACAGCGAGAGGGACATTGATGCGAGAGACACATCACTGGTTGCCTCTCACACACACCCCAATTGGGGATGGGGACTGAGCCTGTGTGCGGCTCTTTTTCTTCAACCTTTGGATTTTTTCCCAGGTGTCCACGCATGTTAACTTTATAATGAAAGCGTTTTAAAAATCTTTTTAAATATTGAAAGGTAGCAAACAGAAGAGGTCATTTTGGCCTTTAACCATTCCTCTACGTCTCGTTGTCTCAGAGACGCGGACGCTGGATGGGGTGCAGAGAAGGGGGTGCGATGGCTGGGGGCCGGGCATGGGCCTGCCTGGGTTTTGCGGGGAACACACACCGGCTGAGTAAATGCCACAAGGGCACAGGCGTGTGACAAAGCCCAGTGTCTGACCGGCACCTGCAGGGAGAAGGTGACCGCAAAAGGAGTCTGCGCCCTGAGGGCCTCCTGTCTGCGAGAGCCGACAGGACACCCTTCACACTGACCTTGATGAGCCCAGGAGGAGGTTTCTCGTAACTGGAAAGAGAAAGAGAACAAACCGTCACCGACCGTGCTCACAGGCACACAGCGGGCAAAAAGCAGCTGTGGGCTAACCTAAAACGGACATCTATAATCATCTATAATGATAAAAGCATAATATGCTAATTAGACCAGACTTCCTTTCTTCAGGACAAAGTGGAGGCAGAGCTGGGGGCCGGCGTCAGTGCACAAATATTATGCACCGGGCCTCCAGTTTTTAACAAAAACCTAAAAGTACGTTGTGTCTGAAACAGTGAATAGAACATGCCCAGCACGCGAGGTCACATATACATAAACTGACGTTCTCCCACATCCTGGTGAGATGGAGAACTCACAGTCACTGCACCTGTAACTCACCTGCCGTCTTACACAATGATTTTCTTTCTGGAAGAAGGGGAAGCAGAGATGACCGGGAAAACGCGTGGTCAGAAGACAGACCCCGGAGTTAGTTATGGTTCCAAAGTGTCGTCATCTCTGTCACGTTGTTTATCTAGCGTAACTCTCACTCAATGTGGAATAGGGTAGTTCCTAAATCCCTTGCAATACGATGGAACTGTGCATTTTGAAACATTGTTATGAGCAATGGCCTTAAAAAAAATACATTTCTCAACTGTTTCCAAAACTTTAAAGGCCCATGGTTGGTGTTTTTTTTAGGGCTAAGCAATTTCTTAGTTTATGTAGTAATTAGAACATATGCCTCTCAATTATTGAGGGAATATTTAACTATTAAAAATAACAGATTTGGACTGGGGGAAAAATAGATACAGAGGCAAAGAAGCATTGAACAGACTATCAAAGTACAGCGGGAAGGCAGGCTGGGGTGGGGGCTGAAAGTGATCAATCGGAGGACTTGTATGCATGCATATAAGCATAACCAGTGGATACAAGACACTGGGGGGGGGGCAGGTGAGGGCATGTGTTGGGGGGTAGGGGAGGCCTGGGGGGAGGTCAATGAGGGGGGGGGAAGGAAAGGAAACATGTACTACTATTTATAATATCCTATCTAATAAAAGAGTAATATGCAAATTGACCACACCTCCAATATACCCACCAGCAACGCCCACCAGCCAATCAGGAGCAAATATGCAAATAAACCCAATCAAGATGGCTGCTAGACAACAGAGAGCAGGAGGGAAGCTTGGGTTTCCCCAGCGATGGAGGAAGCCAAGCTTTCTGCCTGCCCTTGCCAGCTCAGGCCTCCACTCAATGCTACAAAGTTTCAATTATAGAAGATAATGATGGCAGCCACAGAGCTGGAGGAAGCCAAGCTTTCCACCTGCCCTGTCCGGCCCAGGCCTCCACTTAAGGCTACAAAGTTTCAATTGTAGAAGGTAAATAAATCCAACCAAAATGGCTGCCACCACTGAGCAAGCAGAAGGCTTGGCTCCTTTCCTGGCTACTAAGTTTCAATTGTAGAAGTTAAATAAATCCCAAATATCAGGACTTCCACTTGGGTCACCAGGGAGTGAAGCCAGCCTGCAAACTGCCACAGGCCCCTAACCCAGGCTGCCCCACACCCCTAGGGAACCCCCACCCTGATCTGGGACACCCTTCAGGGCAAACCAGCTGGCCCCCACCTATGCACCAGGCCTCTATCCTATCTAATAAAAGAGTAATTTGCAGATTGACCATCACTCCAACACACAAGAGGGCTTCCCCCATGTGGTCAAAGATCCTGCCCACAGGATGTGGATACAAGATGGCCACCACAGATGGCCAGCAGGAGAGGGCAATTGGGAGGGACCAGGCCTACAAGGGAGGGCAGTTGGGGGCGATCAAGCCTGCAAGGGAGGGCAGTTAGGGGTGACCAGGCCGGCAGAGGAGGAAAGTTGAGGGTGACTGGGTCTGCAGGGAAGGACAGTTGTGGGGGACCCAGGCCTGCAGGAGAAGGTAGTTAGGGGCAAACAGGCTGGCAGGGGAGTGGTTAGGGGGTGATCAGGCTGGCGGCAGAAGCAGTTAGGGGCAATCAGGAAGGCAGGCAGGTGAGGAGTTGGGAGCCAGCAGTCCTAGATTGTGAGAGGGATGTCTGACTGCCTGTTTAGGCCCAATCTTACCGGGATTGGGCCTAAACAGGCAGCAGGACATCCCTCAAAGGGTCCCAGATTGGAGAGGGTGTAGGCTGAGCTGAGGGACATTCTCCCCCCATGGTCCCCTGTGCACGGATTTCGTGCACCAGGCCTCTAGCACTTTAAATAATAGTAATTTAAAAAAGGGCAAAGGACGGGTCACGTGTGCCAGGAATTACAAAGCCAAGCAGACCATATGCTCGGTTGTGCACATGCTTCAGACATGTGTGTGCACCCTTCTACGTAGAAGTAAACATGTTTGCCTTGCAAAATAACAACAACAACAACAACAACAACAACAACAGAGTTGGCTTTGACTGGGTGGCTCCGTTGGTTGGAGCATTGCCCTGTACATCAATTCCCAAACCAATCTATGTTTCTCTCTCTGTCTTTAAAATCAGTAAACATATCCTTAGGTGTGGGTAAAAAAATAAAAAAGACTTGGGAATGGGAATAGGAGTGTTTACTATGTAGTTGCCTTCTGCCATATCACAGTTGAAATGTGTGCATTATTTTTGCGGTTGATCCTTAGAAAAGAATGTCACTGGAGGCCTGTGATTTTGTACCACCCGCGATGCCTTACGATTCTGTGATTCACATTGCGATAAGTTGCTCTGGCTGCAGGAAGACTGTATTTAGACGAGAGAGGGAAGAATGATCTTCCCAAGTGGGTGTGGGGAAGAAACCTGTCATTTTGCCAAGTGCTTAAAAATACTCCTGGGATCTGAGTGTGGGGGGCTCCTCTGGGAGATCCTCAGTGAGTGTGCCCCCTCCCAGTGGTGTTGCAGCGGCTCCGGGGCCTGCACCAGCGCTGGGACTGCGCCTTCTCCCCTTGGCAGCCAGTGGGGCAGACGTGGGGGCTGAGCACCGCCCAGGGCAGGGACCACCGCACTCCCCGTGCACTCGGTTCCCCAAACCCGGTGCGCCCTCCCCTACCTGGCCAGCCCTCCCCCAAACCCGATGTGTCCTACCCAAACCCGGTGCGTCTCCCAAACCCGATGCGCCCAAACCCGCCCCCCCCAAACCCGGTGCGCCCAAACCCGCCCCCCCAAACCCGGTGCGCCCTCCCCCAGACCCGGCACGCCACCCCCAGACCCGGTGCGCCCTCCCCCAGACCCGGGCAGCGCCCTCCCCCAGGCCCGGGCAGCGCCCTCCCCCAGACCCGAGCAGCGCCCCTCCCCCAGACCCGAGCAGCGCCCTCCCCCAGACCCGGGCAGCGCCCTCCCCCAGACCCGGGCAGCGCCCTCCCCCAGACCCGGGCAGCGCCCTCCCCCAGACCCGGGCAGCGCCCTCCCCCAGACCCGGGCAGCGCCCTCCCCCAGACCCGGTGCGCCCTCCCCCAGACCCGGTGCGCCCTCCCCCGGGCAGCGCCCTCCCCCGGGCAGCGCCCTCCCCCGGGCAGCGCCCTCCCCCGGGCAGCGCCCTCCCCCAGACCCGGGGCGCCCTCCCCCAGACCCGGGGCGCCCTCCCCCAAACCCGGGGCGCTCTCCCCCAAACCCGGGGCGCTCTCCCCCGCCCGGGGAGCGCCCGGAGCCCGGGGGCGGGGCCGCGCTCCCTCCGGCCCAGGCGGCCCCAGGGCGCCGGGCACCGACCTCCCTCCCGCCCGGGACCGGGACCGGGACTGGGACCGGCAGCCGGGGCCGGGCCGCCTGCCCGATCGCGGGGCCCGGGGCGGCGGGGACTCACAAGGACTCCAGGTGCTGGAGCTGCTGCAGCTGCTGCGCGTCGTGTCGCCGCCGCTTCTGCTCCCGGCGGCGCTGCAGCTCCTGCTCCGGCGGCTCCCGCGCCCGCCGTGCGCCCCCGACCCCCGGGTCGCCGCGCCCCGGCCGGGACGACATCGCGGCCCGCGCGGCTCCGGCGAAGACGGCGAAGACGGCGAAGACGGCGAAGACGGCACTTCCTCCGCGGCCCGCCGGCCCGCCCGGCCCCGCAGCGCCCCCTCCCGCCGCCGCCGCCGGGTAGCCGGCCCCGCAGCGCCCCCTCCCGCCGCCGCCGCCGGGTAGCCGGCCCCGCAGCGCGGCCCGGAAGCCTGAAGTTCGTGCTCCCAGCACCCGGCCCCAAAGCCCGGCCGGCCGGTTGGTGCCGGAGGTGGGAGCGCGCCCCCTGGCGGAGGCCGAGGGCTGAGCAGCCTGCGCCCTGGCCTGCCGCCTGGAGCCTCATCTGTGTCCTGCCCTGGAGGCCAGGGGTCCCACCAGGGGCTTTTGAGGCTCCCAGTGGCTAGACAGCAGGCGCTTCCTACAAGTCAGAGGACCCATCAGTTGTGAAGGAAGGAAGGTTCTCCATAGGAATTCTCCAGCGGACGCGACCCTGGTGGAAGCATAGTGTTTATTGTACTTACACCAGGTCTGGGCACCGGACAGGAAAAGCTAATGCACACTGAGTGCTTTTAATGCCCTGCTCATGGAGTGAAGCCCTTCGTCACAATTGTTTAATTTTTGAAAACTTAAGTACTGTTAACTGCCCTTACATATTATCTCTTTTTTCTAAAAATTAAAAAAATATATATTTTATTGATTTTTTACAGAAAGTCAGAAACATCGATGAGAGAGAAACATTGATCAGCTACCTCCTGCACACCCCACACTGGGGACGTGCCTGCAACCAAGGTACATGGCCCTGACCGGAATCGAACCTGGGACCCTTCAGTCCGCAGGCCTATGCTCTATCCACTGAGCCAAACCAGTCTCGGCTATTATCTCTTCTTAAAGTAATTTTTAAATTGAATTTATTGGTGTGACATTGGTCAATCATCCTGATTTTATAGTTAAGGAGAAGCCCCACTGAATAGTCCTATAAATATTTTTGGGAAAATTCCTTCCAGTAGTATTCCATGCTTTTTGTATTCCTTTTTAAAAAAAATATATGTTTAGATTTCAGAGGAGAAGGGAGAGGGAGAGAGGGGTAGAAACATCAGGGGCGAGAGAGAATCATTGATCAGCTGCCCCTTGCGTGCCCCACACTGAAGGTTGAACCCTCAACCAGGGCATGTGCCCTGATCAGGAATCGAACCGTGACTTCTCAGTGCGCAGGTCCATACCCAGTCACCGAGCCACTGGGCCATATCTTTTTCTTTATAAGGATTATATCAAGTGGTTTTTAAAGACTTTTTCTCACTGATACTATGAACTTTATGCAAATAGAAATAATTCAGTCATTTGAATTTTAATTGGGGAATAGTACTTTGCCTAAGTTATTATTGGCAGTCCACGTAACTTACATTTTATTTATTCTATTCAATGTTGTGATGCTTTAATAATATCATAGTATTAGAAATTAATGCTTTCCGCGAAATTCTTTCATCTTTAAGAAAAGCCATAATTTAGAATTACATTTTCTAGTGATAATGTGCATTGGTGGCGAAAGACAGGAACTTTAAAGTGTAAGTTAAATCTAGTGGAAAAAAAAAAAAAGCAAGAGCAAAGGTTTCCAAGTTGGCATGACAGGCTATATGCCTACACTGACTTTGAAAGTAAAGATGTTTGGGCCCTAAGAAAGGAGGAGGAGGAGGAGGAGGAGGAGGAGGAGGAGGAGGAGGAGGAGGAGGAGGAGGAGGAGAGAAGAAGGAGGAGGAGAAGGAGAAGAAGAGAAGAAGAAAAGGAGGAGGAGGAGGAGAAGGAAAAGAGAAGGAAAGGAGGAGGAGGAGGAGAAGAAGAAGAGAAGGAAAGGAGGAGGAGAAGAAGAAAAGGAGGAGGAGGAGAAGAGGAGGAGGAGGAGGAGGAGGAGGAGAAGGAGGAGAAGAGAAGGAAAGGAGGAGGAGGAGAAGAAGAAAAGGAGGAGGAGGAGAAGAGGAGGAGGAGGAGGAGAAGGAGGAGGAGGAGAAGAAGAAGAAGAAGAAGAGGAAGAAGAAGAAGAAGAAGAAGAAGAAGAAGAAGAAGAAGAAGAAGAAGAAGAAGAAGAAGAAGAAGAAGAAGAAAATAGAAAAAAACAACAACAACAGCCTAGCAGCTGTTTCTAACTGGCAGGCCAGCTTCAGGGAGAAGCCTCTGCACCTGCCTCCAGCACTGACCTAACTCATGCACTTAACCAGGCTTTATGAAGGAGTTCCTGGAATCCTACTTCAGCCAATAAGACTGAGAGTTTCCCTGTCCAATCAGAGCTGTATTTTGACCAAACAATCCTTTTTGGACAAATCAAACTGAGTTTTCATTTGCATGAAGATATACCAATCAGGGACCAGGGATGGGACTTAGACGTCAGCTCCCCTCTGAATTGGTAAACGCCGTTCCCTTTCCACCGAAAAGGCTGCATTCCCTTCGCAGGAGCTGAGCCGAAATCACCGCACTGCAGTGGGGCAGCTCCGGGGCTGCCGGCCCGCTGCGGCGCCGTGGAGCTGCTCCATCGCGAGCTGGGTCGCAGCCGAGCTGTTCCGCCTGCGTTTCCCGCGCCATCACACCCCATTAGGGGGTTCCTGTCGCTGCTGAATTGGCACCCACGACCGTCTGTTGACAGCCCACACAGAGTTGGAGCATTGGGCGTTACCGTCGTGTTCAATGACGCAGTTGGACGTCTGCATACCTATACGCCAGGAAATGCAGCCCAGCGCATAGACCAAAGAGCATAGTTAGCACATGGGATGAGGAGACATGTACCAATAACTTTTTCCAGGTGGAAAAAAAATAAAACCCAGAAACCTGGCCCCGCAGCCTCAAAGATCGTGGTCTTCCGGTCTCGGGGTCTTCATGGTGGGTATGTCCTGAGCCCCTGTCCCTCCTCCATTCCTTCCCTCCCTCCCCGCCCAGCTGGAAAAGATGACGTTGCTCCAGAGGCTTTGCTGTTCTGAACCCGAGTCCCCCCATCAAAGCCCGTTCGCCCCGCCCCCGCAGGAAGCCCCACCCCCGAACGCCGAGGGGCGGGCTCAGATCCGGAGCTGAGGGCGGAGCCTGGAGGGGGGGGTCACTGCAGCCCCGCCCACCCGCCTAGACACCTGATGCCGAGCACCGCCTACCGTTCCTATTTCCGTCCTACTCAGCCCCAGCCCCTCTGGACTACATCCCCCAGAAGGCCTCGGGGCTCCGCGCTCGCGCCTGCGCGGTAGCGTTCGTTGTAAAGCACTATGACAACTGGGCGAAGATGGTTTGGAGTTAGGCGCGGGCGGGGAGGCGTCCCTTCCTCCGCTGCCGTCCTTCTTCTGCCCCATCTCGCTCCCCGAGCCTTCTTCATCGTCTCCTCCTCTTGGCGGTCGGCAGGACGTGCCGTGGTTCGTGCCTTCCCGGTTCCTGCCAGGGGACCGATGCCGTTCCCCCTGCTCGTGTCCGGGGGTGACAGAGAAGGGATGCCGAGGGTCCCCTTGGGGTGATCCCCCCAACTCGGCGGAGCTGGTGGTGCCGCCTGGCGAGGCTGCCCCCTTGCCCGGGACGCGGGACACGTTGGAGCAGGAGAGCGAGGGGGAGCGGTGGAGTGAGGGCTGCCCTCTCCGCACCCCCCCCCCCCCCCCTCCGCTCCGGCTCTCGTTCCAGCCCGGGGACCCGGCCGGCGTTCTGGAAGGAAAATCTGCGGAGACAGAGTTCCAAGCGAGGTGGGCAGGACCCGCCCGACTGGGCATCAGGTAAGACAGCGTGTCTGGCGCATCTGAGCATGCATTCCCGGCCCGACTTTTATCCGGTGGGCAGGATTTGACCCCATGAGACCATGGAGTAGTTTTTTGGGGGAAGAGGTTTCTTAGGAAGGACTCTTGTGCTGAAAACAACAAAACACACCTAGCAGCGCCATGCCGGTGAGATCCTGTGGGCGTTTTCCAGAGAGCATGGGAAGAATGTGTAAAGGTTCCATTCTGGAAAGTTAGAAGCATCCTCCTCCGGTGACACCTCAACAGGTCTTGCGGGCAAATGGTCGGCGCCGTTCTCAGCCTACGATGGAGCGGGGTGCATGTGCTAATACCCCCTAATTCCCTCCTGCAATAGGATTATTGCTTCGCCTTCTCTCTGCATTGCAAACCACAGCAGCTTCGATGAACTGACCTGATTTTATTAGCATCTCCTGTCCCCAAGCATGTCCTGGAGTTGACTCAGATTTCCTGGAAAATTAAGGTTTTTTTTTTTTTTTTCCTAGCTCACTTTTCCTTAAAGAATGTGAAACCATATCACACATATGCACAACGTAAAACTGGTCTTAACTAAAGTCTGTCAGAGAGGGAGAGATTTTCTAACTTATTAGAAACTAGAGGCCCGGCGCATGGAATTTGTGCAGGAGTAGGCCTTTGACCCGAATCGAACCCTGGACCCTTTAGTCCCCAGGCTGATGCTCTATCCTCTGAGCCACACCGGTCAGGGCTCCAAGGTCATTTTTGTACTGACCCTTCCTTAGTGTAGGGCTAGGCCCATGAGGTATAAAACATACATGTCTTAAAGGACAGCACAAATTGAGTAAACTTGGTTTGGGAGATAATATATATTTCAGTAGGTATTAAAAAAAAAAAAAGCCAAAACCGGTTTGACTCAGTGGATGAAGCGTCAGCCTGCGGACCGAAAGGTCCCAGGTTTGATTCCAGTCAAGGGCATATACCTTGGCTGTGGGCACATCCCTAGTAGGGGGTGTACAGGAGGCAGCTGATCGATGTTTCGGACTTTCTATCCCTCTCCCTTCCTCTCTGTAAAAAAATCAATAAAATATATTAAAAAGGAAATAAAAACAAAAAAAGTGTCAAGTAATAAGTATGGAAGAGAATTTCTGGAGCTTAAGTGATAAAGAGATTATCTTCTATTTATTATTCTACTAAGGCATATGAAATCAATCTTTTGTGGCTATTTATAGGTATGCACCTGTTAAAACCTTCAAATTACTGTTTCCAATAATCCGTCAACCATTTCATGAGATGTCTGACATGCTTTCCTGTAGGTGGAACTTGCAGGAATTAGAAGTACTAGGAACAGAGGTACAGCTTTGGGTGTTTATGGCATGGCTGCGCAAGTTCTGGAGATGGCAGCCTGCTTTTAGGTGCGGCTTCCACCGCATACCATTGTGACCACAGGGGTGGGTTTCTTTTCCCTCCAAAAAAATTACTGATGGGAGAGAGCGGCGGGAGAGAAAGATCAATGTATCGTTTCACTTATTTATGCGTTCCCGGTTGCTTCTTGGATGCGCCCCGAGTGGGCCTTGATTTCTGCAGTTAGCCCATGTGGAAGGCCTACTTTAAAAAAGGGCCCACAATGTTTATTTATTTATTTTTAGAGCAAGAGGAAGCAGTGGGGTAGGGGGATTAGGAGAAAGAGAGAGAGAGAGAAAGTGAGAGAGAGAGAGAGAGAGAGAGAGAGAGAGAAAGAGAGAGAGAGAGACATTAATTGGTTGGTTCTTTTTTAAAAAAAAATGTTTATTGACTTCAGAGAGGGAGAGGGATATAGAAACATCAATGATGAGAGAGAATCATTGACCAGCTGCCTCCTGCACACCCCTTACTAGGGATGTGCCCGCAGCCAAGGTACATGCCCTTGACCAGAATCGAACCCGGGACCTTTCAGTCCACAGGCCGACGCTCTATCCACTGAGCCACACGGGTTTCGGCGGAACATGACTTTGAATAAGGAGCATGGACTGCATTTCCTGTTACCTTTTACATCGGTCTTGCTCAAGCGGAAGCCTCACTTAGGGTACACGGGCTCTCCTGGCGTCCCAGGGCCTGTGCTGTCTGTGCTGTCACCCCGAAGGTCCCTGGGCCTCACAGTCGCCCAGCAGCCGCTCAGTGGTGGGTGTGGTTGGTCCCTCCTCACTCCCGCCGAGGGCTCAGAGCATGGAGGGGTTCTGTGGGTGCCTGAGGACACACAGGTAGTGCTGTACGCGGGCCTGCACCCCTGTTTTCCTGCTGCCTTTTTGGTGTGAATTTCCCTTTTCCATTTGGTCTTTCTGCAGTTGGAATGGGAGAGGGAGGGATGCTTTCTGAGGATGTGTGATGGTCAGCTTCCATCCTTAGTCCTTGGAGGCAGCTGATCTCATTGGCTGGAGACGGGGCAGGCTTTTGTGATAAACATGAAGGGAAGTTAGATATTTTGTTAAGGAATTATGTGCCAACTAGCGATGGCAGAATTTCAACCCTGATCCTCCAAATAATAGTTTTCGTTGGTGCTTCATGCAGTTGTCTACAGAATCTTCCAGAAGAGAGAACTGGCTTTTCCAAGGTCCTGGCAAAATATGTGATTGATGCCGCTGGCCATTTAGATTTGTGGTTTCTCATGTGCCCACAAAATACAAAACAAATCAAAGTTAATACATGAATGTTTTTCTTAAATTTTCCCAAGTTTTAAGAGGTAAATACCTTAAGAGGTTCATTAATTCATAATTCACAATTCATGGTGTGAAATGGATTTTTACTGTATACACGTTTTCTTTTCAGAGTGAACGAAAATGTCTTTATTTAAAGCCCGTGACTGGTGGTCTACTGTTCTGGGAGAAAAAGAAGAATTTGACCAAGGCTGTTTGTGTTTGGCTGATGTTGACAATAGTGGAAATGGACTAGGTAAGTAACTTATGACCCTGTATCTTGGAGCAAAGCGGTACAGAGATGAAATAAAAACAACTTCCTCTTAAAATATGTACTTTCATGGGATTTCCGTGAACTGTCATAGTTATGCCTTAATGTTTTAAAAATGTATTTTACTGATTTTTTTTTTTTTTACAGAGAGGAAGGGAGAGAGATAATTAGAAACATCGATGAGAGAGAAACATTGATCAGCTGCCTCTTGCACACCTCCTGCAGGGGATGTGCCTAAAGCCAAGGTACATGCCCTTGACCGGAATTGAATCCAGGACCTTTCAATCTGCAGGCCGATTGATGCTCTATCCACTGAGCCAAACTGGTTTCAGCTATGCCATAATTTTGAAGGTAGTTTTCCTTATTAGTGATATTTAGGTAGCAGGATGATAAATGTAATTCTTTTTTCTTTTCAGTTGTTCGTGTTTTATTGGTTGTGTTGATTCTGCCATATTATTTGCTGGAACTCAGAAAAATATTATAAGACATCATTTAAATTACTTCTATTTGTTGTAAAATTAGGAGAACTAGAAAATATTTAGAATTTTGAAAAAGCCTTTTAAAGAAATTATTTGAAAGAAAAGAAAATAAAATTTTTTATTTTATTACTTACTAGAGACCCGGTGCACAAAATTCATGCACGGGGGTAGGGGGCTGTCCCTCAGCCCAGCCTTCACCCTCTCCAATCTGGGACACCTGGAGGGATGTCCAACTGCCCAGGATCGGGTCTAAACGGGCAGTCGGACATCCTTCTCACAATCCAGGACTGCTGGCTCCCAACCCCTCACCTGCCAGCTGGCCTGATTGCCCCTAACTGCTTTTAACTGCCAGCCTGATCACCCCCTAGCCACTTCCCTGCCAGCTTAATTGATGTCTAACTGTTCTCTGCCAGCCTCTTTGCTCCCAACTTCCCTTCTCTGCCGGCCAGTTCACCCCTAACTGCCCTCCCCTGCAGTCTTGATCTCCCTTCACTGCCCTCCCTTGCAGGCCTGGTCCCTCCCAACTGCCCTCCCCTACTGGCCTGATTGCCCACAACTGCCCTCCCTTGCAGGGTCTGGAACCTTCCAACAGCCCTCCCCTGCTGGCCATCTTGTGGTGGCCATCTTGTGTCCACATGGGGAAGGATCTTTGAGCACATGGGAGCAGCCCTCTTGTGTGTTGGAGTGATGGTCAATCTGCATATTACTCTTTTATTAGATAGCATTTTACTTATCCTCAAGTATTGGTTGTCACATAATAAAACAAAATTTGAAGCTTAGAACTGGATCACTTGGCCCTTTCTCTTCTTTTTAATTATTTTATTTTTTATTGATGACAGAGAGAGAGAGAGAGCGAGAGCGTGAGAGCACGAGAGAGAGAGAAGCATTGATTTGTTGTTCCACTTATCCATGCATTCGTTGGCTGTGCCTTGTGTGTGCCCCGACCAGTGACTGAACATGACCTTGGCCTCTCAGGGTGGTGCTTTAACCAACTACCTCCCAGGTGGCAGGGCCCTCTCTCTCCTCATCTCCTCCCAGTTCGAAACGCCTGCACCTCTTCATCGCCAGCGTTCTCTTAGATCTGCAGCTGGGCTCAACACGGTCAAGCCTCGGCATAATATTCTTTGTAGTTTTAGCTTTTTTTTTTGCAGAAAGTCGGCCTATTCTGCCCGCCGCAACCACTCTGCTTCCTGTCACAACGCCGCTGCCCCTGCCCGTACCGAGAACCCCTGCCCTTCCTGTACCGTGTCCCTCCGTGGTGTTGATGCTTGCCACGTTCTTACAGGAAGGCCAGCGGGTTTGCCTGGCCAGTGTGGCCCAGCTGGCTCCGTGGCGGCCAGCAAGCCGACAGGTTGCTGGTTGGTGGCAGTCAGGGCACGTGAGCCGGCTGCAGGCTCCATCCCGGGCCAGGGGCGTGCAGGCGGCAGCCGATTGGTCGGAGTTTTTCTCTCTCCCTCTCCCTTGCTCTCCCTAAAACTCAATGAGCTATCTTAAAAAAAGGGAAAGTCCAGCAGGTTGAAGGAACATTTATCATGTTTTCTGGCGCACTGTGGGCACGGAAAGCAAATTACACTCCTTTTAAACGGAATCTGAAAGCCGGTCATACCAGAATGGAGAAGTTACGCAAGCTCAATGTGTTGGTAGAAAATCATTAAATCATTGCTTTCATTTTCATATTAGAAAAACATCTGTTTTATTCTGATATTAGTTGCACCTCTCTGCATCTTCATATTTTTACAGTGGTCTTTAAAACATTTTAGTTCTATGTCAGTGCTATTTAAAATTTGTACTTCTTAAAAATATATTTTATTGATTTTTTACAGAGAGGAAGGGAGAGGGATAGAAAGTCAGAAACATTGATGAGAGAGAAACATCGATTAGCTGCCCTCCGTATCCACCCCCACTGGGGATGTGCCTGCAACTAAGGCACATGCCCCCGACCGGAACTGAACCTGGGACTCTTTAGTCTGCAGGCCAGCGCTCCATCCACTGAGCCAAACCGGTTTTGGCTGTATTTGGTTTTAATGGTTTATCGTCGCGAACCTTTTTTTTTTTTTTTGTAATCTGGATAGTCATTGACCTCTTTTTTTCAAAATCTTATTGTCGAGATTATTACAGATGTCTCTCTCCCCTCCCCACATTGCCCTCTCCATCCAGTTCCCACCCACCCCACCCCAGGCCTGTGCCACACTATTGTTTGTGTCCATAGGTAATGCATATATGCATATAAAATCTTTGTTTAATCTCTTCTTGCCTACCCACTGCCCTTCCCTTTGAGAATTGCCAGTCTATTCCATTTTAGTGCCTCTGATTCTTTCTATTTTATTCACCAGTTTATTATGATCATTAGATTTCTTATTCGTTTGTTTTAATTATTTAATTTTTATTTTTAAATAAGTCTTTATTGTTCAAATTATTACAATTGTTCCTTTCCCCCCTATAGCTCCCCTCCACTCGGTTCCCACCCCACTCTCCGCCCTCACCTCCCCCCGCCCCCCACTGTCCTCTAAAGTTTTCGGTCATTCTTTCTTTCTTTCTTTCTCTCTTTCTCTCTTTCTTTCTTTCTTTCTTTCTTTCTTTCTTTCTTTCTTTCTTTCTTCCTTTCTTTTAAATATTTTAATCTTTAAAATAATCTTTAAAATAATCTTGTTCAGTTTATTAATTACATTGTTCTCCCTTTTCCCCCTATAGCCCCCCTCCACCCGGTACCTATCCCACCCTTGTCCTTATCTCCCCCCGGCCCCCACTGTCCTCTCCCATAGGTGCAGGATTTTTGTCCAGTCTCTTGCTGCACCTTTCACACCCCTTTGCTCCCCAAGACTTGTCAGTCCATTCCCTCTCTATGTCCATGTCTCTGTTATATTCACCAGTTTATCCTGTTATCAGATTTTTAATTCACTTGATTTTTAGGTTCATTTGTTGATAGATGTGTATTTGTTGTTTATAATTTACATTTTTACCTGTTTCTTCTTCTTCCTCTTCTTAAAGAATACCTTCCAGCATTTCATATAATATTGGTTTGGTGGTGATGAACTCCTTTAGCTTTTTCTTATCTGCGAAACACTTTATCTGACCTTCAATTCTGCATGATAGCTTTGCTGGATAGAGTAATCTTGGTTGTAGATTCTTGCTGTTCATCACTTTGAATATTTCTTGCCACTCGCGTCTGGCCTGCATCGTTTCTGTTGAGAAATTCGCTGACAATCGAATGGTTGCTCCCTTATAGGTAACCAACTGTTTCTCTCTTGCTGCTTTTAATATTCTCTCTTTGTCTTTTGCTCTTGGCATTTTAATTATGATGTGCCTTGGTGTGGTCCTCTTAAGGTTCCTATATTTTGGGGTTCGGTACGCTTCTTGGACTTTTTAAGTCAATTTCTTTCACCAGGTGGGGGAAGTTTTTAGTCACTATTTCTTCAAGTAGGTTTTCATTATCTTGCTCTCTCTGTTTTTCTGGCACCCCTATAATTCGGATGTTGGTATGCTTGAGGTTGTCCTAGAGGCTCCTTACACTATCTTCAATTTTTTGGATTCTTTTTGCTTCTTGCTTTTCTGGCTGAGTGGATTTTGCTTCTTTGTATTTCAAATCTTTGACTTGGTTCTTGTGGTCCTCTAGACTGCTTTTAGGTCTTTGTATAATATTTTTTATTTTAGTCAGTGTATGTTTAATTTCTAGTTGGTTCTTTTTCATATCCTTGAGGGTCTCGTTCATATCCTCGAGGGTCTCGTTCATATCCTCGAAGGTCTCGTTCATATCCTTGTAGGTCTCGTTCATATCCTCGAAGGTCTCATTATGTTCATTGGCCTTTTCTAGGAGCCTCTTGAAAAACCTTATAACTGTGGTTTTGAACTCTATGTCCAGTTGTTGTTTTTTCTCCATTTCTTTCACATGTGATTTCTTTCCATGTCTCTGCATGGTGGCTGCTTCCCTGAGTTGGTTGATGAGCTTTGTGTGGTAGATATTCTCTAAGGAACAGTGGCTCAGCCTCCCCAGTAACCTGAGGTGGATACTCTTGGTGCAGCCCTTTATGGGTTGCACAGTCTTGTTGAAGTTTAACCTAGATTATTGTTGTTAGCACTAGGAGGGTTTGACTTCCAGGCCAATTGGCTGTGAGGATCAGCTGTGCTCAGGTTGGATGGGTGTAGTCTCTGGGCTGAGCAGGCAGCCTTGATTTCCCATCAGCTCCGCCCTATGCAGCATCTGGGTCTCTGTGCCTGGTGGTAATGGCTGCATGTACCTCTGAGAGAAAGCTGCCGCTGAGCTCTACCCACTGCCAGACAATTCAGCCTCTCCCCAAATGAGTCTGCACACCCAAAGTCTCACCTAGGGTTGTAAAAACAATGCAGTCTGGTGGTCTCCCTTCTTCTTTTTTTCCTCCTGATTGAGAGAGCAAGTCACAAGTCCTCTCTGCGTGCTCGCGCGCTTCTGCAGTTGCCAAGTTTATGCTCCCACTCCACAAGCTCGCAGGCCTCTGCAGTGCCCGAGTTTCAGCGTGCTTCCTCTTTACTGTCCAGTTTCACCCCGTATGATTGTGGGTTCCTCGGACCTTGCCTGGAACTGGGGAATCAGTGAAGCTGGATGCCTTTGTCTCCCTCCCCGTTCGAGAAAACCAGCCGGGTTTGCAGCCGCCCGCCCTATTCGCTCGTGCGCACGGCTCTGAACCGCTGACTCCGAGAGTATCCTCAACTCTGCCCTCCGCCGCTCCTCTGAGTCACAGTGTCCTATCTTTACTTTTATTGGTGGAATTTTCTCTCAGCCAGCTTTCCGGTGATTCTGGATGATGTTTGTTCTGTCGTTAAGTTGTAGTTTTGAAATTGTTGTGTGGGGCAGCAAAATAGGTGTTTACCTATGCCACCATCTTGGTTCCTCCTCAGTCATTATTTTTTCAAATAGGTTTTTAGTATCTAGCTCTCTTTCTTCTGGCACCCTCATAATTCTGATGTTGGTATGCTTGAAGTTGTCCCAGAGGCTCCTTACACTATCTTCATATTTTTGGATTCTTTTTTCTTTTTGTCTTTCTGGTTGGGTGTTTTTTGCTTCTTGGTATTTCAAATCTTTTTAAAAATATATATTTTATTGATTTTTTTTTTTTATAGAGAGGAAGGAAGAGGGATAGAGAATTAGAAACATCGATGAGAGAGAAACATTGATCAACTGCCGCCTGCACACCTCCTACTAGGGATGTGCCCACAACCAAGGTACATGCCCTTGACCAGAATTGAACCCGTGACCTTTCAGTCTGCAAGCCGACGCTCTTTCCACTGAGCCAAACTGGTTAGGGCAAGTATTTCAAATCTTTGTCTTCATTCTTGAGATCCTCTAGTCTGCTGTTGGATCTCTGTATATTATTTTTTATTTCAGTCAGTGAATGCTTAATTTCTAGTTGGTCCTTTTTCATATCCTCGAGGGTCTCACTAAACTTCTTGGCCCTTTTTAGAAAATCCTTAAATCATGGTTTTGAACTTTATATCCAGTAGTTTTCTTTCCTCCATTTCTTTCATTTGTGAGCTATTTCTTTGTCTCTGCATTTTGGCTGCTTCCATAAGTTGATAGAGGGGCTTTGTGTGCTAGGTGTCCTATAGGGCCCAGTGGCTCAGCCTCCCTAATTACCTGAGTGCACCTCTTTGTGGGCTGTGTGCACAGTCTTGTAGTTAAGCCTTGATTGTTGTTATTATCACTGGGAGGAATTGCCCTCCAGGCCAATTGGCTGTGAGAATCAGGTGTGTCTGCTCTGGGAGAACTTCTGTGCTAGAGACACCCTTTTGAGGCAAGACTTGCTTCAGTGAGGCTTTTGTGCTCACTGAGTCTGCCTCCTGAGTGTGTTTCTGAGGAGTTGTAATGTGAATGGTCCTACTCTGACCTTTGGCTACACTGGCTCTTGGATCTCCAAGGAAGTGCTAATTTAGCCTCTGCCTAAGGCCGCCCCTGCAGGAGCTACAGAGAGATCTATGGATTCCTCCTCTTTGTATTGGGTTTGCAAGTGCCCAGATGAGGCCCAGCAATGAAGCAAGGCAGGCTGGTGCTAGGGCTGGATCTTGGGCCTTTTCTTGATCGGTTTGGGTTCCCAGACCCAGCTGCAGCTTGTCTGAGAGATTTTAGCTTGAGCAAGGACAGGGCATGCATATGTAACAGCTGCTGCACACAGCTTGGGTGGGCCTGTAAATTGGATGAGGCAGGGTCTTAGGGCATTACCAGGGTGAAGCAAGGAGAAATGGCTGCCAGTCAGCCCTGTGACTGGGGAGGTTCCAGCCTAGGAACAATGACCCCTGTGAACACCTCTATCTGAGAGAAAGCTGCTCTGGAGTTCCTGCGCTGATGCCAGACTATCCAGTTCCTCCTCACTCGTATGTGTCTGTGTCCCCCAAAGCCTTGCCCTGGTGCTGGAGTTCAAAGGAAGTGGGACCTTGTAAGTTCACTTTGTGGTACCGGCCTTTTAAGAAGAACAGGTGGGTCTCCAGCAGCTTCTGTGTCACGGAGCCCCAATTCCCACTGGTTTTTACTGCCCATAGGGTCTTCTCTTCCCAGCTCTGGTGTGAGGCTGGGACCCCTTGCTCCCCTGATGGCCTCCACAGAGACCATTTCCCTCCTGATTAAAAAAGTGGCTCAGGTGGGTGCCAGCCCAGCCCGTTCCACGCCTCCTCACCTCCTACCAGTCTCATTGTGCTTCTTCTTTGCTTCTCTTGTTGTAGGCCTTCCGTTCAGCCAGCTTTCCGGGTTCTGGATGATGGTGGTTCTGTATTTTAGTTGTAATTTTGTTGTGGTTGTGGGAGGCAGTGAGTACAGGCTTTTACCTGTGCTGCCATCCTCAGATCTCTGAGTTACCTCTTACAAAGAATGATTCTTTTATTTGGTGTTTTTAAGTATTGTCCCCTTACATTTTCTTCGCTTTATTTTCCTTGCCTGTAATGAAAGGAGTAGAATCTGGGGGACGAGGTGAAAGGAGAAAGTTACATTGCCCAGGAAGAGTGGAGGCACCGAAGTGTAGGGAGTGCCTACTAAGTTGTTTCTAAGGAAACTGGGCCTTGCCCTCTCAGGGACAGGACATAGGAAGGCCTCTTCCTCAAAGATGATGAACCTGCTTGGCGGGTATGGCTCCGTGGTTGAGCATCGACCTGTGAGGCAGGAGGTCATGGTCTGATTCCCAGTCTGGGCACATGCCTGGGTTGCGGGCTCAATCCCCAGTGTGCGGGGTGCAGGAGGCAGCCGATGAATGATTCTCTCTTGTCATTGATGTTTCTTTTCTTTTTTTTAAAAAAAAAATATATATATTTTATTGATTTTTTACAGAGAGGAAGGGAGAGGGACAGAAAGTTAGAAACATCGATGAGAGAGAGAGAGAGACATCTATCAGCACTTCCTGCACACTCCCTACTGGGGATGTGCCCGCAACCAAGGTACATGCCCTTGACCAGAATTGAATCTGGGACCTTTCAGTCCACAGGCCGACACTCTATCCACTGAGCCACACCGGTTTCGGCGATCATTGATGTTTCTCTCTCTCTCTCCCTCTCACTTCCTCTTTGAAATCAATAAAAGAAAGAAAAAAGAAAAAAGATCAATCCTGCTTCCTGCTCAGCTCTTTGTTAAAGCTATGCTTCCCCTGTTATTTGACAACATAAAAGAGTCATACCATTAGAAAGTTTATTTCCAAACGTTGTCACTGTTTGTTTCTGCCTAATTCTTTTTTCCAAATTTCTCTACAGATAAAATAATTGTGGGTAGTTTTATGGGATACCTACGAATCTTTAGCCCCCATCCTGCAACAACAGGAGATGCGGCTCAAGCTGAAGATTTGCTTCTAGAAGTTCGGCTGCGAGATCCAATACTGCAGGTGGAAGTGGGAAAGTTTGTCTCGTAAGTATGGCCTCCAAATTCTGGGATTTTATTTGGCGTGGAGGGTGTCATTCCCTCACTGTGCACATTTGTGAATTCGTCAAAGAATGAAAGACTATCCACGAATATGTTTTAATATCCATCGAATATATTTCCTGAATAATGCCACCTAGGTGCTCCTCATGTACTGAATGCCTTTAAAAAAAAATATATATATATATATATTTTTTTATTGATTTTTTTTTTTTTTTTTTTTTACAGAGAGGAAGGGAGAGGGATAGAAAGTCAGAAACATCGATGAGAGAGAAACATCGATCAGCTGCCTCCTGCACACCCTCCACTGGGGATGTGCCCACATCCAAGGTACATGCCCTTGACCGGAATCGAACCTGGGACCTTTCAGTCCGCAGGCCGACGCTCTATCCACTGAGCCAAACCGGTTTCATCCTGAATGCCTTTTAACATGGAAGCCTTTACATTTAAGATCAAATCATTTAGGACTTTTTTTTTCTTTTTCTTTTTCTTTATATAGTAACAGACCTAAGATGCCTGATGTATCAGAAACTTAAGGGAAAAGGTTAAGCTTTTGAAAATGACCACATAAAGAAATAGAACGTATTCACTTACTTAAAATACTCCATGTCCAGGTTATATAAATGCCTCTTTAAATAATTAGACAAAGTAGCAAGTATGCTACTTGGCATATAACTTTGAAGCTTTAAAATGAATTACTTGTTTGGGGTAGAGAGGTTGGTCCTTAGTTGTTTTTTATTTTTTTAAATATATTTTTATTGATTTCAGAGAGGAAGGGGGAGGGATAGAGAAATAGGAACATGAATGATGAGAATCATTGATCGGCTGCCTCCTGCAGGCGTCCCCTCCTCCCCACGGGGGGATCGAGCCCACAAACCCGGCATGTGCCCTTGACTGAAATTGAACCCAGGCCCCTTCAGTCCACAGGCTGACACTATCCACTGAGCAAAACCAGCCAGGGCAGTCCTTAGTTTCTTTAAAGAAGCTACATCAACCCATAATGTTGTCTTCCCTTACAAGAACTTTGTTTCAAAGTACTTCATACTTTTAAACCTAATGTATTTTAGAAAACTGTGGATCAGTTTACACTTTGTTTAATATGTCTGCTTTTTATTTACTGGTGACATTGTGGATTTTGTCTTATTGTCATACATGAATTTTCTTAAAATAAGCCCGTATTTCTTTTTAAAAAACTAAATTTATCGGGCGACATGGTTCATAATGATAGGTTTCAAGTGTACAGTTCTTTGGTATATCATTGGTATATTGCATTGTGTGCCCACCAGTCTCCCTCTGTCACCCTATATTTGACCCCTTTCCTCTCTTCATTCTCCCCCCTCTCCCCTTCTCTTTCTGTGTCTGTGGGTGTGTCTTGTCCACTTTCTGCTTTTTTGTGTCAGCAAACTGACATCATCTGGTTCTTGCTCTTTCCCATCTGACTTCTCTTGCTTAGCTTGATGCTCTCAAGATCCATCCATGTTGTTGCAAACAGCAATTTTTCATCTGTAAGCCCTTGTTTCTTACTCATTTATGGAAGTTTAATCCATTTTGAGGAGTTGTGAGGGCAGAGGTGGTCTGGTTTCCCCTGCCTCTCTTTTTTGCCTCCCCCCCCCCCCCCCACCCTTTTGCCTTCTTGATTGGGAGTGCGCTGAGCTCTGGCTTCTGGCTCACTCCATCTGCTCATCACGGTTCATTGGCCCCCGCTTCATTTCCTCAGGGCCCCGGGTCCTGCTGGAGATACCTGACCTGTGACCTTTTTTTGTTTTTATTAAATAAATCTTTATTGTACAAAGAGCTTCACAGACAAGGAAAAGGTAAAGGAGTTCATCACCACCAAACCAGGATTATATGAAATGCTGACGGGTCTCCTTTAACAGGAGGAGGAAGAAGAAGGTAAAGATAAAAACTACGAACAACAAAATGACAACAGATACGTACCCACCGACAAGTGCATCTGACCGGCGACTTTCGAGCGTTGCCCCCCTCCTCCTGCCGTGCTCCGTTCCGATGGGCAGCTGCCTCGGGGGCGCGCGGGCCGGGCCCCTGTGCACCGTGACGGTGGGTCGGGAGACACGTGCCTGACCTGGCTGGAGCCTCTCCTCCGTCCACAGGCGCATGGTGATTGGGTGCCCTTGGTGGACTGGAACCTCCTCCGTTTTGTGTTTTCAGGAAGTGGAATGCTGTCCAGTAGTCCTCAGTGTGGCCTTCCTCGTGTGGTCACTGACGTCAGTGAGTGGATGCTGAGCTAGTGTTAACCACTGCTATCATCTCATTACTCTTTTTTTAAAAATAATTAATTTTTTTAATTGTTTAAAGTATTACAAATACTTTTCCCCCCCCTTTGACCTCCCCTGGGCCTCCCCTAACCCCCAGTACATGCCCTCCCCTGCCCCTCCCCCAGTGTCTTGTGTCCATTGGTGATGCTTATACGCATGCGTACAAGTCCTTCAGTTGATCCCTTTCAGCTCCCTCCCCTGCCTTCCTGCTCTAGTTTGACAGTCTGTTCCATGCTTCTTTGCCTCTGTATCTATTTCCC
Organism: Antrozous pallidus; assembly: GCA_027563665.1. NCBI lineage: Eukaryota > Metazoa > Chordata > Mammalia > Chiroptera > Vespertilionidae > Antrozous > Antrozous pallidus. Next base: position 80,057,030 of record CM050521.1, read on the forward strand.
CCCCGTTTCTTTTCTTTAAAAAATCTTGCCTCTGCAGACTAGAAATAAACATATAAGAACAAAAAACGTTTCAGTCCCAGTTTCGATGTCAAACAGTTTTCTATGTGTCCATGTCAGCAATGGTATCCGGATGGTGGACACATGGTGGGAATGCAGGTCCCACCCTCTCTGGTTTGGTCCTGGGCCGCCTGCAGCGACACACAGCTGCCGACCGCTCGCCTGGCAAGGCGCCCTCAGCGTCTTCCGTCTCTGGGCCGTCTCTCCTCTTGTCTCCATCTCATCGCCCCTGTTTATAAGATGTGATCTGGGGATAAGGACACTAGCCGGAGCCCGGGCTTCAGACCCAGGTCTGACTCCGCCCTCTACTGTCTCTGTCTTCAGGACGTGGCTTCCTGGGCCTGATGGGAGATTGCGTTGGGGGTTCAGGGCACATCTGACACACTGCGGAAGGCAGTATTGATTATGTGGCGGCTGTGCATATTTGCATTTGCTGGTAGTAGAGCCGGCGGTGGGTGTTTATATAGTCATCGTAACGGTGTTTTGCAAGTCTGATCTGACACAGTTCTCATTTTCCGGACGAGAGACTGACCCTCCGGAAAGGGTCCGTGGTCACACAAGTATGGAGGTGAGCGTCAGGAGCTCCCCCCGTCTCAGATTCCGGCCGTCACCCCCGCAGCTCAGGGCGGACGGCGGCGCCGGGCCGGACCCCGCAGGGGTCTGAGCGGGGGTGGGGGAAAGGCCGCCAACATCTGAGAACCAGGAGACCTGCTTCCCAGCGCCCCATGTCAGCCGGCGCCCCTAAACTCAGACACAGCTAGATGGGGCTGGAGGTCGCATTCTGGTTTTTCTTGGGAAAGAAAAGAAGTGGACGTCTGGCCACCGGCCCAGACCCGAGCTGCAGGGCCCCCCTGTCTGGCCCGGGCTCCAGCGACCACAGCCCTTTCCTCCTCGACACCCACGGGCTGACCCTGGAGGACTCTGAATTCGGGGTTCCCGGACTCTGCCTGCCTTGTCTCTCGAAACCACTCGGGGGGCTGGGTGGAGAGTGGAGACCGTGGCCACGCTGAAATACATCCCGTACCTTCCACGGCCTTTCAGAGCCGGACGTGAGGGATGCCGTGGGACATCACTCCTGTTTCGTCACGATGAGCGTTCTGTGGGGCGTCACACTTCGCAAGGTGCTGTCACGCGGTTTTAGTTCATCCAGTCGAAACCTCTTATCGCCCAGAAGGGGACACAGCTGGGAGAGATGCCGTGACTCGGCCAAGGGCACAGGGGTCCTGGCTGCAGGGCCAGGAGCTGACCGGGGCCTCCTTGCTGGGGGGCGGCTCAGAAGGAGCCTCCACAGGGCTCTCAGGGGGCTCCCGGCTTCAGTCTGGAGGTGCTGCTTATGGCCCCCCCCCGAACCCCCAGATTGTCAAGCTGGCTGCTTGCTGTCACCTTTATTTTTCGGTTTAGAATGTCATCTAGTGAACTGCTTACTTTACTCATGGTAGACTTTACTCATGGTTATAATCGCTTTTCGGAATTATTCTACCATTTTTTGGTTCCATCTGAAACTAATATTTACACTTTTAAAACGTCCCCCTTTTTCAGAGGCACTGAGATGCTTCATCTGGCTGTGCTGCATTCCAGAAAACTTTGCGTCTACTCTGTCTCAGGTAAGAAACATTTTTTTTTCCCAATGGGGAATTTGTATTAAAAACTGGGCTTTCTGATACTGTGAAAGGATAGATATTCTCTAATGTTGACGTGGTGGAGGACAAAAAAGATTCGAGTTGAGGTTTGCTTTTCTTAATGAGCGTTTTCCCCTCCATCATTTACTTATTTATTAAAATATATATTTTACTGATTTTTTGCAGAGAGGAAGGGAGAGGGAGAGTTAGAAACATTGATGAGAGAGAAACATCGATCAGCTGCCTCCTGCATTTCCCCCCCCCACTGGGGATGTATTCGCAGCCAAGGTCCATGCCCTTGACCGGAATCGAACCTGGGACCCTTCAGTCTGCAGGCCGATGCTCTATCCACTGAGCCACACCGGTTAGGGGCCCCCTCGACCGTTTATTGTCTCAGTTGCTTGGGCTGCTCCGTTTCCTAGGTCGGCTGTTTCCATGGATGTTCCCATTTCCACTGGAGGTTCCTTGTAACCTCCTCCTACGTAGGAACAGTGTCCAGGATGGCCTGTGACGAGTACAGGCCGGTTCTGGGTACCTGGGGCACTCGAGTTTTAGGAAATACCAATAGCAGTTAGAACCCGTTAGCTGCACTCTCTTTGGGAGCCTCGAGTGTTGTCTCTGCAGTCCCCGTTCCTTGGCCTCTGCGCGTCTTCGCTCAACCGCACCTCCAGGCTCTTATTTGAGGCTGGAAGCAGGTTTCCTTTTTTTTTTGGAGGATTTTAAAAAATCTTTATTGTTCAGTTTATTAATTACATTGTTCCCCCTTTTTCCCCCTATAGCTCCCCTCCACCCGGTACCCATCCCACCCTCCGCCCTCACCCCCCACACTGTCCTCTCCCATAGGTGCATGATTTTTGTCCAGTCTCTTGCTGCACTTCCCACACCCCCTTTCTCCCCAAGAGTTGTCAGTCCATTCCCTCTCTATGTCCGGGATTCTGTTACATTCACCAGTTTATCCTGTTCATCAGCTTATTAATTCACTTGATTTTTAGATTCATTTGTTGATAGATGTGTATTTGTTGTTCCTAATTTACACTTTTATCTTTTTCTTTTTCCTCTTCTTAAAGAATACCTTTCAGAATTTCATATAATACTGGTTTGGTGGTGATGAACTCCTTTAGCTTTTTCTTATCTGCGAAGCACTTTATCTGACCTTCAATTCTGAATGATAGCTTTGGTGGATAGAGTAATCTTGGTTGTAGATTCTTGCTGTTCATCACTTTGAATATTTCTTGCCACTCCCGTCTGGCCTGCATCGTTTCTGTTGAGAAATTCGCTGACAATCGAATGGTTGCTCCCCTATAGGTAACTAACTGTTTTTCTCTTGCTGCTTTTAATACTCTCTCTTTGTCTTTTGCTCTTGGCATTTTAATTATGACGTGCCTTGGTGTGGTCCTCTTAGGGTTCCTATATATTGGGGTTCGGTGCGCTTCTTGGACTCCTAAGTCAATTTCTTTCACCAGGTGTGGGGAGTTTTCGGTCACTATTTCTTCAAATAGGTTTTCATTGTCTTGGTCTCTATCTTTTTCTGGCATGCCTATAATTCGGATGTTGGTATGCTTGAGGTTGTCCCAGAGGCCCCTTACACTATCTTCAATTTTTTGGATTCTTTTGGCTTCTTGCTTCTCCAGCTGTGAAAGCAGGTTTCTATCTCAGCTGCTCTGTGGGCACAAGCGCGTTAGTTCACAGTGGCATAGTGGCAGCGTTTTGGGTCTTGTTAAATAGAAAAGATAACCCAAAAACTCGTGTTTCCGTTATTGCATACATTTTAGTGTAAGTTGAGAGAGTGTATTTAGATGGATATCAATACTGGGGAGTTTTATGGGTGCAATAAAGCTAAGGGTTTATGGACCTGTTCCTTATTTACTCACCTTTGGAGTTTGCTGTAAATGTTAGCTTTTGTTTGTTTGTTTATTTATGTTAATCCTCACCTGAGGATATTTTTCCCATTGGTTTTTAGAGAGAATGGGAGGGAGGGGGGAGGAGAGAGAGAGAGAGAGAGAAAGAAAGAGAGAGAGAGAGAGAGAAACATTGATGTAAGAGAGACACATCGATCGGTTGCCTCCCTCATGTGCCCTGACCGCTGCCAGGTTTAGAGCCTGCAACCGAGGTTTGTGGCCCTTCAGTCTGAGGGCCAGCACTCTAACCACTGAGCCACACCAGGTAGGGCCAACATGAGGTTGTAGGACATGGATTTCCCCGTTCATTCTCTTGATTTGGGCTTTCTTTGTATTTGGCTTTTGGTTTGAATACCCATTTGTGTTTCCTGTCCCTGAGCTGGAGAGTCACAGGCAGCCTGTTTCCAGGGTGAAGGTCTGTGGGCTTCCTGAGGCAGGCTGGGTAATGGTGTAGGGTAGGTGGCAGACATACTTGCTGAATGAATGAGTGAACTGATTTCCGGGTAGTGCTGAGGCAGTTGGTATTGGCTCACTCTTACTCCCTTTGTGTTATTTCCTTCCTTCCTTCTTTTCCTTCTCTGTCACCTCTGTTATTTCCTTTTCTACTCTCTCTGCCTCAGAGGTCCTGTTCAGGACCTCTTATGGTCATCCTATGTAATAAAAGAGTAATATGCAAATTGACCATACCTCCAATCAAGCCATGACCACAACCATGCCCATCAGCCAATCAGGAGCAAATTATGCAAATAAACCCCAACCAAGATGGCTGCGACCACTGAGAGCAGGAGGGAGGCTTGGGTTTCCCCGGCAATGGAGGAAGCCAAGCTTTCTGCCTCCCCTTGCTGGCCTATGCCTCCATGGAGCTGGAGAGAGCAGAAGCTAGGGTTGCCCGGGGAATGGAGGAAGCCAAGCTTCTGCAGCCTTAGCACCTAGGCCTCCATTCTAGGCTACAAAGTTTCAATTATAGAATTTAAATAAACCCAAACAGAAATGGCTGTTGCCACAGAGTGAGCAGAAGGCTTGGCTCTGCTCCAGGCTACAAAGTTTCAATTGTAGAATATAAATTAATCCCAGATCCCAGGGCCTCAGCTTGGGTCACTGGGGGGCGTGGCCAACCTGCAAACCACAACAGGTCCCTCACCCAGGCTGCCCCACACCCCAAGGGAACCCCCACCCTGATCCAGGACATCCTTCAGGGCAAACCAGCTGGTCCCCACCCATGCACCAGGCCTCTATCCTATCTAATAAAAGAGTAATTTGCAGATTGACCATCACTCCAATACACAAGAGGGCTGCCCCCATGTGGTCAAAGATCCTGCCCCCATGTGGACACAATATGGCCACTGCAAGATGGCCAGCAGGGGAGGGCAGTTGGGAGGGACCAAGCCTGCAAGGGAGGGCAGTTGGGGGTGATCAAGCCTGCAGGGGAGGGCAGTTAGGGGTGACCAGGCTGGCAGAGGAGGGAAGTTGGGGGCAAACAGGCTGGCAGGGGAGCAGTTAGACATCAGTTAGGCTGGCAGGGTAATGGTTAGGGGGTGATCAGGCTGGCAGGCAGAAGTGGTTAGGGGCAATCAGGGAGGCAGGCAGGTGAGCAGTTTGGAGCCAGTAGTCCTGGATTGTGAGAAGGATGTCCGATTGCCTATTTGGGCCCGATCCCGGTAAGATTGGGCCTAAACGGGCAGTCAGACATCCCTTAAGAGGTCCCAGATTGGAGAGGGTGCAGGCTGGGCTAAGGGACATTCCCCACCTCCCGTGCAGGAATTTTGTGCATCGGGCCTCTAGTTGTTAAATATTCTCACTGGTTTCACAACAGATGTTGCTCCTCCTGTTGGAGGGCACACATTTAGGTAGCAGAGTAAATGAGAAGGTGTGATACAGGCGACTTTATGGCATGAATCTTGTTCTTTATTTTCCATCCTAAGCCTGTTAGCTGCGAGTTCTGTTTTATTAACTGGGCTACACAGGCCATGGGAGAGGACACCCATGAATACTTCTTAGAGAACTGGTTCCTTCTGGGGGCTCCAGGAGGTCTCTAGGAGGGCAGGAGAGGGAAGCATGCTTGAAAGTAGAAATTAGGTTAGGCCACTGGTCAGCAAACTCATTAGTCAACAGAGCGGTGAAGCGTGGCTCGAGAGCCGCATGTGGCTCTCAAGCTGCGGTTTGCCGACCACTGGGTTAGGCTCTCGGCCTTTCCTGATCCTGTTTGAACGGGGGCCCTGCAGGCCTGGCTCAGGGGTTGAGCAGCGACCTATGAACCAGGGGGTCACAGTCCAATTCCCGGTCGGGGCACATGCCCAGGTGCAGGCTGGATCCCCAGCATGGGGTGTTCTGGAGGCAGCTGATCAGTGATTCTCTCACCATTGATGTTTCTACCTCTGACTCCCTGTCCCTTCCTCTTTCTGAAATCAATAAAAAATATGTTAAAAAAGAAAAGAAAGAAGCCTTTGACTTCACTCAGGTGGCCAGCACAGACCCGGGGTAAGTGCGTATGTTTATAAAAACGCCTGTGAGAGAAACGGGCATGTTTGCTCACGGCTGGTTCGTGGGATTGTCCTCCCAGTCGGCGTCGACTTTGGGAGTCACGGGTCATGGGGATGGTGTTTTTCTCGCTCTTTCATTCCCTGTATTCTCTTCCGAGCTCTGTGTTCTCTGGGGACGGGGAGTGGTCCGCTCTACACTCCTAATGCCCCCCCCCCTTTGGCCTCTCATTTCCGCAGCCTCTTATTAGTATAATGTTCCTAGGCTGACAATTTGTCTATTTTTCATGGCTTGGCTGAAATTGTGAAGCAGGAAAGGTCATGTTTTTGTTCTTTTGAAAATGTTTCTTGCCCTGACAGGTTTGGCTCAGTGGATAGAGCGTCGGCCTGCGGACTGAAAGGTCCCAGGTTCGATTCCGGTCAAGGGCATGTACCTTGGTTGCAGGAGGGGGTGTACAGGAGGCATCTGATCGATGTTTCTCTCTCGTCGATGTTTCTCACTTTCTATCCCTCTCCCTTCTTCTCTGTAAAACATCAATAAAATATATTTAAAAGAAAGAAAATAAAATGTTTCTTGAGGTTCCTGTCTGAACTTTTCCCTAGCTTTCCCTGTAATGGGGGAAGCGTAAACATTTTCTGGTTTGAGTACAACCGCTGGTGTGAGCAGGTGAAAGCGCTGCCGAACTTGACCTCCTCTCCCCCGCTGCCCCCTCCCAATCACGTTCTGTCTTCTTTCACATGCTGTGTGAACTCAGGTGGATCCGAGGCAAACTGGAGGTTCCCCGGACACACCCAGCACCCCTTAACAGGCAGAGGCTACCCTGCCGGCTTCTGTTTGGTGGCTGCTTTGTCGTCGGGCGCATGTTTAACTGAGAGAACCGCAGGCTCCCCTGTGCTGAGGTGAGCCACCCGGTCAGCCTCGTCAACAGCAGCCGGGCGCCTGCGTCCTTTCTGAGGCTCCCGTTCCCAGGGAGCGGTGACCCGCGTGAACTGAAGCCGCCCTGCTTCTGTTTGTCTTTCCCCCAAACTGTGTGCTTCTCAACAGGCGCTTACTAATCAGCATTGGACCTGTTTATTTAAAAAATATATTTTATTTATTTATTTATTTATTTATTTAATATATTTTATTGATGTTTTTACAGAGAGGAAGGGAGAGGGATAGAAAGTCAGAAACATCAATGGGAGAGAAACATCGATCAGCTGCCTCCTGCACACCCCCTACTGGGGATGTGCCCGCAACCAAGGTACATGCCCTTGACGGGAATCGAACCTGGGACCCTTCAGTCCACAGTCCGATGCTCTATCCACTGAGCCAAACCCGTCTCGGCTTATTTTTATTTTTTAAAATATATTTTATTGGTTTTTTACTGAGAGAAAAGGAGAGACATAGAGAGTTAGAAACATCGATGAGAGAGAAACATCGATCAGATGCCTCCTGCACACCCCCCACTGGGGATGTGCCTGCAACCAAGGTACATGCCCTTGACCGAGATCAAACCTGGGACCCTTCAGTCCACAGGCCGACACTCTATCCACTGAGCCACACCGGCTTCGGCAGCATTTGACCTGTTTGTGGAATTTCCATGCTAGCCATGCGGGCCAGAAACATGGGTTTTTACTATTGACAGGCTGAAGTAATCTAATTTGGTTATTTAACACAACAAACCTGTTAACTTCCTGTGGGAAGGCTTTTATTTCATTTAACATCATTAGATTTCCCAGCGGTCATATAAAAGTGCACCAAAAATTGTTGTCAAGGTAACCGTTGATTTTTCAATAGATTTTTTTTGTTTAAATAAGATCTTGTTTAAATAAGGCCCGGAGCATAAATGTTTTAGGAACCATTTACTTGCTAATTGGTGGAACTTGACAGGAACCTGGGCTGTATGGGGATTATGATTATAGGTGTACAGTTATTACATTCAGGCTGTGTGTGCAAGGGCAGAACCTGTGTAAGTGACTTTAATCTTATGCCGTTGATGCTGCTCTAGAAAAAAAATGGCCAGAAATTGCTGTATCTTAAGGTGGTAACTAAGGGTGCATTGGGGCACATTCGCTGTTCACAATACACATCGCTTCAGAGCTCTGTCATTTCAGATTTCACTGCCATTGAATTACTTGGAATTAGAGTGGAGGATGACTTTTTATGTAATATTTTTAATGTAAACAAATACGAAGTAATAATGCATATTTTAATGTAAACAAATACAAAGTAATAATGCATATTTTAATGTAAACAAATACGAAGTAATAATGCATATTTTAATGTAAACAAATACGAAGTAATAATGCATATTTTTAATGTAAACAAATACGAAGTAATAATGCATATTTTAACGTAAACAAATACGAAGTAATAATGCATATTTTTTAATGTAAACAAATACGAAGTAGTAATGCATATTTTTTAATGTAAACAAATACGAAGTAGTAATGCATATTTTAATGTAAACAAATACAAAGTAATAATGCATATTTTAATGTAAACAAATACGAAGTAATAATGCATATTTTTGAATGTAAACAAATACAAAGTAATAATGCATATTTTAACGTAAACAAATACAAAGTAATAATGCATATTTTTGAATGTAAACAAATACAAAGTAATAATGCATATTTTAATGTAAACAAATACGAAGTAATAATGCATATTTTTGAATGTAAACAAATACGAAGTAATAATGCATATTTTTGAATGTAAACAAATACGAAGTAGTAATGCATATTTTGAATGTAATAGGGGTCTGTTTCCTCCCTAGGCACGTTGGGTAACGTGGAGCACGGGAACCAGTATCAGGTCAAGCTGATGTATGAGCATAACCTTCAGAGGACGGCCTGCAATATGACGTACGGGCCGTTCGGGGGCGTGAAAGGTAACTGGCCTTTACTCGGGCGTGTGTTGTTGCAAGCCCCAGGTTCGAATACAGCAGGCCCTCCGGTCACAGCGTTCTGTGCGCGGTAGTTCATTGTCACGGGGAGGAGAGGTCCCAGAAACATAACTCTCGTCCGTATCAGCCAGCCTCTGGTCACATTGGTCCTATGGGCCGTCGTGTCACTCAAAATCAAACAACCTGTCTGTGACGTCAGGTGACAGCATACTCGGCAGTAAAAATGGACGATTATGTGGTTTGAATCCCAAAGAGAGTTAACAATATTTTACCAAAAGCTTCCTATTCAGATACCCAAGCAAAAGAATCAGAAAGGAAAGCTTAAACATGATGTGTTTGATTTTCATATTACCAGCACTTTTATATGGTTTACAGGGACATTTCTGTTTTCTTTAAAAATATGTTTTTGTTGATGTCAGGGAGGAAGAGAGAGGGAGAGAGAGAGAGAAACATTAGAGAGGATCACTGGTCAGCTGACTTCTGCACGTCTCCACACTGGGGATCGAGCCCGCAACCCGGGCCTGTGCCCCAACGGGATTCCAGCCGTGGCCTCCTGGTCCACAGGTTCCACGCTGAAATTTGATGAGATGCTAACTTCGTCCATGATGCCCCCACCTCCTGCCTCAGCTGTTAGAACTGATTCTCACAGTTCTTCAAAAAAGATGTCTGCCTTGCTGGAAAACCTAGGTCCTCTTGTTTAATTAAAATTTTCAATTCTCACTTACCTACTCAAGTCCCGAAATGCAAATTGTCAAATAGATATCTGGAGTTCAAAAAATGATATGAGAAAAAAGTGCTTTGGGTTAATGAAAATAAGGTGTTTTTGTGTGTGTGTGTGTTTATGTGTGTGTGTTTTGTAGCATTAAGACAATTCTTTGTTACTAGAGGCCTGGTGCACGGAATTCGTGCACAGGGAGGGCAGGTGATGTCTCTCTGTCCAGTCTGCACCCTCTCCAATATGGGACCCCTCTCACAATCCAGGAATGGTGGCTCCCAACTGCTCGCCTGCCTGCCTTCCTGATTTCCCCTAACCACTCCCCTGCCAGCCTAATTGATGCATAATTGCTCCCCTGCCAGCCTATTTGCCCCTAACTGCCTTCCCCTGTAGGCCTGGTCACCCATAACTGCCCTTACCTGCAGGCCTGGTCCCCCCCAAATGCCCTTCCCTGCAGGCATGGTTGACCCCAACTTCCCTCCTCTGTCGGCCTAGTCACCCCCAACTGCCTCCCTTGCAGGCCTGGTCCCTCCCAACTGCCCTCCACTGCTGGCCATCTTGTAGTGGCCAACTTTGACCACATGGGGGCTGGATCTTTGACTTCATAGGGGCAGCTATTTTATGTATTGGAGTGATGGTCAATCTGCATATTACTCTTTTATTAGATAGGAAGTGTTACCTTTTATTTAATTTTATTATCAGATCAAGTTAATAAAAAATGAAGTTTTAAATTAATTTAAATAAAAATAAATTGTTTGATTTTTTTGTGACATTTCGGCTGGACTTAATAATGGACTTCCAACATAATAGAGTTGCTACTATTTTGAAAAGAACAGATAACTTTGTATTTATATGATACCATCTCTTAGTTCTTAAATTATGCCTTACATTTCAAAAGTACCTTCTGAAAAAGCAAGGGGATATTATGGCATGTTTTATTTTCCTGGGAAAATAAATTGTCTTAATGCATTGTCTTATGGCATGTCTTTATTTTCCTGTTGAGTAGAATATGTCAGTTTGAAGCAGAAATAGCTGAGTAGCAGAAGGAATTTTTCCATTTCATGTGTTTGAAACACTGCAGTATCTGCAAGAGAACGGGACTAAATAGGAGGGTGGTAAATTAGTAACAATGCTTTATATGGGGGGGGGGGTTTACTAAGGGAATGGAGAGAACCTGCTAATGGTTTTTTTTTTATGATGAAAATGTTCCTAAGTTGTATTATGCTGATGGCTGCATGGTCTGTCAACACGCTGAAAACTATTGTGTTACGTACTTTACTAAAACTTTGAAGAGTTAGCATGGCATGAAGCCCAGTGTGAGAACGGTGACGGCAGGCTCAGGATCCGACGTTGCTCGTGGCCACGTGATGCAGCACAACACTTACAAGGCCGGGTGGCTTTTAAGAACCATGAAAATGTTCTCGGGCCTGAAATGCGACCTGTGGGAACGTTTTTAGGAAATGATCCAAAATACGGAAAAGTTATATCCAGTTGTCATGCGTTAATTTATTTCTCCTCTCCTTCTGTTCTCCCTCCCTTCCTTTTGTACGTACATTTGTGCATTGATTTGTAACATAAACATTAGAAGTGATCACAACGAGTCATAGTGGAGAATGGCTGAGTTTTGATGCATGGATGCAGTGGGGTACTGTGAAGGTACTAGTGACCTGGTGCATGAAATTCGTGCACGTTAAAAGGGAGACCCAGTATCAAGTCCCCACCCCCCACATGCACCTCAAAGTTGTGTGAGACCCAGACCTGGCCATCCTGTGCCCCCATTGGGCTAGATCCAGATCTGGCCAGTCGCACCCTTGTCAAGCCGCACCGGGCAGGGGGCATAGCCTCAGGTCCCCTGCCCCAGCGCCAGGACAGGGGACTCGGCCTGAGGTGCCCCAGCCTGGCACTGGGGTGGAGGGAGCAGCCTGAGGTCCCCTGTCAAGCCTCGCCGGGTTGGGGGCATGGCCTCAGGTCCCCTGTCAAGCCCTGCTGGGTGGGGGGTGTGGCCTGAGGTCCCCTGTCAGGCCCCACAGGGGTGGAGGAGAGTGTAGCCTCAGGCTCTTGCTTATTGCTCCTTAAAGCTCCTTAAGGGAACTTGACCTCTGCTGTGGGTGCAGCCATCTTTTGTGATGGCGTGATGGTCAATTAGCATATTCCCTCTTTATTCGATAGGATTAAGATTACTTTTGTTTTCTGGAATGACCATCTTTGACTTTGAACATAATCTTTGTCTACATTTCTGATTATTTCCGTGGGATAGGATGTAGGAGTGGAGTCACTGAGTCAGAGCTTATAAAATATATATGTTTTTTTCTCAGTTTGAAAGTTCCTCACCCCCAAATACTACATAACTGGTATCAAGTACAGAATTTAGGAAGAAGGAAATAAAAGTCACTCCGGGATATGCATATGCCCAAAGAAACCCCACTTTCCCAGCCTGTTTCTAGGGCCTGTCGAGTGTGTGCCTTTCTAGGTGTGAGCAGATCAGCCTGCTAATTCGAAAACTTGCCTACACTTGATTTGAGTTTAAAAAGGAAACTGAGAAAGCCCTCGTCTTTTACCTGCCTTGTCATCTTTGATGCCTTCCCGTGTGGTTATGAAGCGGGAACTATGTTAGCAGTTCTCCAGGAAGGAATGAAGCGAGCAGACGGTCTGGCCCTGTTTTAAACGAACGGAGCTGCAGACCGGGCCTGGTTGTGTGCAGCGGGACCGTCGCCACTAGATGGCGGTGCTCTACCGCTCCGGGCGGCCCGGCAGGCAAGCATGGTAAGGAAGAACCTTCCAACGGATACTTTGTCTTTTGCTAAAAACAAACGCACCTGTCCAAGTCGCAAAAAAGTAACGGAGTGGCTTTTAAAAATGAACTATAATAGGTAAAGTGTCTTTGAAACTCTGGCTTGCATTCGAACCAGAATGGGAACCATCTGGGTAAAATGCAGGTTCTGGTTCTGTGAGTCTGGACTTGCACCTGAGAGTGAAGTTCTGACAGCGGCTCCCGGGCGGTGCCGCGCTGCCCAGGTCCAGGGGTTGCCCGTCGGCCGGCATCGCCCACGGGCCGAGTCTGCGCCGCTGTGTCCTCAGCGCTGGCCGGAGAGAGGCGTCCCGGGGTTACTGGTACGCAGTGGATGGGAGCGGAGGGGTCCGTGCAGACTGGCTTCCAGAAGCTTGTGCTGCTCCTCATTAAACTGCTTCCCCGCTGGGCCTGTGGATACACCCACCGTCTTCCTGACCCAGAGGAAAGCTTTCCTCTCGGAAAGGGGGTGCCGCACCGCTGGTTCGGCCACAGCTAGTGCCCGGCTTTGCTTCTGCGGAGATGGTGGGAAGCTGCTGCATGGCTTCTGGGCCAGAGGTTTTCTGGGTCAGTGTCACTTGTTGGGATGGTGCTTTGGTTTATGGGAAAACTACCCCACCCCCCAACAATCAGAGGCTATGTGTGGGAGGGGAATATAGGATTTGCAATGAGCAAAAGAGTAACTGCTGTTTTTGTTTTAAACATTTTTTGTTGGCACCTTTTATACATTCGCAATGATTCAAAGGCACATTCGTTTGGTGCGGTGATGTTCGGTTTCACCCGTGCCACGTGTAATGTCTGCTAATGAGAAATAACTGATTGATAGAGGGCCCCGCCCGGTGGCTCAGTGGTGAGAGCTTGTCCTGGTATGCCAAGGTTGAAGGTTTGTTCTTTTTTCTTCTTCTTTTTTAAATATATTTTATTATTTTTTACAGAGAGGACGGGAGAGGGATAGAAAGTCAGAAACATCGATGAGAGAGAGACATTGATCAGCTGCCTCCTGCACACTCCCCACTGGGGATGTGCCCACAGCCAAGGTACATGCCCCTGACCGGAATCGAACCTGGGACCTTTCAGTCCGCAGGCCGACGCTCTATCCACTGAGCCAAACCGGTTTCAGCAAGGTTACAGGTTTGATTCCGGGGCACTTACAAGAATCAACCACTGAATGCATAAAGAAGTGAGATAGCAACAACCTCCCCTTCTCTTTCACATTCCCTCTCCCTTTCTCTCTCTCGAATCAGCCAGCAATTAAAAATGAAAGGAAACTGATAAAGAAATAGGAAATCCAGTTTTATACACTAGTTGAAAAATGTTTGCCTAAAATCTCCCATTATTCAGATTACTGCCTACCATTCCAGGATTTAAATGACAACTTTTTCCATGTTATACTTCTTAGAGGGGAAATAACTGGATTGTGCAATATTAATGGCTGTATTGTGTTTATTTTATTTATTACAGAGGGGGGGCGAGGGTGATGTCAGGAAGTTAAAAAATGTTTGTAGTTTCTTTGATTTAAACTTAAACTACTTTTAAAAAGGTACACGTGACTTTAAAAAAATACAAATGTTAGTTTATCTTTGCT